>JAZDUH010000011.1:1230000-1682500 GCA_036419115.1 Scarus forsteni
AAAGCTGCTTTGAGTAGCCAAAGAGACCAAAATAGTGCTATATAAGCTATTTAAGTCCATTTACATTAATGATTTTATCATAACCAATATGGAGTGTTATGACCACCTTTTTACCTGAAGAGTATCACAAGAGCCCACCTCAACTTAAGTATAACTCTAATTATTTTGTCATGCCTTTGGGGACTTCTCTATTTAGACACTGCTCTGAAAGTCATTGGTTAAGGCCAACATTAAGTGTGGTGCTTTACCCACATTTAACTTACATGCTCTACCTGGGAGGTTATACTTTACAGCTTTGAATCACACAACAAAACTCAAATTTATCAGTTTAGGCATATGAATGAAATGAAAGACCATTGTTTTTTCTAACTAACTTCATATAACTGAACTAACATAAGGATTATTTAGTGAGGCCGCCCTGTAATATGCCCACAAAACATTCATTTTGACAGTTTATACCACACTTCTCTGGCTCTCCATGTTTTCAGTTAATATATTTATTGCCAATGAAATTATTATGGCAATTAAGCCTTAATTAATGATTCATACTCATATCATTAAATAGTGTTGATGGTTTGTGTTCGGCAGCAGAACCTGGTGAAATTAAACTTGTGGATGAAAATTAATTATGAGTGTGTTCTCGGGGCATGAAGCCATAAGCTATGAAAGTGATAGGATATAAGTCAGTCATTAGGAAATGGCTGCTTCATGCAACCTCTCTCCTTGGCCTGCCCCGTCGGTGGTAATTTCCCCAGTCAAGGTCATGGCCATCAGCCATCAAGCCGCCATCAGTCATTTCCTGACAAAGTAATACATATGAGGGCTAATCATTAATTACCATCTTTTGACATGGAGGGCTTTTTATTATAATTTGTGACAGAGGAGAAATCAATAATGTTTTAATGAAATAAATTAGGTGATAAAGGTATGGCTGACAGTTTGTTAGCACAAGGGCTGGAGTCAACTGATAAAAGACCTGATCAACCAAAATGACACCGACACATCAACCACTTGATTGGTTGTTGAAGGAGAAAATGCAAATTGTGTATTACCTAAATGAGTGTTAGTTTTTCAGATTACCAGCCATACAGAACATCTACTACATCTACAACCAGCCATGATAACCTGCATTCATAAGGAATCAAAAACACACAAAGTGCATCACTTTTTTTTTTTGTTTAACATACTTTGAAAATTGTATTGAGTGTACTCCAACAACAACAATTCAAAGCAATGATTGTCAGGGAAATTGATATATTAATTCTGAATTAATTGCTTAGAAACTTCCCTACATGTATTGTTTCATTTCATTAGCTGTAATAATATTAAAAACATATGATGTGTACAGTGTAGATTCATGAGAGAAAACTTGCTTGTGGATATGACATATGGGAATCTATAGCCATTTTACATACAGACATTTGGGAACTTTTAATGAAACCATCAATTTATCAGCTGGAAAGAAGTACTTTCATTGTGGTGTTTGTGGATCTCATTTGATTTAGCTCTCACTGGATGTTAAAAATCAAGCTCTTTGCATCCCTAAACTCTTTCAGGGATTCATTCATCATCGTTCCAAAAGGCCAGATGGAGAGAATGAATGTATTCTTTTACTTAAGTCTCACTTAATTTATTGTATATAATTGCACATTTTGGCTTTATCACTAGATCTTATGCTAAAATCTAAAGATTGAGCACTATACGTTACATAAAGTTAAATAAAACTTATTATACAACTGTTCTGATTTTTTTTCATTACTTTCCCGGTTTAGATGTTACAACCATGTTTGGCATGCATAGCTACAGGCATGCACGGTGTCACTGTTGGTCAGACAGCCTTAAGGGCAACCTTAACATGGCCACTGAGTTTGTAGGTTGACCCAAAGTTAGGTTTGGAGAGTGTTTACAGCAGAGGTTCTCAAATGGTGTGTTGGAGCACACTAGTGTGCCTCGAGACAAGACCAGGTGTGCCTTGGGAATTTTCCCAAATATAAGTTACTACAACAATTTATCTTTTTAGATGCATTACTTTTTGGTTTAAGCTTTATATTTAGTAACTTTTTATAATCTTAATACCTTTAAAGGAACATATGTTGCTGTTAAAAGAAGTAGAAAGTGGAGGATATTATGAGGTTTCTCTTTGTAAGATTAATAAAATGTGATCTGTCAATTTTTCATGTGCACTGGTGGAATTTTAACTTGTCTTTCAAAAAAATAGCTTTCTTTGTGGCAAATGTTTTAAAAGTAAAACCATTTTAAGTAAGATTTGATTAAATATAATTTGAATTAACTGGCAAGGACTCTTAAGAATTTCAATATACGTTAAAGGGGCAATTTTGGGGGTGCTGGTTTGGCGGAGTGGTTAGCACGCCATGTACATGCTTCTGCCGGTCCAGGTTCAAATCCCGCCTGTGACCAGTTTGCAGAGTGTCTTCCCCTACTCTTTCACCCCCTTTCACAAGCCTATCCACTGTCTCTCTCCTATCAATAAAGGCACAAAATGCCAAAAAAAGACATTTAAAAAAAAGGGGGGCAATTTTGCTTTATATAGAATAGTGGGCCGTGAGATTTCAGCTAAATATTAGGTTTGCCTTGAAGAAAAAAAGTTTGACAACCACTGGTATACAATTTACAGGCTACATCCACAGATTGGCATCAAAGGTGTCAAAAAGTTATTTTGATAATCAGAAGCCCAGTTATCTGGCTACTCACAATTCTATCTACAACCAGTGGCATTTACAATGTCTCATGCTTGACCTCACATATAAATCAGGGCGTTAACTAAAGGTGGGTATACATTATGTAGTTTCAAGGTAATATTATATGTGTTGTAGTGTAATGGCAGCTCACACCATGTGATGAGGTTGTTTACAAGAAACAAGCAATGTGCACCATTTGTATGCTCACACTGTGCAATCTGATGGTTTAGCACAACTGAAATGCTTTAACACTGGTAACTGGAATGAGTTGCTGACAAATGTGTAAAATTTACTTTAATACCTCCAGACAGGGGTTAACATCATATATATAGCTGATTTTATGTTTGTTTGTTTTTGCTGTTTTTTTTGTTCTAACTTACTTTTATGTGGCTCAAATACACACAAGACAAAAAACACTTTGTGTGGCACACATGCATATTTTTACCAATACAAATAGAGCATCTGTGTGAGCTGTTACCATGGTGTTTTTAGATGCTATCAGGAGGCACATATACAACCAAAGGAAAATTAGCTCCTACCTTTGCGTGAGTGAAGCAGTCAAATGACCAAACCAAACATGTCAGATAGCTACCCATCCACTGCAGTGCAGCTAATCGTTGCAATCTGTGGTAGTGTGCCCCTGTTTACTGCACAACAAACTACTGATGGTCAGGCTAAAATCTGCCCCGACTTCAGAAATAATAATTCAACTCAAAGGAGGATTAAGAATCACCTTGTATGTCTAGCTTAATGCTTTGAATCATCATTATCATTACATGATATACATAATTAAACACGTTTATGGTATCTAAAGACAGGTTTGTACTTGAGGGGCAAAACACCAAAAAAAAATGGATTTCATGTGTTGTAACTCTAATTATTCATCAATAGTTCTTTATGACTTCATAATTTTAATTGAGTTGATTTGTCATGAACACTATCAAAAAGCTACAGTTATTGCCAGCTGATTAGACTGTTTTTGTTAGTTATGCCTCATTCAAACGCTGAACTACTGATTTAGAAACATTTTCAAATGGTTGATGAATTCAACATAACGCATTTATATTATGCATTACTTTCAAACCTACTTAAAAGGATTTTACAGCTGATAATTGGTTTATAGAATGAGGTAGTTGTAAAAAGTTACATCCATTGTTCACAAAACTGTTTGAATGGATTGCAAATGCATTATTAAGCTTGTGTGTGTTATTAAGCTGACGCTCCTATGTTTAAAAAGTCAAGGTAACTCTGTGAACAAGGTAGAGAGTGGGAGACATGAATGATTGGATAATAAAACACTGTGACTCTCTGTTCCTATAAAGAAATCATGAACATCATTAAAGACCCATGAGTCATGATGATTCAGAGTTCTTATTTAATGCATAAATTTATGTAGAAAGCCAGGCATAAGTTACGTCAGTGTATGTGCATCAGTGCTGCTTCATTATGAATTTATACATGAATTCATGATAACCCTTTAATAATTTGTAGACCCTTAGTTTAAGTGTGATCAAATTCTCATAGTAAAACATCAAATAGGTAACACAATATCTGTTTGCACATATCCAGCATTATTTATTTGTCAGTTGTCAGTATTCTTTTCCATCATAAATAGCTCAAAACAAAGCACATCTGCTCTTCCCCCTGCCATTTAAATAATAATTCAACCTCTTCTTTTTGTAAAAGCAGCATGTGTGATTGTTAAGATATTTTGATAAAATATTTGCACATCAACAAACTAAATGACCATCTGACAAGAGAATTTCAGCCCTACTTAGAGAGGCTGTAGGCTTCTTTTATTATTACAGCCTTTAATGTGTTTTAAATACCTCCTTTACATGAAGGAGTCCTTCTGTGCACACAAAATGAGGTCCATGACATCAGGAATCCTCCCTCTTGTGACCTCCTACCCCTGTTGTGTTAGAGTGGCAAGCCCAGCTCAAGACAGACACCAGGGCTTATCAGTTAAAATTTAAGTGGATCTGGATCGAGGAAATATGAACAGATACATTAAGACAATAAATAAACTTTAAAATACAATAGAATAACATTGAAAAAGATCTATTGAATAACTTATTGATCAGTTGGTTAATTTATTGACTGATTTATTTTGCAAAATATGCACATAAATATTGAACTACTATTTAATTAATTGAACAGATCACCAGTCACAGAAATGAGGAAACAATCCAGCATCACCAAGTACTTGTAGGCAGACTCTTTCATTTTTAGTGAGCTTTTTACCATTTTGATCATGAATGAGTCATTTTAAAGCAAATTCATTTTTTTATCGGAAAGGAGGGCAACACGGTCTGGACTTGGACCAGAGTCAGCCATTTGGCAATGGCAGCATGTATATGCCGATGTCATTTGTCCCTGTCTGCTTCTGTCATGCTCCTACTCTGTACCTTTAAACTGTCTCTTGGGGACACAAGTTTATTGAATAGAGCTGAATGACTACAGAGTGAACTGATCAGCTAATCAGAACTGACACAGCCATTGTGGGAAAGGTAGCCTCGAAATGCCAGAATCTCCAGCATATCATCTTCTACAGAGTGAGAATAGAGGCTGATCAGGAGCACTCAGTGTGTGAAGACTTGCAGTTATTTGAACATTCATGACTGTAAGCATACAGTAGCAGTCTTAAAAATCAAAATCATGACCATAAGTTGAGGTAAAATATGACCCCTTTAACACACAGTAAAGTTACACCAAACTTCAGATGAGCAAAGTGATTGAGGACGATTTCTTCAATCTATCAGGGCCTTTTGCAGTTCTCCCACTTAATCCCTGGAGTGCAGATGTTGTCAACTCGATTACAACCCTTGGCATGAATGAATACACTTGGCACTGTGACATTTTTTAGATAAATATCTGTCTACTTGAGAAGACACTTTAAAGCCTGGAGCTCAGACAAGATTAAATGACTGCGCAATTGTTTATGAATCTGCAAATGATATGAAGTCAGGGTGGGAAATGATGAGATTTCTCCATCTTTCATACTTGTTCTACTAAAGAGAGACATAGATATTTATCTCTGAAAGAGTGGATTGCTGAGCTGCCCTTTAATATCTCCTAAAACATACAGCACTTTTCATACTTCTGACACCTTAACATGAATATATTGCTTTAATTTGATTGCCGGCTATCTTTTAAGAGCTGTCCAAGGATTAAACACGTGGACTGAACAAGAATCTGCAGAATGACTGATGGGCTGATGTTAGACTCACTGTCGCCCTGAGAGAAATAGCAGGAGGAAAAAAGGAATGTCCTGTGTCATCAGACTCCCATTATTATTTTACCTCCATCTAACAGCCACCTGATAATGCTCTCATATGGATAGCCATCCTAATTATACCCCGCTGCCAAATGGAACTGCAATGAATGAGAAATAGGTGCAACAGGAGAAAGGTCAAGCCACTTATGCCTTGTTGCTAATGTGTGTACATTTCATTTCATGGGGATGTGAAGGGAGAGGAGGGCTCTGTATCGATTAATAATCCTGAATAAAACGTGGCAGATGGACAACAGAAATGAAGATGAGGGACAGAGAAGGGAGAGGGAGCAACGGAGGGGAAAAAAGGGGGTGTCCGCTGGAGGTAGATCTTGGAGGGAGGGGAGAGAGAGTAAAGAGGAAAGGCAGTGATGAGAGAGCACATTAGTACAAGGAAGAGAGGGAGAAAGGAGTGAGGAGTGATAGAGTCACAGGACAAAAAGAAGGCTGGGAATTGGGAACGAAAGCCGAAGAAAAAGGAGAATTGGAGGGAGGAGAGGAATGTGGCGGGGAAAGTGCTGGAGTGCCCCCCACAGGCTGGATGACGTAGCTCCATTGCAATCCTGTGGATTCATGTATCATTGTAATGCATTGCCTGTGTAAATTGAAACATTGCACAATGATCACCTGAAAACTTGCAGTCGTTTCCTAACAAGATAGGAACCGTGAATGAAATGAATGCAATTTCTTTTTCTGACAGACTTGTTTTCTCATTACATTAACTATTTAGACTTCTTCAAACACACATGCAGCCAGAGAAAATGAGCTCCTTTCAAACTGAGAAAAACATCAGACGGGGTTGCTATCTCCAAACAGCAAAGCCGTCACCGTGCAGGCACTGGGCCACTTTACCTCGCTGCTGGATTCAAGCAGAAAAAGGAAACTACACTCCCCCCAAGGTCAATCAACACTTTACATCCTCTTTGTGTTACCATGAGAACAAGAGGCCTCACAGTCTCATTTATATTCACAGTCACACAGATGTACATTTGCAACAGCAATTAAATGTCATTTTGTTTTTTATAGGCGGAGAAAAACAGCAACAGGGTGATTACAAAACTATAGCAACGTAACTGCAGCAAATTGTGATTTCATTTCCGCTTTTCATGGTTTTTTCATGCAACTCGCATAAAAGCACATTCAGGCTGTTGTGATCACATGCAAGTTTTATTATTTCCATTCGTTTCCAGGGGAAAGTGTTGCCACATTCCAAATTGAAAGTGGATGGTACATAACCAAAAGTACATTTTAAATACTTTTATGAGTGAACAGCATCTAAATCAGACTAAAAGCAAAGGGGGCTCTCTTTCTCATTTTTGAAAGTGTCTTTGCCGTAAGTGCCCTCCATCTCCAACTCTTGTTTGAAGTTTGCTCAGCACGGTGGGGTTGCTTGAGGCAATGAATATACAGTAGGAATGGTGAAGTCTGTGCCTGCAGGTTTAGAACTTGGGCAGAAACAAAAACAGAGATCTCAAACAGTGACTGGATGTACCAAAACAACTTTTCAGACTGTTTACAAATGTAAGTTTTATCCTTTTGGGTCTTAAAGGTTTGGTTCTTTTCCACAACCTCAGGATATGATACTAATCATGATAGAGAGGTCACAATGTCATACATAATGATTAATGGCAGGATAATATCAACAAACATTCAATAAATATAATTTTATTGTAGAGTAAAGGTATGGTTTTAAGGAATGCTTAAAGGGATATTTCATTCTGTTAAGTTGGCTTGTATGAGATATTTGAAAGTGGTCAGTGCAGTGGTTTAAAGGGCTTCCAGCTGTACCCTTAAGGAGAGCGAGCTGTGATGACCAGTAAGGCACACTGCTGTTGGAGGGTACAGTTATTACCTATATGTGAGTTTTATGTGTCATGAGTTTTTTTAACGATCCACAAAAATATATGAAGGGCATAATGTACAATGGTGCAAAACATTTCAGAGTACTTTATTTTTGGTCCATGAGGTCTCTGGGACATCATTATCACCTGAGTTAAAATCACTCATATTTAGTTGATATGTTAGTGTCCTCTGCCATTGCTGTATCTCCATGAGTCCACAGAATCAATTTGGTTTTTGGTGAAATCAGTGCACACCAGCGGAAGAATACAAAGCCATTTGCTGTATCGTAAAATAGTGCCAACCAGGAACTTCATGGAGGAAATATTAAATGCTCTGATTTTTTTTGCCCAATCATACATTCAACCAATTTATTTTTGTGTAAAGCTGATACAATTATCCCAAATAACCATACCTATCAACAGCAGTGTACCCGATTTTCCCGGGAGAGTCCCGAATTTCAGTGCCCCTCCCGAAAATCTCCCGGGCCCACAATTCTCACGAATTTCTCCCGATTTTCCACCCGGACAACAATATTGCTACACCATCCTTCTCTTCTGACTGGGAGCCGTTTCCGGCCGGACATTAATAACGGTTACACCTCGGCTCGAAGTCAAGCACGGCAAACAGAACAGAAGAAGAAGAAGCAGAAGAAGAAATGAGTAAGAAGAGAAAGTACTCGTGTAAATTCCAGAATGAGTGGAAAAGAGAATTCCCGTTTGTCCGGGACAGTGCGAAGGGAACGGGATATGCAACGCGCACATTTTGTAAGTACAATGTATGCCTTTTTTGTTTGTATTTTTATTTATTGAGCATACATTGCATAGATTAACCACCAATCTATGCAATGTATGCCTTTTTTTTGGTTTTGTTTATTTATTTAATTAAGACATTTTTTTATTTACCATCTTTTGCATGGGTACTGTGGACAGCTATTCAATTTGCTATGTGAATTTACTTTGTTACTGTGGACTGTTATTTTCTTTGTCCAATAAATGAAGTCTGTGAAATTCAAGTATTTCATTGTTCTTGTTTTGTTTGTATATGACCCCCCCCCCCCCCCCTTGAAAATCTCCCTAATTCTGAGGTCTCAAGGTTGGCAAGTATGAGTGTACCTCACTCGTAGTCTCAGCTCATTCTCCTAAAAGTAACAGCTGCTTTAGATCTTTCAGACACTTCTCTGACTATTGTCAAGTACCTCACACAACCCAACTTCAAAAATACTGAAATTTTGCCTTAAAACTCTTACATTTCAGATCTACAGAGAGCCCAAAAGCACATTCAAACATCCTGTATATAATTCCTGAGAAGATGATAAATGCAATTCAAAACCAAGACAGCCCTGTGTCAACAGGCATTGTTTTGTACACTCTGGGCACTATTTTCATTACAAAGCAAGTCAAGTGTTTTTAGTGCCCAGAGCCCTGAATGAAAAATTCCCTGAGCATCAGCAGCTGTTTGTTGCCACACAGTTCAACTTCTGGAACAGTGCTGCACTTGCCAATGTGATCTCTCAAACTGATGAATCAGAGCCACAAAAGAGCTGGACCTAATATCTGCTTTGTCAACAGCATTGACCGGAGAGAAGGTTAGCTGACTGGTCTTTTTGAAGATTTCCTTGTCCCTAGCAGTTACTAGCTGCAGGGTATTACTCTTCTTTGTTTTCGCTTTTTTTTGGATGACATTTCCATGATTTTATTTAAATAAGCACATAGAGTTGTTTAAAATGACCATGTTGATACTACTGAGAGAAGAAGAGCTTAATCATCTTAACCCTGTCACATTAAATGCTAGTAAGAAAAAAACATTCAGGCTGATGAGAAAAGCCCTGATTTGACAAGTGTGGTCATTTTTTGTTTGTTTTTAAATATCACTGTTCGAATTTAGTTTTTTTCAGCAGAGGTGCCTTCAAAAAGTCAAATATTCAGCCAAGCAACACCATGATTAAACAGATATTCAGCATTTGACCATAGGCAAAAACTGTCATAAGCTTTCCCTCTTGAAATTACAGCTTATGATTTCATTTACAAACGCCAGTAAGCATCTAAGTAAATAAAATGTCTTCCGGTTGCCAGATACTGTATTTGTGGGGTTGTGCTACAGACTTCTGCATCTGCTTCAAGAGCTTGTCATCATAACTAAATTCCAGCCATCATACCTTCATCAACCACAGTCAAAATGCTGGTATTTTGTCAACACTAGTGTATGAAAGGTTTTGCTTGATTTAGCTTTTTTTTTATTCTATTTTTTCTTTATTGCTCTGATTTTTTTACTGCAAGGAAGTAGGCTATGATTTTTCAAGCATTTATTAGTTTGTACACAGGATGACACAAAAAGTTATATACAAAATTGAAGTTTTCAAATGGGCCATGGACCATTTGAGTAGATTTGTTTGTGATATTGATCAAGCAATTTGGATTTGGATCCAGAATATTTTTTCAGGATTTGTTAACATTGTGAAATAGGACAATTTTCCACATTTTCCCTAATAACTCAGAAAGTTCTCAGTGGATTTAGGTGACATTTTCAGGAAATGTTGGTCAAGTCACAAGGGAAATGGGAATTTGTTTTATTTGTTGATCCCAAGACGTATGTGAATCAAGAAATTGTTAACTGTAAGATATTTGAAAAGAGCTCATCTGACAATGTAAGGACTGCCTCGGTGAAGATTTGTGCTTCTGACTAATAATTTTAGGGTTAATCTCTGATCAATGCATTCTTAGTGTTTTGAGGAGAAGAGAGGTCTACAGCATTGACAGGAGGAAAATGCCAAATCACAAAGAAAGACGAGTGAGAAATGATGAAAGGCAGATGAGACATAAAGGTGAAGGTTACTGGGACATTTTGTAACATTTACATTTCCCCCCCTTGTCTTAAGATTCTATTTTCTATATACTACTGATGCTTCTATGGAGGTCAAAAAATTATGATACAAGCACATTTTCTAATGCCCCAGCCAGTGCACTGTGATTTAAGGGGTCAGGTGTTTCATGACTAAACATGCAGGGGCTCTCTATAAATAGTGCCGAGCAAATGCTCATAATGGCCTTGGAGAGCTGGGGAAGCATGACTGACATTTAGCATGTCCATATATAACAGATAAGTCCCGGACTGCCCGTAAGTTGTCCTGTAGGTAGCGTGGCAGAGTACGTATTGATCTGCAAATGCCTCATAAGGGCATTTCTCAGCAAATAAGAAACACAGTGTAATCGGTCATGCATTTATTCATTCTCGTCATGACCCACTCACCCTGAGAGCAGATGCAGGACAGCATTTGACCAAATGATCGAAGAGTGGATAGCTGCAGAATATTTTACACAATCACAAGTCTCTTTGGAGCTGTGCAGATATTTTTTTCTTAAAGCAGTTCTTAACTCAAAGGGCATTTAAGGCTTAGGTGCACAAATTACTCTCTGCCATGAGTGGGTCAAAAATGACCTGGAGTAGAATAAATGTGTTAACATGTCATTTTTGTCATTGTTATGTACCTGTGGTGTATTTGGAATTATATTTTTGTCCACAATGAAAGATCTTATGTTATGTATTTGTCACACTTGGACATGAGAAAAGAAACAATAAATAAATGGTCATGAATTTAAGCTGCTGGCATTGGAAATACCCCCAAACGCAAAATAAGACTAGCTGTGATAAGAAAAAACTAAATAAATACATTAGACAAGGCCCTATATATTTAGAAAAAAAAGCCCTCTGATTGACAAAACTGTTAAATGAGATGAAATTGGACTAGTCTATGTGTGTCAGTCTGCTGTTTACTTGCATATTGCTTTGCTGTCTGGAAAGTGCAGGACATGTCCCCACTTTCAAACAGATTTTTGTCTTTTAGTATGTAAAACCCATCTGAAAAATGGGAATGGTGGTTTGCTGATGACATCTTATGGAGGGCATGGTTTCTCCCTTAAAGATCCCTCAGTTTAAACAAGCAGTAATCTGCAGAGATGGCAAGAGCTGAGGGGCAATGTTTTTTACCGCTCGTAGGCTCCACTTTCACAGTAATGAAATGCTCTGGGTCAACACAGTGTCTGATTAAGCTGTTTAAGCTTAGTTAGATATACAGTTCAGCATCTTCCTCAGCCTGCACTTGTGTATCTTATTGGTTTGCTGTCACCCACAAACAAAAACATTCAGCTTGCCCCACTGAAGATAACAATTATAAGCCCTTTACACACATGAAGCCCTGATAATAGCAGGATAATGTCCTGGTAGTGCACCAAGGAAATTCCCTGGTATGCTTGTTCACACTTGCCCCTCTCAGGGCACAGGGGTCCCAAAAGGCAGGACACTATGATCACAATACAATTCCTAACTTTATTGATGAATATTGAAAAGCATCTTGACAGCATGCAGAAGTGGACACCATGCAGCGTCACTATGTGCTCAGTGGTTGCACTGGAGAAAAAAAGCTGTCGTGTTTAAGCTCCATATCAACAGCAGCACAAGAAGGCTTTTTGGATATGCAAGAGACCAGTGGTGATTGTTTTTTGAGGATATGTACCACATATTTTTGTTGTGCAGTCGAGATAAAACTTTGATTTACATTTTAGTATATGGAATTTAATTTGCAATCAAATAAGCTTATCTTGCTGTGTTATCCATCCTTCCAAGTCTCCCTTTATGAGGTTTGGCAGTGAATTTCCCTGATTATTTGCTGCCATATTTATGCTTCAGTGTACCCAGACAAATCAAGATAAATACTCAGAGGGCACAAGAGAATTACCTGGGTAAAATGTGTGTGAGAAACTTGGCTGTTTGTGTTCACATGTTTATGGGGGAATAGAATCACTGGCATAGTAGGCATCACTGTTGAGCTCTGAGTTTTTAATCATATTACTAACACACTTTGAAAAGTCAAGGTTTGGACCTTACCTGACTTAAATATCACCAAATTTCCATTTGCTGAATAAAAAATTATTTTAAGGCTTGGTTGCACCTTTAGACAGAGGGAATATGTGTGAATGTCATTGGGTGGTGGCTGAGTATTTTTATCACCCAACTGACTGCTCTTGCTGTCTGTTATGGGCCTGTGATATTTATTTTACACTCTGGTATACAGTGACATCCATTGAGGCCCTTTCTTTTTAGTGTCAGCCAGAGCTTTTTTTAGTATGAACATGTAATCTTTTTAAATAACATCATCAATCTGCTCACTTTATTCAGGGTTGCATACCAATGTGTTCCATACCCCAAACACCTTTTAGAAACAACAAACTTTTGTAAATGTTCACTATTGTTCGAGGAAGACCTTTAGTCAGACCAGCGGGCAGGAAGAGAAAGGGCCACATGCATGGAGACTGTGTTGTGTGAGATGATGTTAAACATTGTTGGAGGGTCACAATGAAGATGGTACTATCTCGTCATCACAGTGGACTGCTAAGTGGTGACAATTCTATTGTTGACAGTTTTCATGTTCTTGATATCCATAGTAAATTATGTTTTTTGAGGTTTTCCATGTATGTGTGTATTTCGACTCACTTATGGAAGCTCGGGGAAGTTGTAGGGACAACTTGAATGTGAAATGACAGCAACTTATTGAGTATGAAGATATTAGAAAACAAAAACGAAATCACCTGGGCACTAGTGGACCAATTTATGCATCTAGTGGCAAAGGGCTTCTAACCAAGGGTAAGAACACCCTGCATTAGCATGATAACTAAAGCAAAACACACTGTTGTCTGTACTGCTATGATCATCAACTGGAGGCCCCAAGGCTACATTACACACCCCACAGCTTCCTATCAAGCCTAAACACGTTTTGGATTCAAGGGTTTCTATTTTTCACTGACTTGATGCAGAAATCAAAGCAGGCCCAGAAACAACTGAATATGACTGAAATTGATCTTTTTTAATTAAAAATTACAGAAAGTTTTTCAAAAATCCACCTGTAAAGCAGTATTAGTGAATATTTGACCAGAAGGAGTCAACTGTGCGATGAACAACATCAGAGCCCTGGAGAAAAACAGACAAAAATATCTCAGTTGCTGCAATGCAGCAGGCAGCATGAAAGGATAAGTTCTGTTTCGACAGCTTTCACATTGTTATAGAATGAAGTAGAACAATATACTCACCCAGAAGGCTTTCCTGATCCAAACAGTGCTTCGGGAGATATTTAGATCCAAAATCGAGCGGCGGACATCCGTATAATGGTAGCACACGGGGCATGTTAGCGCCGCTCCTAAAACTGCATTAATCGTCCAAAAACTCATTAGTTTCACCAATATTTCATCATGGTCCGTTTGGGCTACTCCTCCAAGACAGTCCGGGGTCGCTCCACCCATGTTTTTGTGACTGTACTGACCTCTGAACTGGAAACTTTCTTCAAGGCTACCGTGCATGCGCAGTACGGCTCACTGTTTCATGGGCGACCACCGGCCACTGAACAACTTTCTTCTTCCAGTTTTGTGCAAAATGGACGAATATCTATGGGATGAAGATGTTGTGGAGGAGAACTTTGAATATGATGGGTGTCCTTAGAGTTTCGAGCCAGAGTTTACAGATGATTAGCTCATTGAAAGGAGGAAGCCGTAGTGCGCATGCGCGGCAGCCGTGAAGAAAGTTTCCAGTTCAGAGGTCAGCACAGTCACAAAAGCATGGGTGGAGCAACACCGGACTGTCTTAGAGGCGTAGCGCGAGCGGACCATGATGAAATATTAAAGAAACGAATGAGTTTTTTGGTTTTAGGAGCAGCGCTATACATGCCCTATGTGCTACCATTATACGGATGTCCGCCACTTGTTTTTGGATCTAAATATCTCCTGAAGCACTGTTTGGATCAGGAAAGCCTTCTGGGTGAGTATATTGTTGACCTGAACAGCATTTTATAAAAAAAAAAATCTGGCCCTTAGAAATAGTAGTTGTTGGTGATCCCTGCTACAGAGGCTGCAGATCAAACTGACTGCAGGCTTGTCAGTTTTGCTTAATTTCTGTTATTTGAAAACATGGCATAGAGGACCCATTTTATAATAGATTTTAAAATAATCAAAGTCTAATGTTAATTAGTAGATAGAACATTCAGTCAAGCAGCAGCTCAAATTAAAATAAAGTTTTCTGATTACAGAATCAAATGAGACCTTTAAAACTTCGACAGTGACACATTTTCAAGAGGTTCTCAAATTTAGAATTATTAATCTCATTTACCCCAAATTACATTTGCATGATCATTCTTAATGAATAAAATTACTCACTTTGAGCACCCTGGTCCACCCGAAGTCTGTTTCTTTCATGATTGGAAATTTCTGTTAAGGGAAATGCTGTTGCACAGGACATGCACAACATTTTATGTTCATATCTAATGAAAAATCCCCCTCATTAAGTTTCATATTTATTTATTTTTATTAGGACAAAAAAAAAACAAGGCATATTATGGCTGTATGTACTTCGTTCTGACTGTAGATTATTCAACATGATCATCAGTGTTGGAAATCATGCATAACAAAGTCATCTGTTCGAGTACTCAGATGACTTATTAAACAAAATGAATAAGTTAGATCATCCATTATTAGTATATTTTTCCACAAAAGCCATGCATTGCTTGATTAAAAAAAAACACTTCACACCACTGTTCATTTTGTTGCTGCAGATCAAAGCAGCACCATTTCTGCTTTCCCCACCTGCTGTCAAGTTGACTCAGACCTGCATGAAGACAGAAGTAAACAAAGCGGAGGGCATTTGACCACAAAGTTCTGATTCAGGTACTGCAGTTTTTCTCTAATAGTGGGGTCAGACTCCCAAGAGTGGGGGTGACGGGATGGCCATTCTCCAGGGGGATGCGACTTGTCTTGACAGGAGAATGACCAGATTGAGACATCAGTCCACTTGAATTTTGATCTACTACCTCATGTGTTCATGCAAAATTCTGCTTGTGATTGGCTACTACTCAGAGGTGGGGTTTATGTAAGAATTAATGTGGGCTGAGTAAAAACAGGCTTCTGTGGTGTTTTTGTTGTTTGTTTTATGTTTTTTTAACTGATTTTGTGGGTGATGATGATGGTCGTGGCGCGGTGTGGTGGCGGTGGTGGGGGGGCATATTGTTCATATGGGGGGCACTGGACTAACGATAGACCACAATACTATCTGGAAATATACTTTTATGTTGGATTTTAGGATGAAGAGATGAGTTCAACAGCAATTTCATAAAATGAATTGTTAGTTCAAAGTGGTGCACTGTTACTGTAGTGAACATACTTGTATGCATTGTCTGTAAAACCGAGTCTTTGTCCTGTTAATTGTGCGAGAGTGAGAACATCCTGTAGGCTGTAAAGGTTATCACCTCTGTTATTCTGACATTTGGCTGCACTTCCACAGATTGCAGGCCATAAACTCGCCTTTAGGATGACAATATAATCTACACATTCAAAGGCAGACACACTTGTCTGTGTACCGTATGTACAGCAAAACTAAAATGTGGTCAGCTCAGTGATTTCAACTTTTAGTGAAGCTTAAGTTCTCTATTGTATTATTTCTCTCAGTTTAAAATGCAGTAACATAATGGATTACTCCTGAAAGTAAAGCTACTCAAAACGGTTTTTTTTACACCAATAGAGGTGAACAACTGAAACCCATTAGAAGTGTTTGTTGAAAAAACGATCAATCCCTTAAAATCTGCAGTCAGATCTTTGTCCTTAGCACCTGTTAACTCTGTAGCCTTTACACATTGAGCTGATAGCTGTTATTTCTCCAGTGACTAAAAGTTTCCACTGTTGGTGAGATGAGACAAACTGAGCATATCCACAAGGATCAGTGCAGGAGCTGATTGAGTTTCCTTCCCTCGTCATGATGCAGTCATTTGACATTCTCTTTTTCATTTGCCATGAAAAGCCACCATATTTCACAGCATGTTCCGTTTTGTAATTACTTTCTGTGCTGTTTTTAGGTTTTAAAGATTTCTCCACAAAAATGTCCAATTTCTACACCTTTTTACCAATTTCCACCATATTTAATATCCCCTGTCTCCTTTTTCCCACAGTAACCAGACTGATGATAGATTGATCAGACTCATCTCTGCAGATAGGTTTGATTATAATGTGACAAAACCATGTCCCAAAAAAGTATTCTTTTCTTAGCAGCTGTGTCATGCTTAACAATAGTGTTGTTGTGTTAGACAACAGCGATATAAAAAATGCCTGCAGGTGAAGTCAGGCTTCTTTGACAAGAGGTGGCCAAACTCTGCCTCTGACCTGGACCTGTGTCCTGTCATGTGGCGTTCATAAACACAAACACACCTTCCATATGCGTCCTTTATGAATCTGTGAAGAACTAAAGTTAACTGGAGACTCCATACTGCCAATTAGTGAGTCTAAGAGTTACTGTTGTCTGTCTTAACAGCTCTGTGTAACCTCCGAACTCCATGGCCCAACGACAGCTAAGATAGGATAAGTGCCAATCCATGTCACCCTAAAAGAGACAAAGGCTATAGATGTGGGATGGATGAAGAACACTGCTTCAGCATCTGACTAAAATGCATTTGATCACTAACAGACTTAAACTGAGTAACAATATTAAAGAGCAGACTTTATGCTTTTCCAAGTTGTGTATGTCCTTAAGTGAGATCAGCATGTCTCTTCCGTGTGATAGAGTAAGCCTTTACACAAGACAAAAAGTCTGTGGCCTGTCAGGGGCCTGTTACTAATTGACCCCCCCTTCCACCACCCACCATGACAGCCCCTACCACTGTGACATCTTTCCCTTGTTTCATCAGCAATCCAGTGCAGAGCCTGAACTGCAGACAGAATGCTGTGCAGCTGAATACATAGCCCTGACTTGAGTAGACCTGTCAACCAATCAGAGTGGACTGGGCTCATATTGGGAAAGTGTCCTGGAGCTTTAGCAGAGCATCTCAGACAGACTGTGAATATGGGTGGATCAGGGGTACTCAGTATGTGAAAATGAGAGGATTTTTTTTGGACATTGAGGATTGTGAATTTACTTTAGCAGACATCAATATCAAATGTATCAACCCAATTTATGGCAACATATTTGCCCTTTAAGACTGTATTGCATAAAAGACTGTAGTAAATCTTGATATCAGCACCATCTTTATAAGAAGAACTCTTGTGAATCGCTCTGAATCTCCACCTTTTAGAACTTAAATCAAATCTTGTGGAGATATAGGGTTAGATCACATCTACAAACAAGACCCACACATGTCTTACTGGTTTGAAAAGCTGTGGACAGATGTCAGATGTGATATGAGTTTCTGTTCATCTCATTTGAGAGTGCTGTGAAAGCTAACAAGGCTACACAAGACTCGCTCACTGAAGCACATGCCAATTGTGCATTTGACCCTGACAGAGTCAGATCTGTGCTGTTCATTGAGCTTCAAGAATGTTTTTCCATAGAGGGCATTGACAAAATTCACCAGCTCAAAACTGTTATTGTTTGTTCTCCTCTGTCAGAGTTTGGCAGCTAAGCATGATTGATAAGTGGGTGCAAGAACTGTTAAACATAAAGCATCGATGCATTAAAATGTCCCATCAATCATGAGTATTAATGAGAAGAAGAATAAATCTCAGTTCAGAGTAGCTTCTCCTCCACAACCTAATGATTAACTCTGCAACAACAGCACATCCATGCTGGTGCATCCGCCGCCCAGGCAAGGACTCCACAACAATAGCCCACCTGCGCTTTGCCACTCCAGCTCAATGTAATCAAACGGTGTGTGCTCAGAAAATGCAGACATGTTAAATTCTGAAAGGATGACATTAAGGATGAGAGATGAAGAGGATGACAGAGGGCTGTGTGAGACAATAAAATCAAGGCCATCCAAGAACCAAGATGGATTGATGAGTCCATTGAGTGGAGATGGCAGGCAGCCAGCTAGCACAGAGGTCAGTGCAGAAGGATATCTCTTAGAAGAAATGATGCATTTAAGAGGGCCAAGGCTGCCAGGGTGGGCTCAGTGGTGGGGAGAGAAGAAGAGAGATATGAAGTGAGGGATGGATGAGGAGGCGGGGAGAGGAGGCGGCTATGTAGATGAAGTGGGGACGTGAGGGATATTTAAAATAAGAAAGAGAAATGATAGAGAGAAAGACCTATTAAGCAGGACACAGGTAAGTGGACAGAAGGAAATATGAAAGCGAGGGGAGAGACTGTTGAGGGTTAACAGCGAAAAGGCGACAGGTGGAGAAAACAGGGTGTGATGAGCCAAGTTAATTTGCATTGAAGCTCAGGGCTCTGATGATGAATTTATTGCATTATTTGTTACAGTTTGATGGGATAAAAAAATTCAGAGTTTACCTGACCAGACTGGAGTCTAAAGAGAGACACCAGGGTTCAAAGCCAAAAGCATCTCTCCTGAAGGGCCGGTTTTATTAATCAAACAGATAATTCAACAAGTCAAGCGCTCACACAAACAAGAAAAAATAATGGGCTTGAGCCTTCGCCACCAAAAATGAAAAATATCACCCATCTGCCCACTGTGATTTGCTGCAATGGAATCAGGCTAAGCGTCTACTAACACCCCCGGCGGGCTAATTGAGTTAGGTTTATAACGGTGAGGTCCACAGTGAAATTTATGGAACCCATCTGCCACGTAAATAAGCCCAGACGATGGAGATGAAGTGGATCAGTCTGAAGTTAACTGTCTGACTTTTTCAAAAAGGTCTCTACTCCATTCAGCGTTAAGCATGCCGCTCGAAGACCCTGCCTCGATTCCCTCCACTCCCCGCTCCTTTGAATCCCCCCTCCAGACATCCCCCCACCACTTAGCCTGAGGGCTGCGGAAATCCACGCAGTAATGTGAGCAGCATTTGTCTCTACTCGTCACCTTTCTCTCCTCACTTTTTTCTGACAGGGAGATAAATGCTGCACCAGTTTGTTGCAGACTATGGCTGATTGATACCCTCGATGGAGTTTAACACGCAATACTTCCCCCTTGTTACACTCCAAGGTTACCAGACAAGAAGTTTATGAGCAGATTCAAATTAGTTTTTAAACAATTACTGATGTACTGTTTCCAGAAACATGTGCAAAGAAAAATACTCTACAGCAACAGCCTTGAATGAAGCACTGGTTTGACTGGTTTTAAGGGTATGGAGGAGGAACATATGAGAAGTGTTGTAATGCCTGATTGCAGCATGTTTGATTTACAAACCCCAATTCCAATGAAGTTGGGATACCGTGTAAAATCAAAATACAAGGATTTGCAAATCCCTTAAGACACACATTCAGTTGAATAGAAAATACGTTTAATGTTAAAAGTGATTGATTTTTTTTTTTTCATATATTCAAGGATTTAGAATTTGATGCCTGAACTACGCCCCCCTTCTCCCCCCCGAAAAAAAAGAAAAAATATCAGCATGTTTGCCACTGGGTTACATCACCTTTCTGTTTAACAACACTCTTTAAGATTTTGGGAGCTGCTTTTTAGGCTGAATTATTTCCTTTTCTTGCTTGATGTACATTTTACTTGCTCAGTGGTCTGCTGTCAAATTTTGCATTTCATAATGCGACACATTTGCAGTGAAGAGATAATGCGACACACATTTGCAGGCAGGTCAGTCTACTAACCACACTCTCATACAATAAAGCCACGCTGTTGTAACATGTGCAGGATGTGGTTTGGCATTGACCTGCAGGGATGTCCCTGAAAAGACGCTGCTTGAGTGGCAGCATATGTTGCATGTTGTCCATGCCAAGGACTCGACCACACCCCCAGACCATCATAGATGCTGACTTTTGACCTTTGCACTGATAAAAATCTGAATGAATAAATTCATTCTCAGCTTGGAAATCCACAAATTCCTTGCAATTGTACTTTGAGAAATGTTCTTTGGCTATTGGTCCATTTGCTCACATAGTGGTTCACAAAGAGGTAAACTTTGCCAGATTCTTGCATGTAAAACACTGAGCCTTTCAGGAATGCTCCTTTATTACCAAACCATGCCACTCACCTGTTTCTAATGAACCTGTCCCCCCATAATGTTCCAGACAGGTGTTTTTGATCACTCCTCAACTTTCTCAGTCTTTTGTTTCCCTGTCCCAACTTTCTTGGAATATTGTGCAGGCATCAACTTAAAATAAGTAAATATTGAAAGAAAATACATTTTATCAGTTGGAACAAAAAATATTGTTTTTGTGTTCCATTTAACTGAATGCTCTTTTCTATTTCTATTCATTTTTACATCCAAGTCTCTCAATCCTGAAATCATTCTTTTCCAGATAATATCCCATGTAAATGGAAATTGAGAGGGTTTTTTTGTTTTGTTTGTTGACTAACTAGGTCTTTTGATGTAAAAGTGTTTCCTCTATAAATTGCATAGAAATACTGAAATATTAAAGTTAACTGTAGCTTACTGCTGCAAGCGACCCAGCTACCAAAATCGCGTTGCGCGTCCATAAATACCTCATTTTGGTCACCGTTACCGTTGGCCATCGCTCGGTGACGTCACGTCCGCTCGAGTTTCACCGCGATCGTATCATATATCATATAATAGGATGTATAAGCGGACATTATTCCAGCTGTATCCTTTTCATTCACTTATCAACCACAAAACACTGCAGCTGATGCCCTGCAGCAGCATCATCTGTAAGTTTACCGTGGTCCGAGAGGCGGAACTAATGTCCTCATTGACTAATGTTTCCCACACGGACATAAATTGTTCCTCTGTAGTCCGGATGAAAAACTGTCTGTCACAGGCATCGTCACACACGCACACACCGCTGATTGGCTGTCGCTGCACAGCCACACGACATCACCTGAAAAGATAAACTTTTTTTACTTTGACATCGCGCGACATGCACTGTGGTAGTGTGAAAAGTGGCTGTCGCATCGGGTTAGCCCCGCCCCATCGCGGCTGTGCATTGACTTTGCATGGAGAGTGACCGCCGAGGTAGTACAAGTAGTGTCTGGTATGAATGCACCTTAAGGCTCTTTAACCTCTGAATACTATTTCAGTAACTGAAAACAGCTTTTCTGAAGTTTTGTTTACTTTCAGTGGTACAGGATAATCCATCCTTTTACACCACTACCAGAATACAAATCTATAGATGGACAAGAACCCTTTAATCAAAACACAGATGAGTGGTTGACAAATATTGAATTAGTAGCGTTAGGATCCTCCCAGCATTCACATTTGGTCTGAATTTTTGGGTAGACATTTCACTGAAGTTTTAAATATTTTAATCAAGTCAACTCAAACAATGATGTCAGGTTTTGGGGAAGTCTGTTCGGTGTGATTCTCTATAACTTGCAGGCACTGTGGAACATCCTCATGTATAAGCTATTTTTCCAAGTTTGCTCTCTAAGATGGGCCTCTGTATAATTCAAGCTTGTCTCCTTATTTGTTTGTGCATCCAACTAGAAAATGGCAGCTTTTAAGAATTCAAAACACAAATAAAGCCAGCTGGAACATGTAGCTGGCAAATTAGACCATACTCTTCTCTGTAATGTAAAGCAGAGTGAAATGCTTCTTACTCAGGGGATCATTGGATGCACAAACTAATAAGGAGATGAGCTTGAATTATACCGAGGCCCATCTTAGTGAGCAAACTCGGTTTCACTGAAGTTTGAAATATTTTAATCAAGTCAACTCTAACAATGATGTCAGGTTTTGGGGAAGTCTGTTCGGAGGGATTGTCTTGAACTTGCAGGCACAGTGGAACATCCTCATGTATAAGCTATTTTTCCGAGTTTGTTCTCGAAGATGGGCCTCCGTATAATTCAAGCTTGTCTCCTTATTAGTTTGTGCATCCAACTAGAAAATGGCAGCTTTTAAGAATTCAAAACACAAATAAAGCCAGCTGAAACATGTAGCTGGCAAATTAGACCATACTCTTCTCTGTAATGTAAAGCAGAGTGAAATGCTTCTTACTCAGAGGATCATTACATGACAACACATGAAAGCTATCAACAAGCAGGTAACAGTATATCCCTCCAATCGCAGATTCACTGTCACACCCAGGGTTGTGGGTAATCTAGTATGTGTGCTTAAGGTCATGAAATACCATAAAGCCATAAACCAAATACGATAAACTTGTGTCATTTACAGGATCAAATCCTCTTACAACCGTTATTATTTTGTACTGTATGGTTCTGACAATGTAGACAATGATTAAATATATAAAGTTTAAGGTTGCACATTACAAAATCATGCTTTAGAGCACCCCCACAAAGAATTAGGTTTCAAAAATGAATGTATTAATACAAAACCAGTGAAGTTGGCACGTTGTGTAAATTGTAAATAAAAACAGAATACAATGATTTGCAAATCCTTTTCAATTAATATTCAATTGAATACACTGCAAAGACAGGATATTTAATGTTCGAACTAAGAAACTTTTTTTTTCTTTTGCAAATAATCATCAACTTAGAATTTAATGGCCGCAACACGTTGCAAAAAAGTTGGCACAGGGGCATTTTTACCACTGTGTTACATCGCCTTTCCTTTTAACAACACTCAGTAAACGTTTGGGAACTGAGGAGACCAATTTTTGAAACTTTTCGGGTGGAATTATTTCCCATTCTTGCCTGATGTACAGCTTAAGTTGTTCAACAGTCCAGGGTCTCCATTGTTGTATTTTACGCTTCATAGTGCACCACACATTTTCAATGGGGGACAGGTCTGGACTACAGGCAGGCCAGTCTAGTACCCGCACTCTTTTACTCCGAAGCCAGGCTGTTGTAACACGTGCAGAATGTGGCTTGGCATTGTCTTGCTGAAATAAGCAGGGGCGTCCATGAAAAAGACGTTGCTTGGATGGCAACATATGTTGCTCCAAAACCTGTATGTACCTTTCAGCATTAATGGTGCCTTCACAGATGTGTAAGTTACCCATGCCTGGGCACTAACACACCCCCATACCATCACAGATGCTGGCTTTTGAACTTTGCGCCTATAAAAGTCCGGCTGGTTCTTTTCCTATTTGGTCCGGAGGACACGGCGACCACAGTTTCCAAAAACAATTTGAAATGTGGACTCGTCAGACCACAGAACACTTTTCCACTTTGCATCAGTCCATCTTAGATGAGCTCGGGCCCAGCGAAGCCGGCAGTGTTTCTGGGTGTTGTTGATAAATGGCTTTGGCTTTGCATAGTAGAGTTTTAACTTGCACTTACAGATGTAGCCACGAACTGTAGCTACTGACAGTGGTTTTCTGAAGTGTTCCTGAGCCCATGTGGTGATATCCTTTACACAGTGATGCCGGTTTTTGATGCAGTACCACCTGAGGGATCAAAGGTCACCGCTAGTCAGTGCTGGTTTTCGGCCTTGCCGCTTACGTGCAGTAATTTCTCCAGATTCTCTGAACCTTTTGATGATATTACGGACCATAGATGATGAAATCCCTAAATTCCTTGCAATAGCTTGTTGAGAAATGTTGTTCTTAAACTGTTGGACAATTTGCTCACGCATTTGTTCACAAAGTGGTGACCCTCGCCCATCCTTGTTTGTGAATGACTGAGCATTTCAGGGAAGCTGTTTTTGTACCCAATCATGGCACCTACCTGTTCCCAATTAGCCTGTTCACCTGTGGGATGTTCCAAATAAGTGTTTGATGAGCATTCAACTTTCTCAGTCTTTTTTGCCACGTGTGCCAGCTTTTTTGAAACATGTTGCAGGCATCAAATTCCAAATGAGCTAATATTTGCAAAAAATAATAAAGTTTCTCAGTTCAAACATTAAGTATCTTGTCTTTGCTGTGTCTTCAATTGAATATAGGTTGAAAGGGATTTGCAAATCATTGTATTCTGTTTTTATTTACGATTTACACAACGTGCCAACTTCAGTGGTTTTGGGTTTGTAAATAACCACTCTAAAACAATATTGTTTGAATATCTTAGTCTATTATGTGTCACTTCCCATGGAAGATGATTTTTCGCATCATTCTTTTACATTGCCATCCCTTCTAAAAACATTAAAGAAAAACATATTTTCAAGATTTTTGGTAAATCATAATGTCTTCGTCACATCTTAAGTGTTCTCAAGATTTTTTGACAATTCTGTCTGTATCATTTAAAATCAAAGATGAAAATGCAGCCGAAGAAATTCCCTTCCTAAAGCAGTAACTTTTAATTTATTAACCAATTACCAAAACAACTAGCAACTCTTACAGGCTATTGCTATGGAATGTTTTTAAGACCAATTCACAAAACCACAAACTTAAAATAGTTGTCGGAGGCCTGCTTCCTCTTCTCCCCGTTCCCTCCAAAAAGTGTGTGAGGCAAATGTTTTATACTTGATCCACATGAAGCAGAATTTTTCCAGGCAGAAAGTTTTTTGCTGGTTTGCTTTCTCATTGTTTTCCTGAAGTCCTCTCGTACTCCCCTTGGGCGGCCCATCTTACACTTTTAAAACCACTGTTTCAGAGTACTCAGATTACTTTTTGGTTTAGCTGAGTGACTTAACTTGTTAGTTTTGCAAGTTAAGTAATCTCTAAATACTTACTTGTTTCATGCATGTCACCTTTTATTGAAGATATAACTGAACATAATACTTTCTCCTATCTTGCTGTGGAACAAAATAGCACAGTTTCCGTTTCCCTACCTGTCAACACACAAGCACTGAGCTGTTTACAGGTGGAAGTAAACAAAAACAGGAGTTCATGCACAAAACTAACTGATTCTGCTAAAAGGAAGACTGAAAAGGCTGCATTATGTATAAGTTAATATCCCTGTTTTGTTGGATAGGACAAAACAATAAAAAAACATCAAGTCACAACTTTGTTTAATAGAACTGTTAAAGCATCTGTGGCGCACTCTTGTTTTACTTAAAGACAGTTTCACACATACTTCCATTAAACAGAGGCTCTCAGCCCTGTTCTCATCACTTTATGAGTATGGTAGGAGCAGTAAAAGTTATTTTGTCTGTTATTCTGGCATAAGGCTGCAGAATCACAGGTCAGGGCTGTAAAGTCAGCTGTAAAATAATGATACAGTCTTCACATTAAACGGCAAGCTATGGGCTGTGTGCCATATTTGTAACTTAACCAAGAGAAAGTATGAAGAAGTGGTGTAATTGTACTACCAGCCACCTCCCCTGCCCTGTCCATGCTCATGCTCATCTTTTTACTTATTTACTTCTGACATTTATATGCATATCTCTCTGTTCAGTTTACAACAGTTAATGCCTCTATATTTCAGTTTTGGTATTTTTTTGCCACTGCAGTGTCTTTCAACCTATTTCCAGATGTGGCACTATTCTTATGCCTTTATCCATAGAGGAGAGAGACAGTAGATAGACCTGTGAAAGGGGGTGAGAGAGAGCAGGGTGGGACATTCTGCAAATGGGCCTCAGGGGGAATCAAACCTGGGCCGACAGAGGCATATCAGGATGTGCCTGGTTGCCTACCATTCCACCAGACTAGCACTCCCAACTCAACACATTTTTTACAGAAAAAAAATCCCATGACACATCCCTAACAGTGAATGTTACAAAATGACACAGAGTAGCCCATGACAATACAGATTTTGACAATCTAGCCTCTGAATTTGATTTTACTTACTCAGCGGGAAATGTGGGCCTGTTAAGATGAACACAAAACTGAAATCCAGGCAGGAATTGATGACAGGCACACACAGTCTTCCTCCCACGCTCTCAGGCTTGAAAAGCTAAGTTGGAAATAATGCCTCTGCCACGCTGTCAGACTTTTTTGATATGGCTTCAAGTTTAGCCACTAACTAGCCAGCTTCGAGGGCACCTTTGTGCACTTTTTCACAAACATTGCTCATTTGTCGGTTTGCTCAAGGAGGCGAACACAAAGGGGTATTTCTGTTTGGAGACGGCGTTCAAGCTTGCCTCATGTTCATTTTTTTTCTTTCTTTGGACCTTGGCTTGTACTTGGTTCTTCTTCTGGACTAGGATATCATCCAAGGCCCTACTCTGTGACTGCATTTTTACTTTCTAGATATCTATCAGTTGTTGCTGCTATGTAGTCAGCGCCATCTTTTGCATGCATCACGAGCTCTATTGTCTCGAATTGACAAGGTCATTATTGTGCCCCCATCTGCCACCTACTGACCTGCAAATGTATTTAATTTGATTTTTTTGTTTGCAATTCACTGCAATGCAAGCACAAAACATGCACCAAGGGCCATTTAAGGAATACATTCACAGAAATTTACCAATTCTGTGGTACTGGATAATCATTCAAAGCACTCGTGCATCACAGCCTTACTCTATGTGCACTTGTAGCTCTGCCTTTTCTGTTTTGCAAGTTGCCATCTTATTAGGGTCCTCGCCCAAGGGGAAGGACCTCTTCTAGCTAGAGCTATAGGACCCTAATTGCTTTATTTCTTCCCTATACTTAATGTCTAAATGTAACAACTTTGAACCTTTTTACTGTTATCAGTATACTTTTGTAGAATTTATCAATCAATTTTTGTGTAACCTAATTGATGTGACTTTTTTAACTGTACAGTCACTTTGCTACCTTTGCATTAACAGCCTACTGCCCATAGCATCAAGCCTGGGGTCAAAAATCTTTCCGCTCTGTTTCACCATTTTAAACAATTTCCTGTTGTTCAGTGTGCAATCTCATCATTGAGTAACATCCACTTTAATCAGAAAACAAAACTAAATTCAGAATTCCCATGAATATGTTATTTCTGACTATCTGACTATACGAAGAGGCAACCCTAACATCATGATGAAAAACATGCTTATCTCATATTATGTGTACATAACGGCTACCATATATGTGAAAACATCCATATCAAAGACAAAATAATTTCATATCTAACCCTCCTCGTTATTTTAATCCCAAAATTGAATAATGAGTATGTTTTGAAATATCAAAAATTGTAAATGTAAGTGTAGTTAACAGTAATGGAGCATGACGTAGCATTGTTGCTGTCTTTCAGAAACATCTGCTGTTACTTTTTTTTTTTTTTTTTAGAAATAATTAAAAAATTAGAGTCAAAATTTGCAAATTTGGCATTGAGTAGTTTCAGTCTTGATCAAGAAGATTGCAATCTTGGAGGAAAACATTGACATCTGAGTTAAAGTAATGGAACATTTTCACAAAAAACAAGTTCAATAAGAATGTCCATTTCTCCACTTCAATTGTCATCTTAGCTACACATTTACCATTTCATCAGTGGCAGCTGGCCAATAGAGGGCGCTAGGGCGCCGCCCCCCCAGTGGAGAGTGTGATATTAAATGTATTTACTTTATTTTGAAAAAATGAATATTACCAAAACTTACTTATTCAAATGTGTGATATAAATATAAATATAACATAATATATATCCATTAATATATAAAGTAATTAATTTCATTAATGTAAAACAAAAGTCAGCCTTCTCATCTCTGCCGCCGTGTCTCATGGGCGCTGGAAAAATTGCCCCTCAGACAGCGACGAATAGCCAATAAGGGACTGTTAACAGGGCAAGATAAGGGCATATCAACGTGAATTTGGCCAATCAGCGTCGTTGAAAATAATCTCCGCAGGGCGCTTTTTGAATCGCCCCTCGGGTTTATTCGGGTTTATTCGGCTCGTGTCGGCGTGCCAGTGTGATGAATTAACTGGTGACCGTCCAGGCAGGTGTCAAGGGGGCGGGCCTTTGAAGGACCCTTTTGTTTACTATCCAAACGCCTCCCGTTATTACATTATACTCAAAAATTATCTCTTTACACCTATTTATTTACTTACTTGAGGTGAAAGTGACTTCACAACATTTGCGTGACAGCGAAAGATTTTGAAGACTTACAGACTTATTTGACGGCGTAAATATACCAAAGGTAATATATAGGTAACTATCTTAGATGCCTGATCAAATTTGTGATAGCCCCGAAACCTGCATTTTACCGTCACTTCGGTGTATCAACAAACAATTCGTTCATGCTCAACGTATAACGGAGACGGGAGGACTTGAAAATAGGTAAAGAGAAGTAGGTTTTTTGTGTAGAGGAAAAGAAATGTGGACAATCAGACACATGTTGACCTAACTAATTACTGTGTATAAAGTTATTTTTAATTTACACATGCACACATGTTTACCTTACTAATTATTGTGTATAAAGTGATTTTTAATTTACACATGCACACATGTTTACCTTACTAATTATTGTGTATAAAGTGATTTTTAATTTACACATGCACACATGTTCCCCTTACTAATTTCTGTGTATAATGTTATTTTTAATTTACACATGCACACATGTTTACCTTACTCATTTCTGTATAAAGTTATTTTTAACTTTATACATGCACACATGTTCCCCTTACTCATTTCTTTCTATATAGGTTATGTAAGCTTTTCGGCAGTAGCCTATATGGTTGACCATTTATGTAATTATGTGTGTGTGTGTGTCTGATATGTGTGTGCATCATTCTGTAATCTGTTATTTTTATTTGGAATCAATAATAACAATTTTACGAAGCACTGGTATCCTGTAGTTTGTGTCGAATCGTAGTGGGATGGTTGTTAAAAACTTAGTGCTGCACAGTACTGCCCCACCAAGAATATTTTTCATCAGCCGCCACTGCATTTCATGATGCCCCTTTGTCTCTTAAGTGTTGCATATGGGCAAAAGCTAAAAAAAAAAATCCCATCAGAATGTCTCCTTACTTAATGATAATCATATAACACACAAAAAGGACGGATAAGAGATCAATTAGGCAAATTTTATGTGTGCTGCTCGTTTAAACAGATACCATCCTGTCAATCTGATCCCTGATTTTCTGTGCTGTTATCATTGGACCTTATCAGACACCATAAGTTTCAGACATTCTTAGAAGTCTTAGTAGTCACATTGTTGTTAGTTAACCTGGACAATGGCAATCAGGTGGCTAAAGCAATACCAGGCCCTAGTAAACAAAGCTGCAATGTGCTCCCATGCATGATCCAACCTGAATGGGCATCTGCCAATAACAGGGAAGGGTCAGATGGGGAACACAAGCCAAGCTGTATTCACTAAAGTCGGGAAAAACATGGAGATAGCTTTAAAAAAAAAAACTGCTAATAAAAGGGCATTATTACAATAATAAGAAGAAAAATAGTTTCTCTCTTTTCTGTTGAGCCTTTGGTTGCAAACTTCTAGCTAATAAGAACAAGCAGAGTGTCCTAATATTGATCTATTTGGGTGTAAATTGTGGAATCTTGAAAAGAAAAAGAAAAATGTTCATGATGATCGAAGGCAGTGCATTAAAACGAGGCATGAATGAGTTCACCAGAGGGATTCCAACTAAACTTCAAATCAAAAAGGTCGGCATAAAGAGCTTAACTCTTCTTTTAACTCACCATGGTAATGTTTGATGTGTCAGCTCATTGAATTTCTCTCTATTTGGAAATGCAGAGAAAGAATAAAATGAATCCCCTTAAGATGTCCCCAAGGGAAGTTCTTCACATTTTTTCTTTTCCTCCTCCATCTGTCAAAAATCATACTCTCACTCCAATACACAGCCTGGGGACTCCATAAAACGAGAAGGCTGTCGTAAATGTATATTAAGCTTTTTAGAAGCACAGTTGACAACTACCAAGGGCTAAATCGCTCAGTTGAAGCAGAACCTGTTCCCAGGCAAAACAGACAAGCCTTTTGATCCGGGTCATGTTTAGAGGGCCCACAGGAGTGTCATACATACATGCATGTGCCCCCTGCCTGCACATATAAGGCAAGGTTTGAATCAAAACTTCCTCTGAGGCTATTAACTGTGCAAGGTTGAACTTCAAGTGATAGTTTAAAAGATATAAATACCATATTCACATAGCAGGATTCATTCCCTGAGCAAATAATTGCAGGCTGTGAAAGATGAAAAGAATATAATAGAGTTAAAATGTAAAAAAGAAAAAGGATATTTGACTGATTTGAGTTAAAATTGTTCAGTGAAACTTTCCTCAGCCTTTTGATTTTGATGTCTTTCCTTACAAACACACGCAGAAAAAATGGTGCCTTATAATATCTTAAACAGAGTATAAATGTTGTTTTTAATAAAAACCCTTATACCAATGCTGTTGTAACATTGTGTAAAGCATATAGAAGAATGTAATACAATAATTGCAAACTCTTTTTCGAATATATTTAATTAAAACGCTGCAAATACAAGATATTTATTGTACAATCTACTAATCCTCAGTGGCTTTTTTGGCAAATATTTCACTCATTTTGATGATGCTTGCAGCACATTTTTAAAAAAAAGCTGGGACAGGGGCAGCAGAAGACAAGGAAAATAGAGAAATGCTCAAAAAACACATGTTTGGAACATTTTGCAGGTGACGGGGTTCATTGAAAAAAGAGAGTGTCATGACTGGGTACAAAACGAGCATCCCCAAAAGACTGTCTTTCACAAACAAGGATGGGACAAGATTCATTGCTTTGGAAACAACTGTGTAAGCAAATAGTCCAACAGTTCTAAGGGGGATGTGCTGGCCAATGTGTTGGAGAATAACTAGAAGGAAAATATTTTGCATGAATTTTATAAATCAAGATCCTGGGGAGTTCTGGAGTCCAACAGGTATCAGAGCAGGAGTCAGTGAGTGAGAAGTGTAAGTTTCTCCAAACGTGCTGTTTACTCACTCGAAAGAAGGTTGCTGATAATGTCAATATGGAAATAGTCCTTCATAGCACTCACACCAGCTTTAGACATGAGCTACACCATCAGTCAGATGATGGTGCTTTGATCAGTGTTTGATGAACCTCCCAGTGACTGTGCCTTTGTGCCTACTGACAGGTTGGCAACATCACCTACTGGTAGTGCCTCGGTGTGCACAACACCAACATCTGTCAAAGCAGCAGCACATTGGTTCAGTCAACAAGTTACAAGACCCACTACTAACTAGGTCACTCTACTGGATGATATTTATGTCAACGATAATCACACTTCTTGCAGATTGATATGTTTCATTCCACAATGTGCGCATAAAATAAATATAAGACTATAATGTTGGGTGGAAATCAGAATTAAAGCTGCAGTGCGCGTGCATGTGAGCGCGGGGGGGGGGGGGTCTGCACTTTCAGACTGCTTTTCTAGTTGACAATGTGTTCATGTTGAAAATTACCACGTTTTTCCCTGAAATGTTATAAAATCATGTCAAACTAAAGCACACAGTAATCATAGATGGACAGACTGCTCCTGGACTGTTTTTCATTTAGTTTTTGCCGTCACAACTACTTATGCTTTAAGCCCACTCCCCCTCAAGTCTGCAATATTTGACCAGTGAGTCTCTGGGAGCAGAGACAGGTGCCTGTAAAGTCCCTGTGTGAGATTCATCAGTCCAGAGGAAGATGTTTTTATCACTATTGGTGAGGTTCTCTGGGAGTTCCAGTCCTGACTGCCTTGGCCTCTCATTCTTGACTTCAGACTGTTGGGTTCAGTTTGGTTCAGTTGCTGCTGCTGTTAATATTCCTATGTCCCGTCAGGCTGTTTCTTCTTAAAACTCCTCCAACAAATGAAGACATGATGACTCTTATTTTGACAAGTTCATAGGAAACAGAATGTGTTCAACATTATCAGCTTACAAACTGGAGCTTAGGAATGTTAAGATAGTGCAAATTTAACATAAAACGAGTGCTGAGACTCCCATAAACCTGATATTGTACATTGATTATAATAACAGTCATGTAGCATTACTCCCTTCTGTGACGTGATATGACACAGTTTAGGGAAAAGTACGTTCTGGCATGCACCTCCCTATTTTAGAACAATGTTCTCAATGTACAAGAAATTCAATCAACTCTTGCCCAAATCACCAAAAGATTCAGATAATCTAGAGAAATTACTGCCTGTACTTGGCAAGGCCAAAACATTAAATGCCCCTGACTTTGCCACTGCATTAAACTGACATCATTCTGAAAAGGATGTGATCAGCACTTCGGGAAACAATTGTCAGTTAAAATAGTTTGATGCTACATCTACAAATGCAAGTTAAAGCCCTATCAGACTTGTGAGCCTGTTGCTAATAGTTTTTGACAACGGTAAAGTCATTGAGCAGCATTATTTTCATGAAACAAGACTAAAGACTTAAGATGACATTAAACAAGTGTGAATATGCTGTAAGTCCATGACTAACAAAGACTTCATTAAAACTGCAAAAAAAATGTGTCATCAGCCTGCCTTGCACCTTACAACACGCCCCAAGATTTTCCTTTGACTATCTAAATGTGTCTGCAACTTCGAGGGAACTTATTAAAGTCTCCATGTTCAGAGAGCACACTTGACCTTTAAAAACCAGGGATTGAAAGATCAAGCTGAAGCTGGTTTTGTTTCTAAAGACTATTTCAGAGAAAAGCTTTTAGCAGTCTGTTATTAGAAATAATCTTTTTTTTTACTTTATCATTTAAGCTGTTTATCATTGTGTTTTATATTGTTGGTTGAAAAACACATATTTGAAAAGCTGACCATGGCCTGGGGACTTTCATTTTTGTTTGTCCCTGCCGTTTAATGATGTGTTGATTAATTTTGAACATGAAAAGCTAACATAATAAAGAATAAAGCAGCCTTTGTTTAAAGATTTCCTCATCCATTCTTTCAGCAGCAGTGTAGTTTCTCAACTGCTGGACTCTAACTGCACAGTCGATTTAGTCTCTGTGTCTGACCTTTCCTTGCTGCAGGTGCTCTGCTGTGCTTAGATATTTGCTGCAGGCCAGCAATGTCATTTTGTTTGACTGGCCAGGAAGGCAGCACTAGTAAGTTTAGGCAGCTTGTGTTCAGGTTGTTTCTCGAACCTCTCCTCATTGGGTGCACACACTCTGTCTGCCTGGTGTGTGTCATCTTGGCAAATGTCCAACAAGCTGTGGGCCACCCCTCCTTCTCGCTGCCACTGCATCCACAAGGGAAAGAAGTACCTACAGCATTGCTTTGATAGTTTTTTTAAAGCGCTGTTCACCACAGCTGGCTTTTTCTGGATGAAAGGTACGAGTGTGGTGATACACAAAGAGTCAGCTCCTCTTGTAGAGGAATGTTGGACAAGACTCACCCTTTTGACCGGGCCGCCTCTGTGCAGTTCTCAGCCTGCTTTCACTTTGACAGCTAAGTCCCATCCCAATACGGCTGACAGGCCTGTTCGCAGGTTGTGAACCTTTTGACGAGAGAGCCTGAACCAACGTCGCTGGAAGAAACATCCGACTCTCACGGAGATAAGTTGCAGATGGCAGCTTGGCCTCCTTCTCTCTCATTGTGCTGCAGAGGTGTGAATTCCCTGAAGGTAGCTTGGCCCGCTGCCCTGTCCAGTACAGCAGCACTCACTGATTGTGCTTACTTCAATCCCTTCTAGCGTCTCTCTTTGTTGAACTCTGCAGAAATCCAACTTTTACAGTTAAGCTGAAGATCCTGTAGCTGTTAAGTTTTCTATTGTATTTTTTATCCTTTTGACTCAATTAGAATCTTTCACCCAGTGGAAAATTTTACTCACTGTCCAAACTTGTCAGAGCCGAGGACTTAAAATGCTCATGACCCTCACCCTGATAAAAAAAAAACTACTATTGATTCAAGACTTCTAAATAATAAACCCTAGCACCTGGACTGCCTCGTTGTTTAAAGTAAAGTAAAGTCAAACAGCTTGTGTTTGTATCTGTTCCAAACATTTATTGTTGCAGCAGAACATAGTTTGTGTTTAGTGTCTGGGCTACAACATCATAACGCCTTGCAGTTTCATTGTAAATAGAATTTAAAGAATGATTGGATAGTATTCCAAAATTCCTGTCAGAGCTTTCAGGTAGATGCACCATGCAAGTGCACAGTCCTGATGCAGGCAATAATGCAAAAAACAAGTAATTAAATTAAATAATACATATGTATGTATAGCACTACAATTATGTTGTTTTGTGTTATAATAACATAATTTATTGAAGAAAATAAGAGAAAATATTCAAGAGAAAAGCAAGAGGTTTTGGCCTGACAGCAGTGGTATGTGGAATGAAAATGTCAATAAGGTATCGAATATGATGTCAGAGCTTAGCCTTCTTATAAGTGAGCCTCTCTGAACACCACTCTATTGTGAATGTTAGTTCCCCTTATCTGTATTGTTCCTTGTAGCATCTGGTTTAAGAAAACGTAAGTTCACAAGTTCCCATTAGATAGCAGCAAAAGCCTGTGAGACTCACAGCTGTAACAACAACAATGTCTGACATAAGAGAGTCTGAATCATTGCCAATGCCATTGGAGGACTTTTATCAGACCTCCAGTGTTCCAGGGCAGGTACCAAAAATGAACTTCAGCCTGGCCCTTACATCACCTTGCTGGTCTGAGGCTCAGCTGCCCTCTGAAGCAGTTAAGTCTAGGGCCAACCCTCAGGCCCCAAAAATTACCTTAGAGAACCTGCAGAAAGCTTATGAGGAGCTGAGGAAGAAGTACATTCAGCTCCAGGTGAAAATGGACCTCAAGAAGCAGAAGCTAGTGAACAATTTTGGTCAACAGCTTGAAGAGTTGGTCAACGAGAAGGCCAAAAATCTCCTACAGCTTGAGCAGGCTCAGGAGAGAAAACTGCAAGAGGAGGCTCAGAATGTCAAGGGCCTGACAGAGGACCGTAGGGAGAGCTTGGACAGAACAGCTCACCTTGAGATCAGAAACAAAAGCAAACAAAGCCAGAGAAATTGGACTCCACAGAGCTGTGATCGACATGAGGAAACAGGAAAAGGAGAGGCCTGCCATGATGGACAAGCTTGAAAAAGAGGTGCAAGAGCTCCAGGCTGACACAGAAGGTTATGTCCAGAACATGAGGGTCCTGCACGAACAAATCAAGAACACAAAACAGGAAAATGACTATTTGAAAGAAGCCATGCTTGTTGGAAACAGAAGGTACTGGGAGCTGATGAACCGTCTTCTCCATCAAGAAAACACCATCAAGTCCCCGCAGTCAGAGATTGATGACCTGAAAGATGACAAGCAAGACCTGCAGTGGTACATGCAGCAAGCCCAACACAATGAAAAGGTGGCCATGAAGCTGGTGGGGGATCTTCAGAAATGGCTGGATGAAAAGACATCTCAGTGCGAGGATTTACTCAACCAACTACAAGATGTATCAAACAGCACTAATGTTGTTGTTGAGGTAGATTACTCTGTCCAGGAAGCTCCATCCCAGTCACAGGAGAATCCAGCAAAAGTTGGAGAAACAAGACCAGTTAAAGCTCCATCTCAATCTGATGAGACTCCAGGTGAGGAGGTTGGAGGGACTTCAACAGTTGACGGGACTGTGACCAAGACAGTCAAGGATCCAGTCGAGGTCGAACAGACATTCGCAGTGGACACGACTGTATCTGCAGCAGCTGAGGTGCCAGAGGAAGCTAACCAAAAGAATTAGCTCTGAGAGCCTATGCTTTGTAGTGAATCCTCCATAACTGTTTGACTTATCCTGTCCACAGTCTTACCAACATATTAAAAAATCTGACAAAGAAAACCTCATCGACAGAGGTAGTACACCAGGGATAGTGTATCTTAAAGAGAAATTTTCAGGTTAAATAACTTTTCACAATGATATAAAGACTAACCCGTTAACTGATTATTAGATAGTTCTTAAATGAGGATGATTTTCACCTTTTTTTTTAACTCATTTGTGTATTATTTTAATACTCCTTCTCCAACTCCATTGACCTGATGATGAGATGAGCCAACCTTACGTTTTGGTTGTACAAATTCCTTTTTTGAGAGGACGTTTAGCCCCTTGATTTCCCACAAACAGTCTTGGACATGTGAGCATGGGGGGGACGAGGAATCCACAGCTCGTCACGGACCCAGGTACGAGCTTGAACTTATCCAGAACTTTTTAAACAGAGAATTATAGAAACGTCTTCCTCTGGTCACTCACAGTGAGCATCTCAGCTCTGTTGCACTCATGAGTGAAATAACAGGCTTGTGTGGAAGCAGGGTTTATTATGTGATTGGTGTATGAAATTCAGAAGCAGCAGCTTTTGTGTCTGTGATGACTCTGTACTTTAGTTTAAAACTATTTTAAAACAGTTCAGTGGGAAACATGGCCACATGCCAGCAGATATTATCTTATGTTGCTCACTCACCTCAACAGCAGCTCTCTTCTCTGCTGTTCCATGTTACACCAAAACTTTATTTCTCTTCTTCAATTGTTATTTCTCCTCTATCTGACGTCTTACCGCACAGCATAGATGGGCATCTTTGGTTACCAACAGGGCCATATTAAACCTTTTTTTCCACCGCCACACTATAACAAACTCTCATCATTTATATGCACATTTTAAAGGAGACATATCATGCTGATGCATGATTTAATACTTACATATAATATAATAAATTTGAAAACAAGACCTTACACCCCCTTAATTTTCAAAAAATGAGATATTGTATTTTTTCTGATATCCTAGAACGATGTTTGATGCCTCTGAAAATAGGTCATTGCGAGATGTCCGCGAGATTTCAAACGTCGTGACATCACGAGGTACCTTTCTTTTTATTGAGTAATCTGATAAAACACTTCCTCCTCTGTGATGTCCGTTAGCCCCAAACCATCACCGAGGAACACATCCAGCAGCAGGGGTATAAAACTCCCTAGCTCACACTCCCTCATTACCAGCTCTGGCCTGTAGGGGGACTCAATACGCGGTCGCTGCTTTGAGCCTGCCGGCAAATACAGTAGAAGAAGAAGGACAAGCTGGCTGTACCCCCGATAGAACTGACCAATCAGAGCACAAAGGGCTGTGACATTGCAAGGTAACTTTAGGTCATCCTTGAGACTAAGCGTTTCAACGAGCGCTTGATAATGGCCTAAAATGAAGATATTGAGAACGCTATTGTGGGGCAATGAAGGAATTAAATGACTTGTACTGAGGGCAGAAATGCTTTACAGGCATCCCAGTCTGGCATAGTGAAAAGGAGAAACAAGCATGATATGTCCTCTTTAAGTAATTAGTAATCATTCTCAAACAATTCTGTCAGATTCGGGGGTCCATGTTGCAATACCATGCCTTACATGAACATAATTAAAGTCTGCTGTTGATTGTAACTTATAAATTAATAATTTCTTTGTCTTTATATGAAAAAGATTTAACCATTATCATGATTCTTATAAATTAATGAAAAATATGGGCATTTTCAGGGATGTGTCCTGTAGTTTTGTCACAGCTGGTTGGTGGTTTAAATGTGGAAGTGACAGCAAACAGAGAGAATGACTCCAGGTCACCAACCTGGATAATATGATAATAATATCAATAATAATATTCATACCATTTATGTGTATGCATTTTTTATCAGAACAAACTTCAGAGTCTTACAAAAATAAAGAAATGATTATGCAGATAAAAAAGTGAAAGCAGCAGACATTAAAACAGTTTGAATCATCAGAAATAATTAGAAGGTAAAAGCAAACATTAACAACTAAAATAGGAGAATAACAGCTTGTAGGTGACTTTTTTCTTTGGTCATCAGCACTTGGAATAATGTTTGTCAGGTGTGAAATCTGTGTTGAAAATGTGAAATAATTAAGTGTTGCTTCATTATTTCACATCTTGAGCTTGTTAGGAGCATTATTTTAGATTTATAATAATATAAAAGGATAAAGCACAAAGCGTGTCTTTTATTTTTCCAAGGAGACCATATACACATACCACTCCATTTAAAGGAAGACCCTTTCAACTACTCATAAATGCAAATGGATAATCAGCCAATCCAATAGCAAAAAGTCACTGCACTAACTCTTAAAGTTATGGTCTTGATGACCTCCTGAGGTTCAAGGTGAGTGAGAAAGAAAGCTGATTTAGCCTACTTTTGATATTTGAGCCATACAGGCCGGTTTGAGTAGTTCAGACACTGCTGTACTGATCTATACTGAAAGTTCCTCACAAAATTATCTCTGTGGAGAACGCTCAGGGAATGAAAAAATACCCAATCAGCAACAGTTTTCTCTGAAAAAAGCTTTGTTGATGGTAAAGGTCACAAAAGAATGACCAGAGTGGATTTTGATGATAGAAAGGTTAAAAGTAACTCAAACCATTTATTAACAATTATCCAGGAGAACAGGGCCTGATAAAGGGTTAACTTTTAAAACACTACTGCTTTTAGACATGCTATTCTTAACCACATTTTAAAATAATGCACAGAAAAAAAAAGATTTTTTATTTATTTTTATTTTTTAAAGAACTGTCAAAGTTACAAAATGCTGTTTGGGAGCACTGCAACAAGAACCCAAGTCAGGAAACAAGAAACCATGAGATAATACCAATAACATGTTTATTCACACACACACACACACACACACACACACACACACACACACACATATATATATCTATATATATATATATATATATATATATATATATATATATATATATATATATATATATATATATATATATATATATATATATATATATATATATAGATATACATATATATATATATACATGTATATATATATATATATATATATATATATATATATATATATATATATATATATATATATATATATATATATATATATATATATATATATATATATATTATTATGTGAATTTGAAAAAGAAAATACTGACATGCTGAAAACCAATTTTAACTCCATCTAATTTTCAGTTAATAAAAAAGAGTCAGTAAATAAAAGGCAATTCTTCACAGAACCTTGTTACATGGTGTTACTGTTGTCGTTATTTCATATCGAAGACAAAACCAATTTTACCTCCAAATAAGATTTTACTGATTCATTTTTTGTTTGGGAAATTACAGTGACCACTGATACTAAGCTATGTAAAACTTTAATTTTTCCAAACTAACAAAAACACACCGTAATGTTTTCATCTTGACCTTTAAAATTTCGAAGTGGTCAAGGTCCTGTTGTGTAGCCCCTTTAACTACTGGCTAATTTATCCTGACACTACATTAAAATACAAACCAAAAGGATTGAAAACAACGTTCTCAGGATTATATCACATTTTTAAAAAAGGATTATAGTGTGGCAGAAGCAGTGACAGTAGCAGATGAATGGAGTGGTTTGTTTGAGACTTACAAGTTCAACAGGGTGAATTACATACTGGTGACAGTAAAGGTGATCCAAGGCGTTAATTCCAATCAGCTGATCATGCATTTTTAATTACATCAACAGATAGTGATTGGCTATCACTTGGTTACCTCTTCTATTAACATTTCATGAAAATGCAAAATCATCAAACAAAAGATCTGTGTTGGAAAGAAGCATGTCTATGTTCTCATTAAGATCATGGTGTTTTAAAGCTTTATTTAAAAAGGATAACTTGACCTGGTTAAGGTTTAAAGGTGCATTCCTTTGAAAGACTATTTCAGCTCTAAAGCTACTGCACACTGTTGAACTGTATCCATATATAATTTGCCAACAGGTTTAATCCAAGTAAATATCAGGTACTTTACTTAGATCTCAATTTATATATACCCTATTAAAATAACAACTATATTTCTAAATCTAACAATAACCTTTGAGAACAAGATTGTACAGAGTCAACGTTGAAAGGCTTAAAAAACAATATATATTGTTTAATATCAGATTAGTGGTTGGTGACCTTTGCAGAAAGCAGTTACTAATTTGATTCAAAGTCATGTTATAGGTTCTTTCAATGTAATTTTCTTATGTGTTAAAGAGAAGAAGATTAAATAGTAAGTTATTCATGAAAAGCAAAGGCATGGAATCTAATAGCATCTCCCACTGTTATCAGGTTTTTATTAAAATGTTAAACAACATAAATATGAAAAAATATAAACAGAAAATGTCGACACACCTCCTCAGGGTATAATACCACGACTCAGTCTCTGCTGTCACAGTGATGTGACAAATGCCCTCAGTGAGCTGCATTATGTGTAAAGCAGCTTTGGCTGAACTCCCCACTGCTGTCCATGACATTTTACATTGTTATTAGTGTCTCTCAAACATCATACACTGAAGTAAATTAATAAAGAATTTCCTCCATGGCAGTGTTAAACCAGATACTGGTGCATAATTCATGTAAGTTTTTAGCCTTTAGCGCTGTGACATGGCTCCAGGTTTCTGTGATGTGGCTCAAAGCTTTTAGATCCGTTAGCTCTAAAAATAAGTGTTGAAATTAGCTTTGCAGAGGTCAGGCAGATCACCTTTGAACATCATCCACAGTTCTATGATTCCCTGTTATTACTCATTGCTATCAAAAATTGCTGTTGCAAGACAGGAGACAAAGTTAACTGCTTTGTTCCACATCATTTTGTCTGCCCTTTCAGCTCATCTTAAAATGTCCTCACCATTTCTGCTTTTCATAACTGACAGGAGTGGCACCTGGTATGGGCTTTTTTGTGATTCAATAGCTTACTATTTTCTCATAATTGGTATTAAATAAATTTCATTATTTGATAACTAGGCCTCAGTAAATGAACAAAGAGAAAACTATAGCAGGGTGTATGACAATAACCCAGAATCTTTTATAATCTGTTAATTATTTAATATTTTATTAATATTGTACTCTCAGGGATTTCATCTAACATTGGCATTCCACATCAACAAAATGCTTTTCTCACTGCCACTAAACAATACTGTCCTATGTAAACAATGGACAAGGCAACCATAGATGAACTGGTGAAGCCCATCAAGTCACTATCCCACCAATCCTGGCCCAGACTCTGCATCCCTTGTCTCATTTTTTTTTCTACTTATCACTTTTTCAGAATTTTGTTTTCTCAAATTGCACAACTTTAGAACTGATACACACATGCTGATATCAATATCTTCCTCCATAAACCAGGGTGGTGGATGGTTTCCTGAAGCCTGATGGTAGTCACCTTTGATTTTTAATGTGAACAGCCATGAAATAAAATTTGATTTCAACAACACCAACAAAAAAAATCCAAATTAATCATTTAGACGTGTAGTGTGAAGTTCCTAGCATAAATCTTTGTTGTGACATTCAGTGATAAGACTCTGTTAAAACAAAAGCTGTCTGACTTGTCTAACCTGGCGACAGCTTCTATGTGAGGGGGTTTTCTGACTCTGATGGGCTGGTCAGTGAACCAATCAGAAAGCCAAAAAAGGGTAAATTTGAATCTACACACTCCAGCAGGAAGTCAGGCTTTTTCAACAGTAGCTGTGTTCGAAATCGCTCACTATCATGGATATAGTGCACTATATAATGTGTTCGCCATTTTGTAGTGTTCGAATTCTCAGCAGTTAATTTCATCCACTATATAGTGCACTACAAAATATCCACAATGCACAGCAAAAGTGAGTTTACATACAATGTACCCTATATCGTACTCCCGTACCACGATGCAATGCGGTCGTGTTTTTCCATAAAAGAAGAAGAAAGGAAGGCCGTTAGGCGTTGCTTTCATTCATAAATGTTAAAAAACGTTAAAGTATCTTTAACACGTTCGTAGTGTAGCTCTTTAACGTCTTTTAGCTGCTGTAAACAGCTTCAAAATTTGCTACTTATCCTCCTGAATGCCCAGTTTGTTTACGTGAATTTTGGCGCGTCCACTTCCGTCACAGGAATAACTGGCTCATCTTCTGACGCTACGACGTTTAGAAAATTTCAGTGTAGTGTCCGAAATGTCGTTTGGTTATTCCCTATGTAGTCCACTATTTCATTTACACTACATACTGAATAGTGAGTGAGTTAAAGAGTGGACGATTTCGAACACAGCTAGTGTTGAAGTTTTTCTGCATTTTTTCTAATCTTTTTTCTGAATCATTATTCATTCAGGTGTGTCCAAAAACCAGCACAAAATACAAAAACCAATTTATTATTATTCAGATTCATCTGCAGCTTTATTACTCTTGATTTTGTCCCAGGAAGTCATCAAACTAAAATTAAAGTAATCTCCTGATAATCTCCTCAAAGACATTATTCATCTAATGTTGGTGCTGTGGCAACACATTGTTTTTAAATGAAAAGGCTCTTTTGAAGGGTTTAATACTTATTCAGAGACAAAACTTCATTTGAGCCTAATGGAGGAGTCAGACACACATGCTGTTATTATGACTGAGTGGGATTTTTTGACTTTAGTAGTGCCTCCACTACATTTTAAAATTAAAAAATAAACCCAAATCCCAACAGGAAGTCTTTTATTTTAAACAATATACATTTTCAAGTGTCTATGATAATCTTCATTTTATTATCTTTTACAATACAGAAGAGGATTTACAATGACTATAATCTATCAACATCTTTATCACCCTGCATTAGGAAGTCACTGATCTAAAATAAAAGTAGTCTCTGGACACCCACAGTTTACTCAGCAGCTTTCTGTGCTCACCTCATTGATATTTATGCGTGGTGATCCAGGGCACATCCCATATGAAAAGCAAACATTTGTCAACACCACTTCAGTGTAATCTAACTCTCAGGAGATCTGTCTCTGTCGGTGGATGCACAATCTGAGCTCCTGTCTGAGCCACAGGACTCAGCAGGTCTGTGGTGTCTTAAAAATGCCCTCTTCTTGGCTCTCTGCTTTACTGTGATAATATTTGACTTTCATGCACCAGCGGCTCATACCTTCTGAACCGGTGCATAGGCTAAATGTTATGTTATAGCCAGAGTTTATGTGTACTGATCAGGCTCTTAACCTGTCTGAGGAGGCTGTTTCTTTTGATTTAGATGGTATTGAGCAGGTAGTGCATGTGCCTTAAAGCATGAGGGTTGCCGGTTTGATCTCCTGGGGCAGGACCTTTCTGTGTGAAATTTGCATTATCTACTTGTGCATGTGTGGATTCTGTCTGGACACTCCAGCTTCCTCCCATAGACCAAAAATATGTCCATTAGGTTGATTGATGACTGCAAATTGCCCTTAGGTATGAGTGTGAGAGTGAATGGTTGTCTGTCTCTTCATGTGCGATTGGCTGGCAACTGGTTCAGATGGCCTCTCACCCACAGTCAGCTGGCAAAGGCTCCAGCCCCCTGCAACCTTGAAAGGGATACACGTCTGAGCGCTGGCAAGGTGGAAGAGTCATTTACAAATATAATTACTGTTACACTGTGAAAGCACTGCTTATTTTGGGGCTTAAATGTGTCCCAAAATTTTAAATGGAATATAAATTTTAGGAGACAGAGGACTGAAAGGTGAGCTCCAAAAGGCACCATAGTGTCCCCAGAAAGAAAGCTTCAAAACGGAGTTTCACATACATTCATGAAAATTTGTAGATATGTGTCCTTTTTATAAAACTGCACAAATGCATCATATCATCACGGTATTACATGAAGTGCTCCATGTACCGTTTGATGTCAGATGTCTGCCCATTTCAACAGATTTGTTTTGAACAGAAATCAAAGGATTTATATTTTAACAAAGTTGTCCTGGGACTGTTTAATTTAAGCTCATGATAAATACATTTCAGATCACAAGTTATCAAAAGCTAAAGTTTTCTCGTATACTTTGGCTGCTGGGAATTAAAGTTGGCTAAACTTTTTTGGCATAGCACCAAAACAGAATGTTATTTCTCTGAAATTATTTTGCTGATACTTATCAAACTTCACAAGTATGACATTACACGGCCTAAAACACAAAGATTTTCAAAGAGTATCATTTAGTTACTGCACCACCCTCTGCAATCAGAATGCCTCTTCCTCTGGACTGTGTTTTGCTGTTGCCACAAGGTTAAGCATCCCTTTAACCTGGTTTGGAACTCTTCAGTCCTTTACAAGTCTTCCTGAAGCTCAAAGTTAGGTTGATTCAGACAGGGCTTAATGTTTAAACAAGCCAACCAAATTTATCCGGATTTCTGCTGCGGCGGGTTTCACAAACACCCATAGCCATTTAAGCGAGTGGAAGTTTTCTTTGTACCAGATAATCACATAGTGAGTAATTGTGAGAATGAATGAGTGGAAATGCATCCATGTATATCAGCTTCGAGTAGTCAAAGAGACTAAAATGTTATGTAAGCTCAAGTCTATTTACCACTTACCAATGTTGTTGTGGACCAGCCATCAGGAGAAGTGGGGGTGGGGAAACACACATTCTTTCCTTTTTGTAACTCATCATAATGCAGGATCAAAAGGACCAATGGACTCATATACAGAAACACACAAACACTCACTCTGTTTCCATCAGCTGTCTAACAATGACATTTAGGAACCCAGTTGGCTAAAAGTCACCTATTAACACTGTAACTAATTAAACCACAACATTTTTCATAGTGGATTAAAATTATGTAAAATGGGTGTGCATTTGGTGTGTTTCATTGGTCATCAGTCTGAGCTTATCTGATTGTCCTGCTGATTACCTCCTCCTAGATTTTTGTATTGATCCGGATCAGCGTCTGGCCGCCATGACGAAAAATGTGATTTTTGTGAATAACTACTGAACTAAAATAGATAGCATAATGAATCCAATTGCTAATGGTATGTTTTCATGGTCAAGGAATCTAAATATTTCTGAATGAACTAATAGGACTAATATTTATGGTGAAAATCACAATATGGGTGAGGACTGTGGCGCTGGCGGAGGTCTGCGCTCTCTGAATGCTTTTCTAGTTACAGATGGATATTGATTTAGTTCACATCTGAATTATTCCATATTAGGAAGTTTAGTACCCTTGTGTGCCAAGACTGTTCTCCAGTTACAAATATCATGCAGAGTCAATTATTTTTGCATCCAGAACACAGGACACAAGATTTACCTCCAAGTCAATCTCAGGTTGTACTTTTTCATTAATCACAGTTGTGACAGATACAGAGAGCCTGAGTGTAAAGTTTGTGCAGTCAAGGTACACAACTTGATATGTGTGAATCATGTCATCATTTCTAAATAAAACACCCTACAGTCTCCGTTATTCAAAACCACAGCACTAAATACAAGTACTAACTAAGTACAGGACCGAAAATATTGTCTTAACTTTCCTTAGTCTCTTTTTGTTTCAAGAGGGATGCCTAATGATGAAAATAAAAACCTTAACACGTCAGTGTTTTAACAAAGCTTGTTATAACAAGCAATTTTAACACACCAGTGTTCCCAACAGGACTTTAAATGCATTGTATTATTCTGTTTTCAATGCATTTAGTTAGCCAACTACCTTTTACACAGAAAATCTCTAAGTGCATTTCTACAGACTTCAATGCTATATTTTCATAAAATGGATGGAAAACAAAGTTCAGGACTCCCCTTCTTAGCTTTTACCTATTTGATGGGGCAAAAGTAATTATTTCATAGTGATCTGATTCTTCTCTGTGTTTACATAAGTCAGTTCTTGCCTAATGTTTCCTGAGTCTTACTGCATACTGGTAGTGATGGCTAGCCCAACCACATGCAAAATTGGCTCCTAATCTAAAATACATTATGATTCCCATGTGAGATTCAAAGAGGCTTTTTCCTAACATGAGGCACATGGCCACAGCATGGCCACACTCCCCAGTTGCTGCACTCATGTGGTTGCAAAACACTCCGAGGATGAGTTAGCTGTATGAGACCATTCATTCTGCTCGCAGCTTTAGTTTACTTAATATATTTTTAAAATTAAAAGTGTAGTGACCACATGTAAGTATATAACATGGGTAATTAAAAAAACATGCTGGCCTTTAGACCCACAACGCCATTGAAACAGCCTTTTGTCCCTTTGGATTGTGCCATTTATTGCAACACCATCACTGCTGCTGATTGCCTGGCAACCCATCCACCCTCACAGGACAAAAAAACGCATCTTTGAATCATTCAAATTACTTTCATTGAGATGCCATTGATAATAACTGAGATTCACCCTAACATGTTAATTAGATTCTTGCATGTTTATGGGAAGAGTTCCTATTAACCTCCTTTTCATCTTTTAACTGAGGTGGCAGGGCTGCTCTGAGTATTACTTTAAATCCTCAGAGTCACACCGGATGCACTGACCAAAGTGAATCGCTGGCTTATCTACATAACACCACTTTCCAGAGAGATAAGAGTGAGATGCAACAACAGTTGCCCTTCCCCTGTCCCTTGGTACTTGGTGAAGTGCAGAATTAAACTCTACGAGTAAGCATGTTACATGAAAAAAATATGAGCCATAAAAAGACAGGAAGTCCCAGCGACACATTTGTACTTATCAGTCCTGAAGATGTGCCCTGACTCAACACTTCAGTCAGCTGGGACAGAAAAAATCTAAGTCAAACTTGTACCATCTGTGTGCAGCCATTTGTGTGTGTAAAGGTGGTGCTGGTTAAATGACTAGGCACAATGCATGCAAGGGTGCAACCAAGAATATCGGCCACCTGGAAAGACACCACATAAGGCCCCAGCCCAACATCTGCACAATAACTAGCTGCCCATGTCCACAACATTCAGTTCAAATAAATGTTGCTAGTTTGAACAGATCACTCTTTCACACTCATTTCTTACAGTTACAGTTACATTAAAGGTGCTTTCACACTTACCATGTTTGATCTTAACAAAAAATGGTTTGCTTATGAGAAAAGTTAGGTTCATTTGGGCTGGTGTTAAAGCTCACATGAACTCTGATTTGGACCAAAGAACCACAGTCTAGTTTGCTTCTATTCAGATAAGAATTAGGTTCAGGATGGGAGTAAAAGCCATCCAAACCAAGCAAGAACCAACAAGGCAAGCAAACCAAAAAGGAGAGACTTGTGGCTTTGAATTGGCCAAATATCAAAACAGAAAAGTTAACACAGAACATCTTATGTTAGCATTGCTAGCACCTGCCTGTCTCCAGTCCTCTTGCTCCAGTCAATGTGCAAGTACCATCCATGAATGCTTTATCTTTATCTTATGGCAAAGAATACTTCCAAACTGTTTCCTGCTGAACAATGTTATTTACTCTATGCCGGTTGTGTATTTTTCACAATGCCTTGATGGGCTGGATTACACAACATTTGATAGACTTTGGTCCGTCTGACTAGGTGCAATTTGAAACCAAACCAAGAGAACCTTGAAACAATGTTATAATTCACTCCCAAACCAAACCGAGGCTGCTGAACGTAAGAACTGATAGTGATCTAATTTTCGTCCATCACGCTATTTGCTCAAAAATGATCAAAGCAGAGTTATTCTGTTGAAAGACATCCAAGTAGCTTTATAACCAGATTAATAATAATAATAATAATAATAATAATAATAATAAGAATAAGAATAAGAAGAAGAAGAAGAAGAAGAAGAAGAAGAAGAAGAAGAAGAACAATAAATAAATAAATAAACTCAAAATATAAACTTTATAGAAATAATACATAGACAGTTTAACAAATCTATTGGAAAACCACACATCAATCACTTTTTGGACCATCTTTTGCCTTCAGAAGTACAAACCCCAAATCCTACAAAGCGAGTGTCCTCATTTTCTAGATGCTTATTTCGTGTTGTTGAAAGGAAAGATGCTATAACACAGTGGTAAACATGTCCCTGTCCCATCTTTTTAACTAGCATAAAATTCAAAATGAGTGATTATTGGGGGAGAAATGAGTTCATCAGATTGAACCTTTAATAAATTGTCTTTGTATTGTAGGTGTTGTAGGTGATGCAAGATTTGCAAATGATAATATCTCGTGATTTTTTAAAGCAAAAATTTTACAATGTGAGAGAAACATTTCTCTGAGAGTTTGGTCTGTACTGACATGTTAGCATCATGCAGTTGTTGCACATCCATGATGCAAATTTCCTGCTCCACCACATCCCAAAGGTGCTTTGAGTTCTGGTGACTATGGAGGCCAATAGGGCACAGTGAACTCCTTGTCATGTTTAACAAACTCGTTTGAGATGATCTGAGCTTTGTGACATGGCACTTCATGGTGCTGGAAGTAGCCATCAGAGAATAGGTACTCAATGATCAATAAGGGACAGTCAGCAACAATACTCTGGTAGGCTGTGGGGTTTAAACATAGCTCACATGTTCCTGTGGGTCCCAGGGTGTGCCAAGAAGATATCCCCCACAGTGTGACATCAACAGAATCAGCCTGAACCGTTAGTCAAAGGCAGAAGAATCCATGCTTTCACATCCTGACCATACCATCTGAATGTCCCTTGAATGAATCAAGACTTAAAGGATAAGGGAACCTTTTCTCAAATCTTCTGTTATCCAACTTTTTGTCTGCTTATTGTGGGGGTAAATTTCCACAAATAAGACATTCATTTAATATTATATTATTAAAAATGTATTAATTATCGATAGAGCTGCTTTCAGTCATGGGTCCTTGGATCATCCATACATTACTCTTCCTTAAAGGTGCTATGAGGAGAATCTATTACCAGCAACACAAAGACTCTGCTACACATGAGCACGCGCGGTGACTGTCATAATGCTGCGTTCCAGTAACCTCAGAAATGGGAGTGACATCATCTCCGACTTATCGGCATTCCAGTTGAAGTCGGAAAAAAACATGTCGATCTACCAGGCTATTGTTAGCTGTTGTTAGCACGCCCTGCGTTGTTGGATGAAGACTGTGATTATCACTATGGCAGCATTTTTGTAAATATAAGTCTAACAATACTATGTATACAGCTGATCTAGAGCGACACACCCCAGTCAGAAGTGCAAATAAATTTATTACAGGAGCTAAATAACTGTTCACACTGGGGGCATCCATCTTCGATTGTCAACTCGGGGGTGGCAAGGTTTCACCGAGCTCCCAGTAGAAGATTCTGACTTCGGGTGACATTCCAGTTGCAGTTTCCTACTTGGAACTCAAAATTCCTATTTCTGACTACAACTGGAACGCACCACAACAGGTTACCGAAGCAAAAGCGTGTGTTTGTTGTGGTAAATGCAGTTCGGACCTTAGAAGTCTTCGTTGCTTTGCAGCTTCTTTTTTCAACAACTTACAGGATGCAAAGCGACGAGGTTATGTATCTCTTTCTAGTTACATAGCGGTAGTTTTTGATGTGTGTCAACGAGAAATTTTTTGAAAACTTATTATTGTAGTTTTGAAGCCGGCTATATATCTCTACTTACAGCCCGGTGCTCTAAGACGTGTATTATAAATAATAAAATAATATAAATTTGCTCTAGTTTTAATTGTCTTGTTCCCGAAGTTGAGTATCCAGGCCAGTCCAGCCCTGTCCGACCCGACCGGAAGGCTAAGGAATAGCATTTATAGATAACCTATTGTGATGCAATAAAACTCATCTTAGATTGTGTATTTCGATCAGGCATATATCTAAAAGTGAGACTTTTTTGTTATTACTTAGAATCTCCTCACAGTCTCTTTAAATCCCCCTTTTAAGTCATTTAGAGTGATATAGTGTTACAGTCTCCCTGTGAAGCTAATTGAATAAAATCATAAAGAAGTTTCAGGACTCCTCTGAAGTATTAAATTGGTGTTACTGTGCAGCTGTAAGACAAACGATCATCCAATCACAAGCTACTGTTGTTTTTGAAGGTTCTGCCCCTGAAAACATTTTCGCAGGGCCCCTCCCCAGATGGATTAGTGAAATATTTCCGATATGGAGTTGTCCATCTGGCATGTCAGGTTAGCAAGTTTCTGTCAGGGACATGTTGTACTCAAGCTTTTATAAATGGTGTGTTCAACTCAGAGACCAGGTATCCTCTCAATCTAGCCCTTTGAGCATGATTAGTATTTCAGGCCTTGCTGTGCTCGGAAGCACAACAGAACAGTCTGTCTTTTCCTCCTCTATTGTAAAAAAAAAAAAAAGACTCCTTGTTAACCCTTTATCGCCTACAAAAATGACCATGATTCTGTTTTGCATTTTTGTCCTGAAAGCATCAATCATTGTTTGCTTTGACTTACACACCATTTTTTTTCTCCTTTCAGACAGTCGACTTTGAAAAACTTCTTTTAACTGACAATGTAATATATTTTGAACAGTATAAAGGTCAAGCTGAATTCACATTTTTCAACCCAAATTTTTGCTGTTCACTGGGTTTCTCTAAGAAGAGAAATTTATCAAGCAGGCCATCCAACCACCTAATTTTTCTGCTCAGGATTGAAAGCAAAAAAAAGCATTTTCATCAAAAAAATAATTAAATGACTATCTATTTTTTCAGGGGTTTTGTAATTCAGGACAATATTAGCAACTATTCTGTATCCATAAAAAAAGCATTTATTACTTTTTCTCATATTCTTATTTTTAATTCAGCAACTGCATAAAAGAGCTCAAAGGTACAGTTACAGAAATGTAATCTGTTTTATTGGAAATATTGTTTATATCTCATGCTGTTTTAGCAAATTTCATTAAATTTTCTTTGATATAAGTTTGGTTGAGAAGGTATGCACAGTCTGGAAGCATCCGTTATAACATCATCAAACTCCAGATGCTCCTCTGATGATCAGTTGACTAACGTCACACAACCTTGGCATACTCTTTTACAGTTGTTGATGTAAACCCTCCTAGTGTTTTCTCAGCATTATGAGCCCCTGCCAAGAAGAAGAGCAGGTCTAATATGCTTTCTACAAGTTCAACACTTTCAGCAAGAGATACAGAGACTGAAAGTACAGTCACTCAAATGGCTAAGGAGGGAGTTGGGGTTAATGATTTTCTAAGCACGTAATCGGCTCTTTTGTCACGTTTTCCTGATCCCTCTGTCGAGTAAGTTGTGTAATTTAACTTAGATTCCATGGATTACTGAATGTCTCAGTTTATAGTGTGTGCTAACTTTCATCTGCTGTTCGGAGAAGCTAACACTTGTGTTTGCTGCTCTGGAATCTGTTTGCTGTCGGATCACAAAATAAATATTGCCTTTGAAATGTAAATCACTACATGCACAAAAGATTTATAAAAACGTGTAATGCCGTGCCGTCTGCCACTCTCCTCTCACTGAGGAATATGTTGTGTCTATTACAAGCTTAAACACGATTTTATGAAGATACTTTCATCATTTGTTATGTCAGCCTGTTTCTGCTGGGTAATGATATTTGGAAGAGTATCTCAGGATCTCCCTCAGCATTTTTCTGACCACTTCCTCAAAGACTAACATTTACATCATTATTGCAAGTGTGAATAATGAATAAATCATGCCCAGCGGTGCACCAAACAAATGCAATAAGTGTGTTTGGTCTTACAAGATGAGTCCTCTATCCAGAGTGGAGATATATCTTGAAGGGAAGTCATCAGATTATGGAGAGTTTGATCATCAAACTGAGCCCTAAGCTTTATCTTTCTCTACAATAACAATCCAGAGCTCCTTCATCTTCTGTGCTGGCATTTCTGATGCCTATTCGAGTATCATAAAAGATGTCTGCCTAGTGTTAATAAGAAAAGCTTCTGATTAATAAAAAAAAAAAAAATAAAGCATGTTATAAGATGTGTTGAGAGGGGGTCTTCACATCAAAATTTTCTCCTTGTATCACCCCTAGATTGATTTCTGTGCTTCTCAGCCTCACAGTCAACTAAATATGTGATAGGCCAGCTATCTGCCTGGGCTCAGGAAATTACAAATGGAAATTTAATGAACCACTTGGACTTCGATTCATCACTTGAACATGTGCATACATGTGGGCGGAAGAAATGAATGCTGAAGCCACATCATGTTGGTCCAGAATGGATGTGCATTTATCTCACAATCAGCATTAAGTCGAGGTCAGATGACACGGTTTATACACAACTATGGCTCGGTAGGAAATTCTCAGGGTTCTGGACCACCAACAACGGACCAGTCCAGCATGCCTCACAACTCCATAACAGAGAACCTAGGGCAGGGTTCTCCAACGTTTTGGAGCCTTAGAGCTCCCCAAAAGGTAGGAACTGTTATGGAGCACTACTTGTTTGATTGAATGTTTCTGAGTAACGTATAGTTGTGTAGTTTGCTTTGACTCATTCACATGACACTGTGGGCCCTAATTTCGTGGCACAGCGCAGGGTGCGCAAGCCTAGCGCACCCTGCGCTGTGATAATTTCGTCCGGCGCACCGCCGTGCGCTGCCAATTTGACAATTTGGTTGACCGTCTGCACAGAGATGGGTGTGATGGCACACCAGGGGGAGGTGACAGATTCAGTTTGGCGCAGTGACAATTTCGTGCCAAAAACTCTTCGGAGGGTGCGCTGAAAGCTCACCAGCTCAAACCTGGACTATTCTCAGTGCAGGCGAAGTACACCCTCCGCAGCTGTAATTTGGTGACAGGCACACATGTGCGCACATGTCACTAAAGCCTCAGAGGCAGGTTTCCAGAGTGTCAGGCACATTTTAATGCAATAAACAATCACAGCAATCACTATTTAATGTAACCGTCTGAACCAGCATATACATTTCTATCTATATTAATTGTACCGTCACATCTGATGTCGGATTAAAGCCATTTAAAGGCAAGGACAGGTGTTGATTTGATTGGTGAAGACAACACTCGGCTGTGTTAAACCCACTCACACCTTTTCTCCTCCATCTCTGGCACTTGGAGGGGCAGGGTCATGGGCAGGCTTCTCTGCGCCTGCAGTGCGCCTCTCTGCCCACTGCTGGAAACTTGCAAAGTGTGCTGGACACACCCCATCCGCGCAGGCGAGGCACATGGCAGGGCAGGGCAGGGCAGGTGCGCCTCGCCTACGAAATTAGAGCCCTGTTTTTTACTTTTATTATTACTGATTTATCACAATAACCATAGCTAATGATTAACACATTTAAGACCATTAAATGCACGCACCTTTAATATTTTTCATCTATCAGACTTAATTGATACAACAGGCACAATTTTGTGATTATTTCTGTCGAAGTGTCACCTGAAAGGTTTTAACTGACACCAGTAGGGATGGGTACCTTTCACATTTGAACCGATACCATACCGATGCCCGGTACCTGGGAATCGGTATCGGTATGCAACGGTACCAATTTTTGGTACTTTGCGTGTGTTTATGGGGTAATAAATATTAATTTGTTTAATATCAAGATCTCAAATTTTTTCAATGTAAATTTATTTCTCAGTATATAAAATTTGAAAGATATATATCAAAACAACATTCAACTGTTTTATTGTAACATTGTCATTGTTCCAAAAATTTCTTGAACATAAAAACCAGCAACTAAAATGAACTAAAATGTTTAGGTACCTAAACATGGCACCTTTCAATTGTACTTAAATCGGTACTTGGTAGTACCTACAGAATTTGGTCGGTACCTCTTAAAGTACCTAATTCGGTACCCATCCCTAGACACCAGTGGTGGTAGAATTTTAGTTTAAAAACATCAATGTAAACTTTGACCCCACACAGCTCATAGTAAAAAAAAAACATGTGTAATTTTAAGGGCTCAATAGTACCTACCATAAATCTACATGACAGTAACCCACAGCTAGTAGGATGTTTACCAGGGCCCTGTCCAAATGGAGACGAAAATGTTTTGTTTTCAAAAATCTTACTCTCAAAATGGCATTGTTTTGAAAAAAATACATCGCTCCACACAAAAACACTATCGTACATATAGCAGGCCTGTTAAGTGGCAATGTAATGGTGCTGCACCGACACCAAAACCAAAGAAGAAAAAAATGAGCAGATGTACATATCATGAGAAAAGTGAATAAAACACTGGCCTATGCTTTCCTCCTTGTCTTCTTGTTATTCATGGTTGTGAAGGAACAGTAGATTTTGCTGTAAAAGCCATAATAAGCTCCAAAGCTTCTGCAGAACAAACACAACACTGCCAAAGTGTATCATTGTTCAGGGTTCTGATGTCAGATGCAGTTAGTTATCCGTATTAGCTGCGTAAACATTTGGCCAGAATTTTCAGAAATGTGATGAAAGGTGTGATTGAGCAGCGAAAAAGTCATTTCCATGAGGACGAAACCCTGTATTACTAAAAAATATTGTGGATATGCCCGAATTAATCTTGATGCAGATGGATCCTCAGAGTTTCTCTGAATAACATTCTTCTGCTTATTGAAAGTAAAGGAGATTAATCTACTTTTCAGCTGAGGAACATTGCAAGCATGCCTTGAGCAAGAAATATTGATCACAACTACTGAAGCACATGGTCAATTCAGGTATTTAATCAGCTGCAGACTGATGTTTAACTCTTAAGGTGTCTTCCTTAACTTAACTCACCAAATAACAAGGTTGGAAAGGAGACTTAAAACATTCAGCCAGACTGAAACACTCAGTCTGTCATTGGTGGAGCATATATATATATTTACATTTATTAAACCCACAAGGCACAGCTTCAACACTTGGAAGAGAGTTCCTGTCAGTCCTGAGCTGATGGCACTGCTGGTTATCTTCTGATTTCAAAGGGGAGTAAGCATGGTGTTTCTTTCATCTGCTGCACTCAGCTTCCTTGGCCACTGACTTTATCTACAGTCCTTGGCGCTGCTTGTTTCTTTGTTGTTCTCCAAAAGAGCTTTAACAGCTCATCATAAACCCCATTATGCTCTGAAATCTTTGCCTGAGAGAAACTTTGCTTATGTTGATTAACTGCCTCGGGTTGTGTTGTGCTCATTCTTGTCATGGTGTACAAAATGGGACATGAAACTGTCTTTCACTACATAATATTTACCTACATAGCCAGCAAAGCTTTGCTGACCTCACCCAGTTTTAAGCCCCTAACACAGCTTTTTTTGTATCAGATAATAACTGAGTTTCAGCCTTCATATGAAGACACTGACAGTTATCACGTTTGAGGCATAATCGACCGAAACCATGGTTTTGAGTGAGTGTACCTCAAGGATGGACTTTGGTTTGCTGACAAAGGGTGGTCAACACATACTGATTTGATTCAGATTTCCTTTTTTTCTCACTCAATTTGCATTTTGTAAATTGTCCAAATTGAGTGTCTGTGACAATGTTGAAAGCATTCCTCATTTACAGCATGTTTTCATAAAAGCCAAACATTGTGCACAGTATTGTAATGCAAATTATGAACATTCAATAAGAGCTCCCAAAAGACTCATCATTACCCTACCATTAGGTTAAAACTACACATTTAAAGATTGCTCAGCTTAGATGCTAGACTAAGATTTTGGTTACAGGGTTTCACTCTTCCTCAACAAAGACCCTTTGTTTGGAATCACTGCATGTTGCTATGTATACCTCCACCATCAGCTGCTCAGGCCGTCAGAGGAAACAAACCCTAACTTCACAAAAACAACCCAAAAATAAGCCACTTTGACTTGAGTGTCATTGCCAATAGTCCTGTGCAAGAGAAGTCAAGCGAATGCAAAGCAATTACTTTTGCAAATGGAGTCACAGGTAGAAAGAAAAACAGGAATACCGTAAAATACCAAATAAATGCCAAGTGTAGCTGTACATTTTGACAAGTAGACACCTGTTCCAAATTAACGGCAAGTGTAATTTAATTTGCGCAGCCTACAAGCCACGGTTTACAGAACACACATGCGAACGCTGAGCTTGCAGCTGACAATTCATGCTTAAAAAGAAACATGATCAGGCTGTACATTAACTGTCCACATGGTTTATTTGTCTCCCTGAACGTCTGTCGGCTCACTTCTCCTCCCTCTTTATGTCAACAAAATGCACATTGGTATGCAGCGCTCTAATTCACGACTGGGCAGTTACACTCAACATCCACAGAGGCTCCTAGAGCGCAGAAGGCCAGAATCTTACACACTAGGGCTTCACAAATCCAAAGAAGAAGACGTTGCCACTGCCACTGCATGTTATTATATGTCAGTTAGCAGTACGTTGCTGCTTATCTCCATGGGCCCTGTGCAGCGAAAAAAAAAGTTCCTTACCAGTATTAAGAATGTTTAGAGAGTGCTGAGTTGAAAGAAGAAGACAAGAGTATAACCACAATACTGGAATCTTGCCTTGAAAATGTAAAGGTGATATTCATGCTGGTAAAAATAATTAATTTGATTGCATTTACCATATTTTTTCATTTTTTGCTAAGCAAGATTTTTGTGGGAAAGCAAAACAAATAAAAACATCCCGGCTATTATTTGGTATGTTATGGTAACTGTTGTAGAGACTGAGTCTGACTGATCACAAGTTGCCTGGTGATGCAGGTGCAGGCACTGAGAGCCCATGTCATGAGGCCTATTACTTTAATGAGTGGGACTTATTAACATCACTTCCCCTGAAAAGTTTTTCATTTCTTTATTTTTAATTTTGTTTAGCCTTTTAAACTGCTGTCATGTGTTGCCGTCCTGATTGGTTTGAAGGGGAATGTTCTCTTGATGCAGAGGGGGGGAATCCTGATGTCCATATTAAGAACAACAAGCCGTGGATGCTGGTTTGGCGAAATGGTTAGCAACCAGGTACGTCCCATAAACATATACACTTCTGCCGACCTGAATTCAAATCCAGCCTGAAGCCAGTTCACAGTCTCTTCTCCTACTCTCTCTCATCCCCTTTCACGAGCCTATCCACTGTTTTTTTCTCTCTTATCAACAAAGGCACAAAATGGCCACAAAAAAAAGAGAAAAACAACAAGTCAAAGTTGTTGACAGCCCATGCGATGTGACAGAATGTAATGAAATCAAAATTTGGCAATTTCTTTTGCCTTCTTATACATCTGGGATAAATTAGAATGACATCTTTGTAATATCTAAGAAACTATATTTTATATCAATTTGTTGCTCGCAACTGCTACCTGACCCTGTTGCAGCAGTCTGACCTGAACAGTTAAAGGAGTTAGTGGCGGAAGGATACGTAGCCCTATCATACAGTAGTTCCAAACACAGGTACTCTGTGGAGTAAAAGTGGAACGCTGTAATAACCGTACTGTAGTGGTTAGTGTGGCCATTGTAGTTTTTTGTGTAGTTTTATTCAAAAGTGATCGGATTATGAGGCTTTAGGTGGAAAACCTGACACGCCAGATGGACAGTCTCATGTATCCATCACGGAAATATCTCAATTGTCCATCTGGGAAAGAGCCATCAGAAAATATTTTCAGAGGCAGAACCTTAAAAAACAACAGCAGCTTGTGATGGGAAAACCGTTCAGCTCGTCACATTCATCACAGACCAATCCATATCAAGCAATGCTACTACGTATAACGTATTTCAGTTAGTCAGCTATCTGACACCAGGGATAATGCTGGACATCATGGCAATCATGTTAATTACTGAGATAGGCTTTTAATTAACTTGGCACACCATATGGACCATTCAGTATATTTCAATAGTGGGAAAGAGCCCATAGAAAGCATTTAAGAATAGGATGAACCTTTTGAAAGCATATCCAGCAGGTGATTTGATGGTTGTTCAGTCAATCAACATTAATCACCGGCCAATCAGATAATTTTTTGGGCTACTGCGCTACAGAATGTGAACTACTTTGTAAAACAAACACTAATCAAAACAGTGTGCAAAACAAGTAGTGCAAAAATATTCTTAATGTAGAAAAATTAGATTTTTTATATTAAATAAAGAAATGTGGTCATGATTTGCTAATAAATGCTACTAAAACAGTTAGTATCTATGCTACTCTCTGCATGTGCAGTCATTTTTTGCTGACATCTTGCTTAAAGCTCATTCTTCTACTGCACTAAAGGACTCTGATTGGACCGTGCTGCTTTGGGGCACTCACTGTCATTATAGATTGGAGCTTGGCAAAATGAATTTGCCTTATTATAGACACTGAATCAGGTAGATCCAGCTGCTGTGTAAGGTTAGCTTCCAGCAACCTCACCTAAAAAAACTCAAACTATCCCATTCACTAACTTTCCATAAACAGTAATTGGATATGAAGGAAATCTCTGAGTTGATAGTCTCCCTGTACATTGTGACAGGTAGAATTAAGTAATAAGCTGTAAATGGCTTAAATAGCGACTAGTATGTCATCTGTTAACATGCTAACAAGCAGCTAATTGATACTGAACATGTGGACCCTAAAGTCAAGTATTACCCACTTTACATCTCACATCTCTGTCACACATCATCGTGGAGGGTGACATTAATGTGAGGCTTGTGCTCTTAAAGTGACAAAAATGAGATTGTCCATTTTTGTGACACCCAAGTTGTGTGTGTGTGCTGTAAATGATAGCTATTTAAAAGGAAAAAAAAACACGATTTTCTCACTCTGCAGCCTAAATTTAGATGTCTCCAGTTGTAGCTTGGGGCTAAAGAGTTGTGATTCTCTTGAAAATGTCAGCAAGAGAACTCAGAGGAGCAGTAACAGCAGTGACAGCTGACAGTGAATGGGTGGCTGACATGGTGCACAAAACACCAGAGTCACAGATTGTGATGATGCAAAATGAAGAAACGAAAAACTCTGATTCATCAGCATAAATCTCTATTTCACTTGTTTGTTCTCTCTTTTGGACTCTTGGTGATGAAGCTGGGCTCCCTTGAGGTTTAAGTGTCTTGTATTATGCGTAATAGATCCTGATGAACCATCTCAAAGTACACATTGATCTGCATTGTTGTTGTATGGATGTTTTTATCATAAAATTTGGGCAAGTTCTGGATGAACTCCCATCATACAAGCAGCACTTTCTGAAACAGGTGTCTCAGAGCCTGTTTTTTTTAAAAAGGTTATATTTTTAAAAACACTTTACAGTAATTAATGGTTCAAGAAAAGTAAGTAGTTGATAAGTACTGACAAAAGTATATTTCATTCCCTCCAGAAAATCATATTTTTTATTAAGTCATTTTATCAATCAATTATCACTCAAACTTTATCTATATAACACTTACACACCAATGCATATTGTAGCAAAATGGCTTTACAGAAAAAAAAAAGCAAATCAAAAAGACAAACAAGGTAAAAAACAAAGAAAAAGAAATTCACAATCAATTAATCAGTTCATCACTGCAACTGTTGTCTTCAGACTGACTTCTTTGAAAGGACACAGTCAGAAAATACCAAAATTAACAGCCTGATTTACCATTTAAAGGCATAGCTGTCAAGTCTCCCCTTTTGCCCGGGAAACTACTGTATTTTACCCCTCTTTCCCGCCATCCTCCCATATTACTATTTTCCCATAATTCTCTTGTATTAAAAAAAAAAACATTCCTCTGCCTCTGCTCCTAACTGAAGACTGTCACTAGCCTTGCGAGAAATGCCACCTGCAGTAGCCTGGGTGGCAGTAGTCGCAAGGTTAGTGCCAACTGCGGGAACATACCCGGGACAACAGAGGAGAGAGATGGATGGATGTGAGGAGAGAGAAAGTATTCCTGCCAAAAAAACAAAGAAGCCCTGTAATTATCTCTTAAAATGGGACAGCGAATTTACTTTCCTAAAGAGGAGCAGGATGGGGCACAGTCACGTTGGGGTGTTGGGACAGCTCACAGCAACTGCTGGAAAATTTCCCTTATTTTTCAAATCCAAAACTTGACAGGTATGTTTCAAGGCACAGTTCAGTGTTTTTTTTTTAAAATAGGGGTTGTTTGGGCCCCATATGAACTAACGGACTCACGTCACATTCCTCATATTTCACTCCTAGTTCCTGATAAACTATATTTTCCGAAAAATCAATGCACTCAATAGACATTCTAGTTCGCATACTCTTAAACCCTTTTTATTATTTTTGATGGGAGTTCTTGTAGGTGGAGATAATAGCCTTTGCATTTGGTTCAATACTTTACTGTTTGCATCTGATTCTCTACATCACAAACTTGTACAATCTGTGGCTTACTGAGGGAGAGGAGAGAACTTACTTCTTCATCTCATGTACTTAGTGGCCATATGGAGCTCATTCAACCCCACTTCAAAAATATTGAACTCTCCCTTCAAGGCAGGGAGATGTAGCTCCTGATCAAATGTTTCTTCATACCCACCTGTCTATTATAATTTACCTGACACACCAGATAACTGTTTAAAATCCGTGGGTCATTTTCACATCCATCTGGACAACATCTCAGAAAGAGTAGACACTTTCCAGTAAAAATTGATGGTGATGAATGAATATTTTGTCCTTCATTTTCATTACAAGCCAATCAGAGACTTGCAGTCACCTCCACTTGCAACACAACCAACCATCATATAGCTAGCATTTTTTCCTTTAAGATCAATGAGAAGGTTGGTCATTTTCTGACCAGGAGCTATTGTTTCAGCTTTGCAAGAAGGATCTGCCTGATGTCAGAGATGGAATCTGGCAATCCAGCTGCTTTGCAAGTTTATAGCATAATATATGTCAGAGGAACAGCTGCTGTGGGTGTACCTCATCATGTCTGAGAGGGATCAAAGACATACAGTGGGCACATACAGTACACCCAACCAGGTGTGTGCCAATACATTAAGCTGTTATGTGTTGAGTTATTAGAATAAACACCTTTCAGGACCATCTTTTCTTCAAATATCAGAGGTATTTTAGTGACATTTTCTTGGACTGTTAGTTCTGGTAAAAAGACACACTGATTTTATTTTAGTGGGGATCCAAATATGGATTTTATACAGTCAGGGCAGTTTACCACATTTTTGCCAATTACTCACTTGACAATCTTATAATTGCCTTTGCAGAAGTTTATGATATCAGAGCACTTGTATTTTGGATTTTCAAAAACACTAGAAGTTGTGGCAATGAATGTTGCAGATTCCTTCCTCCCTTGGTGTCACAGACAAAATGAAGCTTAAACATGGCAACCTTTGCTGCTGCATTGTAGAACAATCTTTGACAACTCAGACATTTAGTGACTCAACAACTGCAACAAATTCTTGTGAAATTTTAAAGAGTCTGAGTATTATGAATTTTGTGGAAAAATTATTTTGTTATCTGTTGAACTTTAAAGGTGCTATGAGGAGAATCTATTACCGGCGACATCAAGACTCTGCTACCCATGAGCACGCGCAGCGACTGTCGTAATGCTGCGTTCCAGTAACCTCTGAACTGGGAGTGACATCATCTTCGACTTATCGGCGTTCCACTTGAAGTCTGAAAAAAACATGCAGATCTACCAGGCTATTGTTAGCTGTTGTTAGCACGTCCTGTGTTGTTGTTCACAAATATCACATGAAGAATGTGATTATCACTGTGGCAGCATTTTTGGAAATATACGTCTAACAATACGATGTATACAGCTGATGTAGAGCGACACACCCCAGTCAGAAGTGCAAATAAATGGATTATTACAGGAGCTAAATAACTGTTCACACTGGGGGCATCCACCTTTGATTGTCAACTCGGGGGTGGCAAGGTTTCACTGAGTTCCCAGTAGGAAATTCCAACTTCGGGGGACGTTCCAGTTTCAGTTTCCTACTCGGAACTCAGAAATTCCTACTTCTGACTACAACTGGAGCGCACCAAAGCTTAGTATCGTAGTTTTGTAGCCAGCTGTATATTGCTACTTACAGCCCGTGTCCGAATAATATAAATCTGCTCTAATTTTAATTGTCTTGTTCCTGAAGTTGAGTATCCAGGCCAGTCCAGCCCTGTCCAACCCGACCGGAAGGCTAAGGAATGGCATTTATATATAACCTATTTTGATGCAATAAAACTCATCGATAAGTGCGTATTTCGATCAGGCATATATCGAAAAGTGAGACTTTTTTGTAATTATTTAGAAACTCCTCACAGTCCCTTTAACTAATATAATTCAATACTTATTTAGTGGTTATCCATCAGTCCATGGATGGGTTACAGGTCAGGTCACAAGTCAAATGTACACCAGTCTGGGCAGGTAAAGGATCTTTGGTTAGTAAATTTGTGGGTATCTAGTTATAGTTCCAAGGTGTTTGGGTATGAGTAGGTGCAATTTGGAAAAATTGGACCCCTGCAAAGTTTGATTTTAAGAGCCTGTTAGGGACCCAGTCATGTCTGTGGTCAGTAAATGGTGAATATATGGACTTTACTGGTCTGGTCAAAGAAACTGTTCAAAAACATTATCTTAGGCAGCTGTAAATGTCAGTTTACATATTCTAGTCTATTCTATATAGACTTGCACCTTTCCAGCACTTTGAAATTAAGTGATGCATTATGACATGTAAATAACAGGTGGCAACCAACAAATAATCAAGTGAAGGGGATGAACCGAGAGCTGGACAACAGGTGCATGAGGGTGAAGGAGGAAAATCAAAGATAATGAAATACTGCGTGTTACTACAGTATCAGTAATGGACAGATTAACAGAGTGTGAATTTGTTAGCTACAGTTGTGGCTCTGAATGAGCATGAAGAAAATATGACTAAGTGTGATCAATGAATCATACAGTGCTATGTTGCTGCTGGAGAAAACTCCCCAAAGATGCTCTTTTTTGATATGTACAGGACAGTCTGCTCACCACACTTTTTAACCACCAAATGTCCAGTCAAAAACAAAAATACCACAAGGACATGGGCTGGACTGTTTCGTGAAATCCTCCCCCACAATCAAGAGCTCTACCTTGTTGCCGGATAGAAAAGCTTTTGATCTGAAACTGGAGGCTGCTGTGCTCTCAGATGGAAATGAATATTACATGGAAAAAGCCTTGAGAAGCAATTCAGCTTCCTGTCCTCTGCACTGATGTAGCGTTTGTCAACAGGAGCCGGGACCACAAGCAGCGCTGTGGGGGGAAAAAAGAGCTGGAACCGGAGCCTCTCTGCAGACTTTCATAGGATTAGTACCGCAAATAGTTTAACTAGCCTGGGTGACAGCTGCTGTCACCTAATTGAATTCTGTAATTCATCATTCATTCTTGTTTACTGCCAGCACAACAGGTGACAGGGCTGATGAGACATCTCCGCAGAATTAAATGATGAATGAAACCTACTGCTACTATCAGTGTGTGTCCTGAGCTCCCTACCCTCCAAACAGCAGGATGTCTGAGTATTCGCTCACATCAAAGTCAAACTACAGGTTTCAGGAGAAATCACACACATCTTTTGAACCCAGTCGACACCCTATCATTCCTGCTCAATGCAAGCCTCCATTATCTCTCTCATTGCTAGAGAAAAGGGGAAGAGGAAGGAAATAACCATTATAAAATGCAATTACAAGATGCTCAGGGGTCTGAACACCCACATTGTGCATTACATTGGGCCAAATTTTCTCCAGCCACGGTGAGTGGTTGCTCATACATATTGCACTAAGGAGAGATTATGTCAATTCGTTTCCACAAGACTTTGACATCGTTTCGCAATAAGTGTAGCTCTCAAAAATTGATGCACCTGGATCTCGGCCAAGTCTGGTGCAGCCTTTAAAAGAGGATTCAAAAGATAATTTCATTACAGTGCTGCAGTTTAGGATTTCCTTTGAGTTCAAAAGTTTGCAATTAAGAAACATTACATGAGTGTGAGAGCTGTTTACAATGTTTTCACACAAAGACACAAAAATCGTTAGTTTGTGTTGCCTGGCTGCCGGCTGTTGATTGGTTGCTCTGTTACAGATTTGAATGAGGAAATCAATTTATTCTTGTCTGACTTTGTAATGATGCATTGGCACCTACTCAAACAGCTGTCACGGATGCTGAAAAATTGTCCGTAAAGGAACTTCTTTAAGTATAAAAGCACAAAACATAAAACCCTTATTTTCCACCTTTAGTGTTTTATCCACTGTGATTCATTCCTCCCCCCCTCTGTTATGACTCCCTGTGTATTTTCTGTAAAGCTGAGAGAATTCAGTTTCAGCCTCTTGAAAGTGTCTGCAGAAGCAGTGGCACCTGATTACTTTCATCAGCTCTTCATTAGTTATGCCTTAATCACAGATCATAGCAGCGGATGCACCTGGGACTGAAATGGTCTTAATACGGCTGCTGGCATAGATGAGCTCTCCAGCTGTTTGCTGCCGTCCAAAGCTGTCAGCCCTCATTTGAGCCAATTGCCCCGTGGAACTAAATAATCAAACCTGTAATAACCTCACAACACCTCCAGTGCACCAATGTGCAGGGCCAGCATCAGCAACCCCTCCAGTCCCCCTCCCTCTCTCTGGCTTAAATTGAAGTATTTCACAGGTCTGCATGGAAATGGCAAAGCCAATGTGATTCATTTTGAACTGTTTGACAGTAAATTATACCCACCTGAGGCCACATTTCCCAACTGGGCTCACATGGTCCTGTATTTAAGGAAAGAGTGTTTCTATTTTTAAAAACAGGCAAACACATTAAACAGAGAACAGATATCAGTGGTTGGATAACTAATCATTTTAAGTTAAACTCTTTGAACTTTTGCTTTATCACAGGTCAAAAGATAGCTTTAAGTCAGCTGCCTTTTTAGTGTTACAATGTAGTTTAGACGTTATCACCATAACTGGCTGCTTATTGCTGTGCGAATTCGTGGCACGTTGACTGCTTATTAGTCCACATTATAAGCTATTATTAGTGCTTACTAGTGTCTAATTAAACATTAACCTAATCTATAAGTAAGTTTATTGTTCATTCCATTTTTAAACTGCTTGTTAATTTTATGTCAGAGATTGTTTTTCTGAATATGATCTTAATTGACTTAACCTACTAAGGTAAATGGACAGGGCTTTATATACTTTTCTAGTCTTTCTGACAATTCAGAATCCTTTTACTCTGCAGGTCACATCTACCCATTCACTCACCTGTGGTCCAAAGTTTCCATGTAAGCTATTCATCAGTGTTGGCTAACACATCCATGCTCTTTTATACCCATTTATACATCACTGAAACAGCAGTTGGTGTAACTACAGATTAAGTGCCTTGCCCAAGGACACGTCAACATGTGGCCACCAGAGCTGGGCTCTAACCTCACGAACTGTCTGCATCTGGTCAAGCGCACTGCCAGACTGAGCCACCAGTGCCCCAACAACAATTATATTACCCTTATCAGAGGACAGTATGACCAGAATGACCTGTAGTTGCTCTCACCTAATTTGAAACAACACACAAACTTTATAATTTGTAAACAAGTGAACTCCTACCCCTGAATATTGAGCAGAATATTAATAAGTATTGCTATAAAAGCATGCATTAAGATGTGCTTTCCTGTATTAAAAACAGTACAGAAAGTTAAGGCTACATCTGTTCTTTGCCTTACTTAAACTCTGTTCATAATGATTAAAACTTTCTGGTAGTATATTGATTAAGTATGAGTTTACAAAGAAGCTGACAGAACCTGTACACACAGTTGACTTCCATTTTTGTTATTCAATCTGTTTCTTCAAAATGTGCTCCATTAATGGTATGGTTGTTACCTGACCTCTTTCCTTCCTTTTACAATTCTTGTCAAATCCAAAGGTCTATCAGACTTATAACTGCAAGTTTTTTTGTTTTTTTTTTACTTTTTGGAGCACAAGTGTATGTAATATTCTTTTGAAAGGTTACACTTTGATTTCACAAACTGTAAGACTCATTTAAAGAATTTCTGATGTTAAACCTAAACAACAACCAAAACTAGAAAAGCACTCGGACAGTGCAGACCTCCGCCAGTGCCACAGTCCTCACTCATATTGTGATTTTCACCATAAATATTAGTCCTACCTTTATTTCATTGAAATATTTAGATTCCTTGACCATGAAAACATACCATTAGCAATTGGATTCATAATGATATCTATTGTAGTTCAGTAGTTATTCACAAAAAACACATTTTTCGTCACAGCGGCCAGACACTGATCTGGATCAACACCAAAATCGAATCAGCTCTTCCTTCTCCCATGCTGAACATTTTCCCGGAAATTTCATCAAAATCCATCCATTACTTTTTGAGTTATTTTGTGTTTATTATGTTTTGCCTATATAGTTCTTTGTAATATCAGCCTGACTCTAGCTGGGAGATTGGAGCTGAAGGATTCAACTGGACCTTTGCATGAAGCCATAACTAGTTCAGGTTCAAATTATGCTGAGGTCAGACAATGTTGATTTATGCACAATTATGGCCTGATTTAACAGTCATGGGGTTTGGGACTTGTCAGCAATAACATCTCTTTTTTCTCATGCAGTCTACTGTGTCTCAAAACTCCAAGACAGAAAGTCTAGCATGTTCGATTTTTGCCCTGGCCTATGTGATTTTCTCCCTCACGTCTGAGAGATTGACCAACTTGAAGCTCTGCATGTGGGATGTAAAAAGACATTGCCTTTAGAGCAAAGACACCTGAAACTTTTTTCAAGTTTTGTTTGTTGTCTCAGCTTTTTGTGTTGTAGAGGAGTTACCACCAGACTGAAAAAGAGAAATGTTGGAGAGAAAGAGCAGAGGCACCTTGGCAGCTTAGTGAGCGACTTCTTGCATTTGTCATCAAGAGAACAAATCATTTATGTCAGCACTGGCCCTCCTCCTCTTAACATCATCACTACGGTAATTACATGCATTGATTTTAGTCGTGTAGTTTGTCATGCTTGTCCTTATCTGACATTGTGACTGTCCTAACCAGTGAAAAAATATCACAGTCTGGTGTTAGCATAAGATAGCAAAAGCATTACACATGAATATTTTACAACTTTTCTTATAAAGTTAAGTTCAGGCCTTTTCAGATTGTGACATTTGGAGAAACAAAACAACTGACGGCCATGGTCACCCGTCTCTGCCCACCTTTGTTTCTTACTTTAATTTTTTACTTAAAGTAAATGAATATGTTAATGAAACAAAAATATTCTTGTTATTTTTTAATCTGGCTTACAAAGTGTATGTCCAGACAAACATGGTCTTTGTTGAAATGTCATTGATTATCTCTGCTCTTAGTTACTGGCCTATCGGCAACAGGAAATCATATTGCAATATGAAGTACATAGGAGCTCTTAATAATGACAAACAAACATACTCTACCAGTAAACATGTCCATTAGTAGTTCATTAATTGCTCAGTGGGTCCTGATCTAGAAAGAGACCATTCTCTGGACAAAAAGTCTTTACTTTGCATGTTTTTTTAACATCTTGAAATTGAAACACTGGCATAATTATAAGCATCAGTGAGAGACAGGGACACTTTATAAGCTTATTTAAATGCCTTTAAAGATCTGATTATCATCAGAGTGGATTTGTAGTCAGTACTTTTCCAATCAGATTTTAACAGATGCTGTGAAAGATGTTTTAAAGGTAGAATTTGAATGTTCCCACTGTCAGAGAAGTGGATTCGAAAAAGATCTTTCAGTGCTTAAATAAAAGAAAAATCTTCCTCTTTGGAGTTATTATATGTAATCTTAGAAAATAGAATAACTGCAGACAGAAAGTAAGCATTAAAATATGTTATCATTCATTCTGTATCTTCAAATAAAGTTAACTATGCAAAGCCATATTTTCACTCTAATTTTACATATATGTGTCAAATAAATCCCAAAACCAAACATTTTGCTGAGGCTACAGAATAACATTCAGCTCTGAGGGATTTTCATAATCACTGTAAAAACAAGCCCTACCATTCAAGTCTTCTCACTTTTCACAAACACAACTCATAATGTTTAAATGCATTTTTTACAGCTCCTGCCTCTTTTAACAACTTCAACTGCCTTGAACTTTACATCAGACACAAACAAGCCACCAATTCTGTATTCATGGATAATTGCAGGTTGTAACTTTTCCTTATGACCCAACAGTTAGTGTATGCAGTAATTTTTCCTCCAAAGTGGGTCTGAAAAACGTGTTTCACAAAGACATTTTAACTGTGGACTAACTAAGTTGAACCAAATGTGCCTTGAGTGATTTTCCGATCCTCTGCGTACTTGCACAAAACGTTACACTGAAGGCACAACGTCCAAGCTGTCCAAACTGTCCTGGTAGCATAAGCGGGACCAGATGGGTGGCCCAGGGGTGTACAGGCCACCCCTCAAACCCGATTAGTTCAGCCAGGTGCCATCTCGGCCAGAGTACGACCTGTCACTAATCGTCATAAGGCTGTTGAGGTATTAGTTTAATCAACCATAACAGGCATCTATGAGTGCTGTGATGATTATGCAGGAAAAGTTTAATGTAGTGGGCATTACAATTAATTTGTGACTTTTGGTGTTGTCTTGTCTGCAAGGCTCAATAAGTGACATATGTTAACTTTTATTTATTTTTCAACCTTATTATTTGACCACAAATACATCAGGGACATGAAGTAACCATGCAGTGCTTCAGAGGGCTGACCTAAATTTCATCACATTCAATAACAATGCTTGAATTAGTAGTTGTGGCATCTACCTTGTTGGCTGCTGTAAAACAAGGAGAAGAAGAAACAGAGGAAGAACGGCTACTGTAAGGCTATGTTTACACGGAGACTCTGTGATTTAAAACGCAAAGGTTTTTCATTTGCGTATTCAAACTCAATCCGCGTTCGAACAGAGACGCTAGAAACGAATGAAACCGCTGTAGTATGCATGCCGGTGCAGTAGATGGTGATGTATGTTTGCAGAGAGGCAGCGCTGCTACAATGCTCTTATGAAGAAGAAAAAATTTTCACAAACAACAATGGTGAGTGGATGCACAAAGACGCAGGAGTTTCTTTTCTGGACAACAAATCTGACTGGATATTTTTGTCTGCCCAACAACCCAAGCACGATCAGTCGCACACACCTTACTCGGTAGATGACTGAAGCTGTTGTTGTTCCTGGTATGGGCGTGCAGCCTTCATGTGAAAAAGTGCTCATGCGGGGACGTCAGCGTTTCACCCTGAAACACTCTGACTTTGATTTGCACAGAGCTGCATGGAGGACCGTTTTGAAAACTCTCCACTCTGGGCCATGGTTTTAAAAGTTTGCAGATTCAGGCACTCTGTATAGTGTTCTCATGTAAACGCAAGACCAAAACGCAATGAAAACTTATCGGATTTGGCCCCGTGTAAACGGCCCCTAAGGCTCAATCTCAGTTGTACCACTTAACCCCTCCCCTTCATCATCTTCTAACCCCATTTATCTACCTCAAAACAAAGGGCCAAGAGGAAGGGGTGAAAACATGCCCCTAAGAAACAAGATGGCACTTAATTTCCGGCATGTCCCAGAGCCGCTTGCTGGCTGTTATAGACAAATGCGACCATAGCTGTAGCTATAGCTGTGAAAGCTAGCTCATTATAAAGAGCAATTGTAAAATAAGACCAACAATTCAAAACGCAATAGATATTTACTTGAAGGTTTAATAATTATCCATAATTCTGCACTTCCTTTGGTCTACACTCCGCCTTCTTATCAGGGGGGTCGGTGAATTATGGGAAATTTCTCATACCCTTTTTTTTCAAGTGAGGTCCTGGTTTGTCTTCATTTCAAGGGCTGTGTAGCCCTTTGTCTTAGCCATTTCCCTTAGCCCTATGGAGAATTGGGACACTCCTTCACTGAACGAAAATGTGCAAAACCAAGGGCTACGGAATAAGAACTGGGCTAAGGAGTGCAATTGGGCTTAACCTTTAATTGACCTATTTCTTACTTTGTGGTATCACACCTCCCCAGTCCACACAAGTTACTCTGCCTGCTGTTGACCCTCTGCACCGTGATCTTCAGAAATGCAATTTCAATCATATCATAAATACTTAGTAATTTACAATATATTTTACCATGTATTTTATGACATGCATCATGACATTCACATTTTTAAACTGCAGCGATGTCAAATAAATGAAACATTTCCACATTGTGTGTTCTCACCTCACCAACAGAAACTGCTCTCGTATCCTAACCCCATATGTCTACCTCAAAACAGAGGGCCAAGAGGAAGAAGTGAATACATGCCCCTAAGAAACAAGATGGCACCTAATTCCCGGTATGTCCCAGAGCCGCTCGCTGGCTGTTATAGACAGATGCAACAATAGCTGTAGCTGCATCCATCCTCCCATGCCCAGGACTGTTCTAAACTTTGGGGAGATTGTCTGACTTTACTGCAACTTTTATTGTTCAAAACTGCAGCATCTACCTCACATGACTTCATAGCTCAGAGGCAGCACCTGTCATGTCCTGTACAGTCTTAATGAAACGAGTTTAATGCCTAAACTTTTCTGGACAGCTTCCCTTTGCTGCTTTGCCTAACAAGGCAGGTATTCCATTTCACTCGGGAGCTTTCAGATACATTTTAGTCTCTATGGTGTGATGAGGTGCCAAAACTACCAGGGGAAGGCAACTCAGTGAAGAGTCTGTCAGTGTGCCGAGGATCAAAGCTGCTTGCAAAGAGCGCACACACATCAAACACCATCGTGCAGTGTGTTACCCAGCAACCCCAGACCAGGTGTTTCAGCAGGAGGAAATATTAAAGCTCGCATTCTTCCTGTTTTCTGCAAATACAATTTTAAAGGAAATCGATAAAGCCGTGAATGTGTAGTGCATGCGAGAGAAGTGGAGAAGCATTTTTCTCCTCTGTGCTACAGCAGACAACAACAGCAGCGACAAGATAAGAGTGTAATATCAAAACATGAGCAAGAGGACAGAAAATATGAAGGAGTGACGCATATCCTCTGTAGGATCTTGCTAATAATGCCCATATCCTGTCCATATAAAGAAATACACACTGGAGTGAGAGCCCAAAAACACTTGTCAGACAGACTCACACACACATACGCACACTCACATGCCTCATCAAGGAGACGAGTGTGAGATGCACAGCTAGAAAGGCCCAATTCCACTGAGTGGCCATGTCAAAATGGAGTTAGGCAATTATGTGCAATGCAGCAGAGTACTGAAAGGCAGCTTTGAGCGCTAAGGTGAGACCTTTGGGTGCTGGTGCATCACAGGCAGCCCTTTATCATGATTATAACACCGCTGTCATATTATGGGTGAAATTAAGCAGCACTACAGTCTTCAGTTCAACAATGAGCAGGAGGGCTTCTGTGCCTGCTGCTACTACAAACCACTGTATCAAACCGCAGGTAGTGTCTGAGGTCAAACCCCTCCTGTGGTGAAGTCAAAACAAAAAAGGATGTCGCTCTAATGTTGTTCTAAGTACACGCTGAGGTGCAGGTGAGTTTACGATTCGGGGATGTTAATAACAGCAGCGGCCTTGTTTGCACGCCGAGGCAGCTCAGCTTTATTTACCCTCAAAATGGTGATGGTCATTGCAGGGAGCTAATGTGCAAAGCATCAGGAACAATATGTGTGTAAAGCCTCCCCCCCTTCAGGAGCACTTGAGTCAGCAGGAGAGAGAGAGTGATGTGGCAACGCAGCCGTCTCCGCTTGTCTGTTTTAGGCGGAGGAAACAGGTGTAAGCTGTGAAAGTGCTTGATGAATGTTCTCTTTAGTGCCGCTGACTGACTGCCCTTATTCAAACAGCAGACAGCTCCTCTGGCTAAGTACTGTGGGAGTTGATACTGTACATGGCTCGCATGGGCATACAGTGCAACCGGGCAGACACAAACACACACACACACACAAATGCAGATATATAAGTGTGTGCAGATTAAGACACACAAGGCCCATTTTTGTATCAGCTATTTTCAGCTTGATTAAAAGGAGACAGGCTGGAAATGTGATTACTAGGGCTGAGACTGTTTGCTTTTGTCACGATACAATTCTGTTTCAGGTATTTTAGGTGCAGATTGGATTAAAACTGAAGCTCTGTGGTGCTGCAGTTCTGCAAGTATCTGCAAAGTTTGATGTGATTGTCTCTTCCTCTTCAAACCAGAGCAAAAGGGTTACATTTTAGATAATAATGCAAATCAAATGTCAGACAGTCTTTGATTTGTTTTCATCAGTTTGTTTCTCAGGGCAGCCTTCAGACTTGTTCTGACAAAAAAAAAAAAAAAAAACATTTTTCATGTCGCTGGTTTGTTTAAAGACAAACAATCATGGATATCAAATGATACTTTCAGGTGCTCTGCTCCCCAGCTCTGGAACTCTCTCCCACTGGACATCTGAAACCTGAACTCTTTGTCCCCTTTTAAATCCAGACTCAAAACCCACCTGTTCCGGTCTTCACACTCTTTACCATAACTTTCCATTCTCATCCACTTATCCATCTTTGTCTTTTGTATTTTGCCAATTTTATAGTTGTATTGTTTTGTTGATTTTATTGTTGTTGTTTTTATCCTATACAGTGTCCGTGAGTGTTTTGAAAGGCGCTTTTAAATAAAATGTATTATCATTATTAATTAATTCATTGTAATTGGGTGATGGCTATTCTTATCTGTGGCATAATTTACAGTGTACATGCCTACCAGCTGGCATTAGATAAATCTGTGCTTAGTATTTTTGTCAGTTGTTGCTGAGAAATGTGAGTCTGCTCAGTCTGAAAGCTCTGACCTGATAAAATACTTACAAAAATGTAAACAGTCAATCCCAGTACGTACCATTAATGACAAGTGTCAATTTGAGTTACAGTAACAAAAGGAGTGGAAGAGCTTATGGTAAAGTGTAGAGACCCAAATGCAAATAACCCATGGTTAGAAAAAAAAGATATATACATATATAAAAACAAAAAATGTAATCATCAAAAACTCTGCCTGGAAAAAAATTGCAAGGTCATTTTTCATTTTTTTTTATTTGAATGATCTAATAGTAATTAATCAAATAATGCTCATAATAATAATGATAATAATAATGAAGAAGACGAAGAAGAAAAAGAATGACAATAATTAAGATTTTGTTAATAATAATGATTATGACAAAAACAGTAATAACATATGTTAATATGTGTTATTATTATTAAAAGTAGTAGTAGTAGTAGTAGCAGTAGTAGTAGTAGTAGTAGTAGTATTGCTGTTATAATTATAATAACTTTATTTGTGTGTCACTTTTAAAAACATAGGTTCACAAAGAGCATTGACAAACAGACAGGGACAGAGAGAAGAAAAATAGAGCAAAAAAAGGAGCTGGCCAACAAACTGCACATTTTAAAGTCAAGAACCCTTACAAACAAACACAAGTGGCAGAATAAATCCAAGCACAATAAGAGCCTAAGAGAGGAGAGCATAAGTGTTCCTGGTGTCTTTTAGAAAAATGGTGCTCATGGAAGGGAGGAAGAGGGAACATAAAACCCAAAGAGCGGGCACAACAATCCAGGCCCAGACACCCACATGTGTTCCCTGGGGTGATTTTTGTCATTGTCATTACCATTACCATGATAGTATTTTGACATTATTGTCATTGCCATTATTGTAATTGTAAAACATTGTTATTATTATTATTATTATTATTATTATTATTATTATTATTATTATTATTATTATTATTTGTAATTGTTAGAGCAGTAGTGTCAGTAATAGTGGTTATAGTAGTAATAGTAATGAACCAATAAAAAATATTTTTCTACCTTTCCAGATAATTCTTTAAACTCTGAAGCTCGTAATGATCGAAAACGTTTTTTTGAATGAATTTCTACTAATCCAGTAACAAAACACATAAATTCAAATAAATTCACTGTGATTAACTCAGAAATTTGCCCCTTCTAAATATTCATTTTGCTTGCCATTTCATGTGATGAAATGTTTCCTTGACTTATGTCACATAAGTAAGTAGCCTGTATAGCAACCAGTCTTTGTTTTGCCATAAAATAAACAAAAGTTTCCTAAAAAGGGGAGGTTTCTCACCTTACTTCAGCGGCTACTCTCCCCGTCTCCCTTTATCTGATATCCAGCATCCCCACTGTGTCACCTGTATTAAGCTCCTCACCTTCCTTAATGGTCTGCAGTTGGCTTCTGATGGGTTACTAGCTGATGTTTTCTGTCTGTACAGGTGATAGTTACATTTAAAGCGATTGTGAGGAGTTTCTAAATAATTACAAAAAAGTCTCACTTTTAGATATATGCCTGATCGAAATACACACTTATCGATGAGTTTTATAGCATCAAAATAGGTTATCTATAAATGCTATTCCTTAGCCTTACGGTCGGGTCGGACAGGGCTGGACTGGCCTGGAAACTCAACTTCGGGAACAAGACAATTAAAACTAGAACAAATTTATATTATTCGGACACGTCTGAGAGCACCGGGCTGTAAGTAGTGATATATAGCCGGCTACAAAACTACAATACAAAGTTTTCCAAAAACTGCTTGTTGTCACACATCAAAAAGTACCGCTACATAACTAGAAAGAGATACATTACCTCATCGCTTTGCATCCTGTAAGTTGTTGAAAAAAGCAGTTGTAAAGCAATGTAGAGGTCCGGGTTTCATTCATTTAGCACCACAACAAACACACGTTTGGCTTGTGGTGCGTTCAAGTTTTAGTCAGAAGTTGGAATTTTTTAGCTCCGAGTAGGAGACTACAACTGGAACATCCCCCGAAGTCTGAATTTCCAACTGGGAACTCGGTGAAACCTCGCCACCCCCGAGTTGACAATCAAAGGTGGATGCCCCCAGTGTGAACAGTTATTTAGTTCCTGTAATAATCAATTTATTTGCACTTCTGACTGGGGTGTGTCGCTCTACATCAGCTGTATACATCGTATTGTTAGACTTATACTTACAAAAATGCTGCCATAGTGATAATCACATTCTTCATACAACAACACAAGGCGTGCTAACAACAGCTAACAATAGCCTGGTAGATCGGCATGTTTTTTTCCGACTTCAACCGGAACGCTGATAAGTCGGAGATGATGTCACTCCCAGTTCCGAGGTTACTGGAACGCAGCATTATGACAGTCGCCGCGCGTGCTTATGGGTAGCAGAGTCTTTATGTCGCCAGAAACAGATTCTCCTCACAGTCCCTTTAAATATGTCTCTTATTTGCTTAGGTAAGGCATAGTACATGTTGCCAGTTTGTGCACAGTTTGTGCTCGTCTACCTGTAATGGTTTGACAGCAGCACAGAAGAAGACTTTGAGAATCAGGCTGCATCACTGTCATGTGAAAAAACAAGGTCACTCTCAACCAAAAATATGTATTTGAAAGTCTACTCTTATATTTTTCTCAACTGTAATTGCTAATGCTACTCTGCTAAGCATGGTTGCACTCCCTTTTTGCTTAATGGAATATAACTTGCTTGGACACTAGTGTAATACTTTCTTAAAATTGTTTTGGGGCATTGTATGACTGTGTTTATACAGAGAAACAGTGGATAGCCTTGTGAAAGGGGCTGAAAGAGAGTAAAGAATGGTATTTTGCAAATAGGCCTCAGGCTTAAAATCGAACATCTGAGATGTTTCCAGATGCTTACTGCCCTGCAATACCAGCACCTGACTATTGCAAAACTGACCGGTAACATAACAAAACTGCTGATAACCTATGTGACTCAGGAAACAACTGAAAATATAGCATCACTATCTGATGTTACTCCCCAACAATGGTGACATGTTTTTGTTCCACTTTGTACCATGCTACCCCCAACATTTGTGATTGATTCTTTTTCTTGATTATAAGAGACATTAGCTCTCTACCTTTAGCACTCCCCCAGAGTGATTTGTGCTTGTATGTGGGCGTGTGCGTGTTTGCACGAGATGCACCCACTCTGATAATTATTACACAGCAAGGATGAATAGGCTGCGAGGGGATACAGCCCTCCTCATGACAACTTAATCAAACCACACAAGGACAAAAACAGGATTAAAAACTAAGAGAGAGGAATGTGAAAGACATGTCTCCATTTCTTTTCCTTTTTAATGATCCGTGAATAGAGCCTGAAACAAAAGGACAGCAGCGGATGGAGCGGTGCATGATGGAGACAGACTGCTCCCCTCTGGGCTGAGCGGATGACTGACAGATGCACGAGGTCGCGATCTGACTGCCCCCGTCCTCCCTGACAAAGGAAATATACAGAGATGCGCTTAAACAAAGAGCTTGCCTTCCAAACTTAGCTTTCATCTCGTTCAAGCTGACGCATTAAAGGAAAAATCTCACACATACACACGCGTGCACAAAAAGCAAAGGCAAGCAAATCAGCAAACGCCCACTCTTTACAGCCGTGCGTCCTTTATTACTTTTAGGTTATTGCTTTTCTTTTCTTGGCTGGTGTCTGACCCCCTCTGCACTGTACTTTTATTCAGTTTCTTTTTGATCTTTTTTTTAATGCTACATGCAATTATAATCGAAAATATGAGCACTGAAGCAAAAGGTGGAAAGTATCTGTGAGCAGTCATTTCTACCCTGCTCTCTCTACCTTTAACGATGTACTGATAAACATGATGTGAATGGGTGATGATGAGGGCTTCTTTAAGTAGTCAATGGCACGAGGGAGGGGAGGCTGCTTGGCCTCTTGTAACCTTTCCGTTGACACCCTGCCCGTGTCCCAAAGAAACCAATTACTCCCTTGTCTGAAGCTCTTCTGCAGCCCGATATGCCAACTTTTATCCAGGCACGCTTTGGTCCAGGGCGGTAGTTATTCACTATTATCTGTGCATTTCTTTGCTTTAATCTCACTCTCTCTTTGACTCATAAAATGGAAAAATAAGGTTTTGTTGTTAACTTTTTATGCTGACAAATAAATCAAATCCTCTCAGGCACAATTGAATTTATGGAAATAATAGGCAATTACAAAACACTGAAAAGGTTTGGCAAGTGCACTAATCTGGAGGTAATGTGAATTTGTGTTTGAGGCAGTGAAGCAGATACAAACAACAACACTGTAACACAACTGGTTCATTTGGTCCAGCAGGGAAGTAATCACGTCCCACTAACAGCAGACAACCTACAGTATCACCCTGAACCCAGTAAATTCAGTCTTTGTTCTCACGCTATGTGTGTCCATGCAGCGTGTTACATAATGCAGCACAGCCGCGCCTCATTAATCACAGTTACACCAAATTCAGTCTGGGTACAAAGAAAAAGGACCTGTGTCGTGTAGTCGGAATAAAACAGTAGCAGAAGAAGTTTTCTGTGCCAAATAAAGAGCTTCATATCTCAAAAAGATTTCTTTACACGCTCTTCTTTTTGTTGCATTCAAAGGCTTCTTGTGGTCCGCAGCTTGAAGCCCTGTGAGAGAAAGCATCTCCTTGATCTGGTTTGAGTTTCTCACTGGGGAAAAGCCAAACACATGTAGTGCTTTAGTAGTCACAAATTTCTTGTTTCTTAAACCAGCACGCTGTGTGCTGTCTGACAGGAACATCTCAGTGGGTGTGTGAATGATTATCAGCAATGGTGAGCATTCTACTCAGGAATTGTTTTAAGAACTTTTTTTCATTAACAAAGACCTCTTCACACATCAACCTCTATAAACTGACGTTCACCATGTCGCATCCCCAGGTTAATTCCATTTTGTATCTTCCTTGTTTCTTATTTGAAGTTTTGTTTCCTGCCCTCCCCTCGCCGTGTCTCCCTGATTGTTGATTCCCTTCACCTGTGTTTCATCCTGCATCACCTGTGTCTGCCTACCTTATGTGTGAATTTATACCCCACTTCTCTTCTGGTTCTTTGCCAGTTCGTTGTTGTACCTCATATATTTGCTGCCCAGCGTTCTCTCTTCTCTCTCTTCATGTTCAGATCTCATTTAAGTAGTATTTGACCTTGTCTTTTTGCCTGCCAACTCTGATACCTCTGCCTGTTATGATGGTCACTGTTTGTACCAATCCCCTGACCTAATTAAAGGGCTTTTAGAGATTTTGGACTTGTCAAATCGTGCTTTTGGGTCCTCCTCAGTTTCAGTGACAGAAGTCATCAAAGTTTCAGTGAAAGAACGCACTCAGGATCATTTTTCTGTGTTCAATGCAGACCAACATGCTGAAAGAGAGAAGTGTTGTGATGGTGGAGTGTTATGTTTCCTGACAGCTCTTGACTAATTGTAGATGGATTTATGATGCTCACCAAGGTAGTAATGCATGGGTACCATGCCAACTTCAGGTGACTATAGCGTAATGTTGCTTGGGGCTGCTGAACACTGTACGAATGTATAGTAACTTCACAGTGAATAGATGTGTTATCCACTGATAAAGAGACTTCATTCAGGAGCTACTAGTGAACTTAAGATGTCACTTGTTGCAGTTTTACAGCAACTTGATGTGAATGCCTGACCTTTCATATTCAACACGTGGCATCACTGTGACCCACATGGTTTAATCCTCAAAGCACAGTCTATTTGCTTAATAGCCATACCTCATGCAGTAATAGGCTGTCACTGTTATAACTCTTGCCTGGTTCTTTTATTTCTTTAGTCTTTCATCTTGCAACATACCAGATGGAGTTTTGTTCCTGATGTAAAGAATGACTGAAAGCTTTAACACTTATTCTCAGATTTACAGAATTAAGCCTGTTTCTTCTTCAAACACCCCCTGATACTTTTCTCTGGAGGTTATTGTTCCATATTGAACCACTTTAATATGGATCAAAGCATTACAGTAAATTCTTCAACATTTATAATGAATTCAAACTGGAGATAAAACATTGGATCATCTAAATCGTGGGTAGAAGATGACTGATTGTCAAAGTGATCCACATGGCTTTTTTTAAGTGATATTTCAAGCCTTGAATGCTGCTTTTGTGTCATACCAGCCAGGTGCATCCTCGCAGCAACATTTTTCTATCTGTGAGTGGACGCACGCTTCATCAAACTTTAATCACTCCCGAGTGGTGTCCTCCTCCAATCGAACCCACTCAGGCTGCTGCCCGGTCTGTCACTGAGGAGGTGGCCACAGTGGAAATGTGACCATTTAGCCTTTTCAGTGAAATATTATTATAAATTGTAAGCCCCTGAAATTATACGGCATGGTCTCTAAATTCCCTTCTGGCTCTACTACATAAATGGAGCTATTTCATGTCTAAGTTACATTTTATGGCTCAAGAAGCTCCTGGGAAGGAAATAAAGAAAACTACTGCCTGTTGCTTCATACAAATACTAGACAGGGAAAGTACAGTAGTGGGAAAAGAAAGATCTGGTTTGCTGTTTGAGATAGTAAGCAGGCATACTTGCGTTTTTTTCTGAGTCCTCCGACAGGTTTGAACTTATTTAACAAACATTCTCAAGTCATTTTGTAACAATTATCACATGGTTTTCAAGCCAGAGTGATTTGACCTTGTTTCTCCAAATAATAGTGTAAATCTATAAGCCAGATATGATGCAGAGTTTGAAGAAAATATCAAAACATTCTTGTATTATTTCACTAAATAAAAAAATATCATGAGGTAAAATGACATTGACCTGAGACATGACCTTGACTCAGAAAACTCAATTCATTAGTGAGCTAGGGTGGACATTTGCAAAGGTTTGAACAAAATCCTGTGGTGTGTTCTGTCTTTAGCATAATACATATGGGACTAGCATGAGACCCAATGACCTTGGACTTTGACTTTTGACCCCCAAAATCCTATCACTTCCACAAATCAAGTATTTCTGAGATACAACTACAGCAAGCAAGAAATGAACATCAAATATATCTACACGAAACTTTGACCTACAACCTATAATGAATTGACCTTTAATCAATTCATCTTTACATCAAAGTTTTACTTTTACACAACATGAGATCCAGAGACTAGGACCTCTGACTCTGTACAAATATTAGTGCCAAAGTTAAAAGAAGATAAGTCCTTAAAGCATTCTTGAGACCTGGCATGGATTAGCAATGGTCCAATGACCTTGGCTCTTGATTTCCAAACTTTTAAATTAATATTGAAGTTTGCAGTTGTCGTCTGTTTTTTGCCAGCATTGATCAGTTTGTTTTATTTGTCCTTACGTCTGTCTGTGGGCAAAAAGTTCTCAACAGAGTTTGATGAAATTTTTAGGAGACAGATCCTGTAATTATTACAGAGATTTGTTCATCTTCTGTTATTCTTCTCTGGGATAATTGGTCAATGCAGCACTCCCTGGCACCATAATGTCAGCAACAGTGTTGGGAGTAACGGCGTTAGAACTAACGGCGTTATCAACGCTGTTATGTTTTCCCAGTAACAGGTAATCTAATGAATTACTTTTTCATGCGTTACAACGCTGTTACCGTTACTGACAGTGAAATGTTACTTTGCACCGATGTCAAGCAGCTGTAATCCGACCTGCCACACTCTCAAATTCAACGGCACGCAGAAGTGCCGCGCCGTGATCTTGCTCTGATAGACAAACCCCACTGAAAGCGACGAGCAGCCCCGTAGGGGGAGGGCTGATCCCCAGAGAGCCACAGGCTCTAATGAGAGGAGTGATGTCAGGCAAATTCCACTGCACGCATTGCTGTGCATCGGCACCGCGTTGGAGAATTGATGATGTCAGAGCTGCTGCAGCAGGTAACAACAAGGAAGGACACAGAGATGGAGACACATAATTCAAGCAGCAAAAGCTTTTTCAAAAAAGTAATGCATCAGTTACTTTACCTGGTAATTAATTACATCTATGAAGGAGTAATTCTGTTAGTAACTCAGTTACTTATTTTGGAAAGTAACTAGTAACTATAACTCATTACTTTTTTAAAGTAGCGTGCCCAACACTGGTCAACATCACTACACTGATTCATTATGCTATCTGCACTGCTCTTAAAGATACAATCTGTAGCATTGTAAGTAGTTTATGAGCTGAAAACAACATCTGCATTCAAAAATATGTCCTCATTTCGGTCAAATTGCCTCTGCCAACAATCTGCCTTGTCCTCCTGAGCAAAGAACTTCTTATCTGTATTTAGAATAAATATAGAATGGGTAAGTCCTACAGAGGCTGCCATGTCCTTCCGGTCTATCAAAACTATGAGGAAAGCCAAGAGGAACATAAAGCACTACATAGTACTTCTGGCTAAGGCTAAATGCGTTTTTTGTTTGGAGCCAGCAAGACTGAAACCAAGAAAGAGCACAGTGAGACGTGCAAATTTGACAGCCTGCACTGCACTATGGTTCATAATGCAAGATCATACTTGTGCCAACACCATAGGAGAGGATATCCTTGTTGGCAAAAAACAAAAAAAGAGAAGACATAGCTTCTGGCCACATAACAGCCATCATATAGTTCAGCAACGCATGTTTGAAAAAAGGAGGAGCTGGAAAGCACTACTGCTAAATACAGTTTCACCACTCGATGGGAGAACAAACTACAGTGTGGTTTTTAAAGCTTTCTTGAGACATTGTTATAAACAAAAAAAAAGAAATGAATATGAGCTCATTTGAAACTGATCTTTGACCAATGACCAGCCAAATCCTATCACTTCATTCTTGGCCTAGAGTTTACAGTATGTGTGTTAGAAAATTCCTCAAACACTCCTGAGATATAGCTTTGAAAAGCAAGGGACAAGCATGAAGCTGAATAAACTTCACCATTGACATATGGCCTTCCGAGGGTAATCATTACATTCTTGAGCCAAAGTGGACATTTGTGCAAAATTTCATCAGAATTACTTAAAATGGTTTGAGATATTGAGTTTCAAGAATGGTTTGGACAGATGTACAACTTGTAAATAATGCCTCCAGCCTTGGTCACTGCCTGGGGCTCAGGCATAAATAGTTGCTGGTATTTTGGTTGAGCCTCTTTTAAATTATTTTACTTTTACATTTTTTATAACATTTATTTTGGACGTTTTGTATCCGTGTGTCTGTAATCTTTTATGTTGGTTTTCCTCTTGTTGCTCCATTTGCTCTCTTTCAGTCCAAACACATGCTGCTGGAGAGAATCAGAGACCTAATTTCCTGTATTGGTTTTTAGTACGAGAGTGAATGTGTTTGTCTATATGTGTTAGCTTTGTGATAGACCAGAGACCTGTGCAGTTTACACACTTAAGGTCTCCGTCATCAGTGCCTCTGAAGAGGATGAGTAGACACTGAGAATGATCTGATGGATGTTCATGTCAATGTGCATTGATTTGATTCATATCAGTGACATGCTGGAGAAGTGGGAGCTTAAGAGCCACATCATTCATACATGTCAAATAAATGTACAGTGTCATTTATGAGGAAAAATACACAACTCTGTGGATATAAAGAGAGTTAACGTCACGCTTAAAAGTGTTTTTGTCCTCAAATGCCTCACAAATGGTCATATATGGATTAGTCACAGTAAATCTAAAACTCTCAGCGTGCACACACATTGAATAAAACATACTCAGGACTTCTCTCTAAGTGCCCACATTCATTTTAAGTTTAATTTGCTAGAGCTAAAAAAATCAAGTAAATTATTCTTCCTTCCAGCACTTATTGATTGCCTTTTAACCATGTTTATAATATTCACTCCAGAGCCTTGAAACATGGCAGTGAGTTTACTGGTCACATTTTGCATAAAGTTTGCTGCAGAATACATCAATGAATGAAGATTTCAGATGCCTACCCAGGATAGAGTAGTGATGATCAGATAATACAGGAGGGGTCAAAGCTGCGCAATAAAGATTTGTGGCATAAATGATGACTATTCCCTCAACATCAAACTCTCCACAAAACACTTCTCAGTGTTTGGCTCTTATCGGTGTCGAGCTTTCACCTATGAGAAGCACAAATTATGATTTGAACAATTTTTTGAACTAGCAATAATTGGATATATATAATATGTATTGTTCATAAATATATAAGATAGAATTGGATTTTGTTCTGTTTATTTTTTATAAACCAAATAGAGAACATCCTGTCAAAAAACTTCAAGAAATTCTCTCATAAATTCAACATATGTGTAATTTGTTCAACAATAAAGTCAGAGTCAGATTTTAATCAGTCAAAATACCCTTAATTTTATTATCACAAAAAACAATTAATGTTATTTAAGTACTCTTTGTATCTGAAGTGGGTTCAGGTTTATTTAAAGTAGGTCTAGATGTACTTTTTGTTTTATTTAACATGGAATCCATGAAGTGGATTTATAATGGTCAGAATATTGGCATTGCAACATCTATTCTTTCTTCAGTACATGATAATACATGAAAATTTACAGGGAGCCACCCACCATGTACATATTCATGGCAAATGCTAGAATGCTGTATTCGAAAGAACACTGCTACCATCTGTCAAGTTTTTTGTCTTTTTTTTGTAAAGTCAGACTTTTCTAATGTGTTTCTTGTGTAAGCTTATATCGTAATAGAATTAGATTGTGATTCATTGTGTAGTACTATTTTTCCCATATTAGAACTTCAAGCTTGTGCTTGACTGATGAATAAAGGCAAACTTGTAGCCTTTTACTGCAACACAAGTCCCTAAGTTGCATTGCCATTTTCCTCTTCACAAGGTCTGATTTGCAATCACTGTGATCATAAGCCTCAAGAACCAGCTCTTTTACAGGTTTTGGCAGTTTCATGCGGTTTGCTCGAGTTTTTATCTGAAAGTGAACATGAGCCTTCAGCTCTACCTGTGCCCATCCTGTGGTAGCAAGGGCTGACAGGGGCCCCACCTTAGAATGATTCATTGTTTATCTTGTAGCACCATAATAAAAGCTGTGATAGAAGCTGCTTTATTTTCTTCAAGCATTTCAAGCAAGTGTTCAATGAATTAAAACCTCCACTAAGGCATCTTTGACATTCTTAGTGAAGTTGTCAGCAAAAATGGAAAACTGCCCAATCTTGTGATGCTAACAAATATTTTAAAAAACGTCATCCGAAATTGGATCACAGCCAATGTCTGATCACTTCTTCCTTGTGCCATGACCAATAAACCTGTTCATAGCTTGAGTTATCTTGTTATTAGACAGTCAGACAAACGTAATCTCCTGAGTGGAGGTAATTAAGCATTCCTTAACTTCTATGGATCAGTTTTACAAGCTCTAGTACACAACATCACAGTGACCCAGTTATCTTTGCAAATTTTGTGTATTGCCCTCAATGAAAAAAGTTTGGACACCCCAGATTTATCCTGATATCACTTGAGAGGTCGTGATCATCACTGCTGGGAGGCGTATCATCACCAAAAGTCTATCTACACCTTGAGTACAGTCATAATTTTGTCATTCAAAAAAAAAGAACAGGAGAATGAGCTTTGTGACAATATCCTGCTGGAAGTGGCGTTGAAGATAGGTTCACTGTGGTCATGCAGGGATTGACATGGTCAGTTATTGTATTATTTATTGTCTGACCACACAGTTAAATTGCTGTGCCTAACACAGAGTTAGTTTTGCTTTGAAGGTTATTTAAAATCAGGAACAGTGTGCAAAATATCATTAGCCTTTAAAAGAGAAGAAATGATCTGTACCAGATTATGCTACAAGCTAATATACATCTGTTATCCATGGGCAGAAAAAGTGGAACAGTAAAAAAAAGTTATAAAAGTGCGTGCATATTGGTGTTGACTGTTGATCTTTAAATGTTCGTTTTGCTTTAGTAAACACAAGTAGGAAAGTCTTGAGCCTTTTAAAGAAGTATTAAATGAGAACATGAGTCAGGAATGTAATATTTATAGTAAAAAAGTGTTCCATTTGAAGGAGTGCTTATCTTTCATCCTGACACTTAGTTTTTTCCTGAGAAGTAGTGCTGATTGGCTCCAATATTTTTGCACGAGCTCCAGTTTGAGTGTAAAACTGGCTAATTTAAAGTAGAGCTTTATGCAGCCACATTTTGGCCAGCCAGCTCTCTGTGACAACTTGATCTAGAACAGCGGAAAAATCCTTTTGGAATGCAGTTAATTGTGTAACAGCCAGCAGTGGGAAAGGATAAGAGAAGAGAAACAACTGGCTCACGTGCATCTACCCCAAACCTAGGAAAGCCCCTGCTTCCTGCCACTCAGGCAAATGAACCAAAATAGCCACTTGTGACCGTGTAGCAGCATCATACAATGTCAACAATAACGTCTGCATTATGCAAAAAGTGGGTAAACAACAGACTGAGGGACACAAATTGGCTCAACACCAGCTGTCTAATTAGCTTTGTGCTGCTCCAGAAAAGCAAACAAACAGCAAGAGCAGGACGGTCTAAAAGGCATCTAGGCATACGTTCTAAGTGTTCCCTTTCCCCCCAAATCAGACGGGGTGCTCCAGTTCTGCATTAACAGAGGGAGGGGGAGGTTTCAGATAAGACACACAGATTAGATCATACATTGAGTACCCAGAAGGCCTCTGTCTGCTTATTTTGGAAACAGTGTAAAGACTCACAAGAGGCTTGGGCAGAATTTACATTTTAATGAAGCCAGCTGATTACTAATACGTGAAGTCCTCAAACTGCCTAGTTAAAGCTCATGGAAGCACACACTCACATGAGAGCAGCCTGATGCATGATGTGCAGATACACACACGCCCTGCTACACTCCTGCTGAGAGACTGTTGCAGAAACAAACTGTCCTGTAAACAGTGAGAGCACAGAGAGGACACCCAGGCGTGCTTTACAGGTCAGACCACACTCAACTCCTGCTAAATGGGGCTGAAAATAACATTTGCAATTTCCTGCATTATAAAATGTGGAAAGTACTGACTGTTTGGTGGTGGAGACCCTGAGGAGAGCACATTGAAAATGTTTAAGAGAGCAGCAATTGGGGTTGTTTTTTTCCCCCCGAAACATCTTAGTAAGAGGAGAGGTGATGATTAGCAGGAGCAGCGGGACAAGTGGCACGATGACGACCGTTACTGACTAGTTTTGCAGGGAAAAGACAACGTGTATCATGTGTCAGAACCGTCGGGACTTGTCACTTCGCTGTCATTTAGCAACAGCCTGTGTGGGAGTGGAGACAAATTCACGGTCCCGCGTCGTTATCAGGCACGCCACAGTCGGAGGCGTGAGTGATGATTAGTCACATACAGTGGTGGCTGCTTCTCACCCGTCATCGCTGAAAAAAAGATGGCAGCAGTGGCAAGTGGAAACTCCTGCTAATGACATTTTTTTTGTTGTTTTTGTGAGTGACATCAAGCACTTCAGCGAGGTGGTTTAATGCTGCAGGATACACATTCAGCTTTTGGTTCATGAGGCAGCCCAACACTTCTTAGTAGCTGATCCTCGGATTCTTTACTGAGGTTTATGTACCCTGGTATTTTATGAAAAGCCTCTATAATCTGGGCAGGACTGGGTGAAGTGAAGAATAGGACATTTTCACTCCTCCATTCCCTCATCATCAACAACATTTTGCACAGTCCAGTGATTCCCAAAGTGTGGTCAGTGGCCCCTGAGCTAGCCCTTGGTAAAGACTGTATGGGCAAATGTGAGGGTATAAGTATCACAGGTAACGGAAAATCTGAGGAAAATTAAGGAGAAACACAACACATTTTTAACTACTAAACAATGTTTATGTAATGCTTAAAAATGCAATAAATAATGACTTTTTATGCTATTTAATGACAAGATTACAAAAGAAGTGAAGAAAATCTGATCTTGGAGCATCAAAAAGCCTCGTGGCTCATTGCCAGTTAATTGTGTTTATCAGTAGTCACCAAACTTTTCCATAATAAGATCCACAATTATGCAAACTAGGGAAGCAGGATCTACCCACCCAAACTCACAGGAAAACAGCAACCAATAGTCACCTTTGAATAGACTTTCATGTGTACCCACATTTAGCTATAGATGCATTCTTCCATCCATCAAAACCCTTTTAAAAACAGTAAAGGCAAGTGAAAACTGAACAACTTGCACAGCCTACAAAATAAGTTCATCACTAAAAGCTTAGGACTTGAATGGTGTTTTTGTATAACACACAACAGTTTGATAAAATTAGCTCAGATTAGCTCAAACACTGGGAGTCAATGGATAGTACTGGCCTGCCCCTGCCTACAGTCATCAGAAACTCTTCAGTCGCTCTGCACAATCCTGTGTGCTTGTTGTAACTCCTTTTTTTCTACCTTGTCATGTATTCTAGTCTATTTTAGTCTAGGATAAGCAATTTGTGTCATTTACAAAATACTCTATCCCTCTTTGCAACACTTAAGTCTTCATATTTTGACCGAAACATGATTTAGGAAACAATTATGATTGTAACTGACAGATTTAGATAATTTATTGTTGCTTTGTAAGTTGGGTTTCAGGGCTGGAGCCTATCCGAGCTGATATTGGACAAGAGGGCACACCCTAAACCGGTTAACAGCCATTCACTCAGCTGGCATAGAGAGACAGAAAAACATTCACACACAAACGCATACCAAAGGCCAGTTTAGAGACAGTATTAACCTGAAAAGCATGTTGTGGCCTTTGGAAGGAGACCAGCACTGCACTATTGCTGCCCCAGTCCTGTATGAGAATCATGTCATTAGGGCATACAGTTGCTACAGCGATGCAGCTCAGTTCTATCCCTGTAAAGGCAGAAATGTCACAGAAGCTTGGCTGTTCATTGCTGCATTATGATTCAAGAGCTATTGTAATTTTGTGGATTTTAGGTGGAAACAAGTAAAAAACAGCAGTGGGGGCGATTACTCTGTAGTGGGCACATTAAAAAATGCTATACTCCCTGCTAGCAGACCCCTAGTTTGATACAGCTTTGTTCCAGGCAGAGGGCCACAGAGGCTGTGCAGTGTGCTGATGTAGTATTAAAACAAAAGGGCATACTAGCAGAAAAATAAAGCATTGTAAATGTTTTTCTGGACTGTGAAAAATCACCCTATTGTATTTTTTCAACTTGAAAACTGCTACATTACTCTGAGCTCTCCACCCTTACAGCAGCAAAGAACAGACAACTTTTAACTCCTCGCCAGGCAGAGCAGTTGATGCTGCTGCTTTGCAAAGGTTTTTACAATTGACATGAACCTCATACAACCCCACTTCAAAAATACCGAACTATCCCTTTAAAAATGATCAACTCCTCCCTTGTAAATGGCTTGGGCTCCTGGCACATCCAGAATAGGATACATCTTATCTGCAGCACCCTCTTATCGCTCAGCCCCAGTGGAAACTATTGCAGGTAGCAGCTTGTCATATGACACACAACGCGGTGACAAGCCCCAGCTCAGCAGAGTTTGGCAGCTCCCATGTGATAAAACACAACACAACAGTCCTGCGGGGTCCCAGATAGCACAGAGGGGAAATATGAACCCTGTGGTGATTTATATCTGCCTTATTAAAGAGCTGACCTTGACCGTGGGGAAAACTGGATTATTCAGATATCTTAACAAAGAGAGATGATGTTATGCTGTTGAAATGAAGAGCTGCTTTCTTTTCACGCTCTCTATTTTTCCCCCTCTCTCTCTCGCTCTCTCTGTCTTGTGCTTGCTAGCATCCAGTCCTCATTGTCCTGTTAAACAAAAGAAAAGGCTGATGCAACAGTCTGTGGCCAGGCAGCTCTTTCTGGCACAACATTAACACAGCAGACACTGACTCGGCACCACGCTGGAGGTTAACACTCCTCGAGCACACAGACACAGACAAAGCCTGATGAAAGCGTCCCGCAGGTTGATTGAAGGGGAACGAGGAACCTTTAAAGTGTGATTCAGGGGAGTGTAAATCCAATTTTTCCAATACAAAGCATCATATTTTACTTTAGGAAGATTTGTGCAATGTTATTCAAAGCTGTAATCATCCTGGATAGGCCTGCGTCTCCCTTCTGTTGCAGGCGTTTTCCGTGAACATAATTAAACGTTGCTCTTTCATCTCTACATTCACTGACACATGCAGAAGCAGGCACAAACCCTCCCCAGGAATAACCTTGGTGGCAGTGACCTAGGTTGGGTTAAAATCCATTTTGTACACTAGTTATGGTGAAATGAGAAGTGATGCTCCCAGAGGATGAAGGCCAGTTCTTGCATAAATGAATCCAAAGGTATTTACATCTCTGAATTGACTGGGAGACATTGAGTTGACCTTACATTACGGGGTCATTCCTCTCCTTTCTCTTGTCCCACATGGAACATTAGCTCTCCTTTTCTTTCATCCCCCCACCCCCCCACCCTTTTTTTCTTTCTCATTCTCTGCACTCCTCACCGCACGGCTCTCTCCTTCTCCCTCACCGTTAGACGTTATCTCAAAGAGCAGATCACCATGGCAACAATTAGTCACATCGTCATCGCCCACTCTCCTATTTGATGGCTGTTTTTATTTTGGAGGGCTCGCCGATGCACCCGTACCTCGCTGGCACATCGCCAACTAACCTGTGCTGGTAGACGGAGGAACAATGTTGCCATCTGTTGGATCCGTGTGTTTGCACACAGCAGCCGCCTTTTGAAAAACATCCAGCGCCCCTGTGATGACTCATGACAGGCAATCACATGCCAATTAAGACCTTCGGCTGCACCCCCAGAGCTGAGCAGCTCAATCGTTTTTCACAAGTTTGAAACACATCTAAGCCAAAGGAGTCCTGCTTTGAAAGGTCCTCCAGCTCCACAGCATTTTCTCTAATAGAAATGGAAAGCAAAGATACCTTCTTCCTCTTGCCTCTGATGAAAAATGCATCCACGGACTCATAATGGTGGCATAAAACAAGACCAGCTCTGGTTAAAAATGGTGTTTGAATACCTTGGTGGCAGCTTGGTAAATTAGAGTTGGAAAATATTTGGGCTTACGACCAGGACTTACATTTATTCTGCTGCTGCCATATTGTATAGCTCAAAATGAAAAGAGCTGTTTCCTGCAGCAGGGTCCCGAGTCCCGACTAATGTGAGAGATAATATATTGGCTGAGATTTTGGCTGTGTGCTACCCTTGAAATCTTGGATCTGTTTCTGCTCTCTGGAGGCACTAATTAAGTTTTTTTTCCTTTAAGTCTTGCCGTTAAGTGATGTAATACTTCATAGTCACAAATAATTTTCCATGTGGGATGGATCATTGCTCTTATTATTTATTCTGCTCACTCAAAACCTTGCCAAGGAGAGAGCATTTAAATGTTTACCTCCACATTATAAGGGTTTCTCTCCAAAGATAGCGCTGAAGGTATTCTTCAGACTGGAGAGTGGGAAGCGGAGCAAATTATTTACAGGAGCTGCTGGGGAAAGAACTACAGGTGGGAACCCCTGCTGAGACACCTACCCTGGGTAACATCCTAATTATTCCATAGAGATTTGATTCATCATGTTCTAGTGCTACACTTCCAGCTTAAAAACACAGAGGGGGTTTCCTGCAGATGATTAAAATTATTTAAATGTCTTCAAATTGATTTCATTAAATTGAAGGCCATTACATTTCTTAAAGGCCTCCTTTTCCCTGTCTCAGAGATATTAAAGGGATATTCAGTATTTTTGAAGTTGGGCTGTATCAATACTTGACAAAAGTCAGGGAGGTGCTGCACCTTTAAAGAGAACAAGCCTAGATTACCTCAAAGGCATGCTGCTGTTGTAGAGCAGTTACTTCACCTATTGTGTGACTTCTATGTAAAAAGGAGCCATGAATGTCTTTTCAAATGTGCGACCATGAATTTTAGAGGACTTTCCTCCGGAAAGTCTCTAGTAGTTTATAGCTGTTATGATGCAGTAAATGTGTGCTTCAGACCTTATGGAGGCTGGCACAAAGCTAGATATTGCACATTTTGTTCTATCAGGGAAAGATCTGTGTCTATGTCCTGGCAGTAAGTATGTATATCGATTATGTAGCCTGTGTGAGGTGTCAGAGGCCTTTTTCTTTACTCTTTCTGTTGCAGATGCTGCTCTGATCTTGTCCTATGATTTCACTGCTTAGTTTGAAGAGTTAATTGAATATGTTGCTCATTGTACCAAACTACGGTGTTTTGTTGAAGGTCAGAATAGACTCAACAAAGCATCAGAAGAATGTGGTCGTACTGACTGATGGGCCTGAATATTAAAGAGTTTACCACAAAAAGAGAGATTTAGACAAGAGCAGATGACTTGCTGAATTTTAAACCAAGCATCAGACTGGGGAAGAAAAGTGGATTAAATGATTCTGAATGTGCCATATTTTGCCTTAATTCAATGCCTATTGCAGTTTGTTCAGAATTGATGATGTTCAGAGAAAAAGCTGGTGTTCACATACTAAGTACAAAATGAGCCTCATTATTCTCATCTAATCTGAGACTGTCAAAGCTCTTACCTCCTTAAGGCCCCTTCCTCACCTGGACCTAGTCCACTCACACTGGTTGTATTGTCCACTCTGTGATAATTGCTCAGTTAGCCACTGCTCAGTGCCATGATTTCAGCAGCACTGTATTATCTCTGTAGTCTGTGATTGGGGAATCAGCTGTTATATAAGTAAATGAGGAGGAAGGGAGAAACCCTGACTCGTATGTCTTGTGCACATAAGCAGTCAATCATGCTGAGGAGATGTTTTCAACACACTACAGAGCATTTAAAGCCAAGAAGCATAACATGGGCTCCTGGAGTGGAGAATCATTCCCCTACCACTGCTGCTAAGATAATGTCATTAAAAATGTAGTCTCTTTGTGCATTTCTGATGTGTTTTAATTTAATGCAGAATCTTTGTAACCAGAGTAAAGAAAAGCCAAAATGAGCTATTATTAAATAATAGTAGCCTACAGTAATGGTGCTATTGGGCAGTAGTTGAAAGGTGATCAAATTAACTGAGAAAAGTTTGTTTTCAAAATGTAACTCTCCAACTGCAGAGCATCCTGAAGGAGCGACTATCAAGATTTATCCACTAATCGCACATTTGTGTGTTTTGGTTCAGCCTGAGCTCTGTAGAGATAAAACCTGGGCCTGTTCCTTCAGTGGTATTTTTATCCAAAGCAAAGCAAACAGCTTTCTTTCATTTAAATCTAAAACAAACATTTATATCACAGAACACATAGCTGGCTACAGAGACTATAAATGTCTGTATTGCCTGCAGCAGAGGACTGTCTTTTGTGCCATCAGTTTATTTGTCTGAAATAACTAGACCCCAGTCAGTCCATCATAGCTATTCCTACCTGACTGACTACCGGTGAAGCAATGAGGGCCAATAAATTTTAAAATAGTGACATTAAAGTCCTTCTTTAATATGTATCGTAATCACATTATTAGCATGTCTATGAGATATTACACTGTTATAAAGTCAGAGGTTTAATCTGCACATTTATATACAGAATTATAAATAGGCTATCCATAATGCTTTATAAAAATAAATATTTATTGTGTAGTTTTAGTGCACAAGGAGTTAGATGAACCCTATTTTTCAGTTGATGATTAAACTATTACAATAAAATTCTTTATTATTTTAGTTTCCATTTTTCATTGGCAGATTAATCTAGCTTTTATTGTCAGACTTGCCTTTGGAATTTTTTGATATAGAAGTAACTTATTTCTATGAGATCCCTTTAAGTATTTAATGTTAAGAGAAAAGACATAGTCTTGACTTTGAGCCACAGATGGTTTGAATTAATTTCAGAAGTTTCCAGTAATTTGTCTGATTTTTATGCCTTCAGTCCATATTTCCTTACTTTACTTAAAGCATCTAATGACCACTGATAATGACTCTAATTATAATGGATAATGAGAGTGTTTATAATATATACTTTCATTACAATGTTTTGCCAGTATAAAAGTCTGAATAAACCTTAATCTTTTTTTAATTCGGTCAGTGACATGCATATATCAGTAATCTTTATAAAATGTTAAATGCACAAGAGGTTTTTATAACTTAATGTAAAAGTAATGTATATGTAATGTAAATGTGAACACTGTTTTTACAATGATTTATGGTTACTTTCACTATGCGCCATAAATTATCACAAGTGCTTGTAACTGTGATAAAACAGCCCTATAAGTGCAGTATAACACATTGCAATGCCTAATAAACATACTTACAATGTGTTTTTAATGCACTACAAATAGGGGCTTCATAGAGAGTGTCACCAATGTAACATTAGTGTTTCTTTTTTTTTTTTTTTTTTTTAACATCCTTTATACGTCCCTCATGGGGAAATTCAATTCTTTACACTCTGCTGAACATGCTGCACAAACACAGGCTGAAGTACACATGCACATGCAAACACAACCTAAGATCATGCATTAATGGAGAGATGTCAGAGTGATGGCTTGCTGCTCCTGAAGAAGCGCTACCAGCAGTGGAGGGGGGTTCAGTGCCTCCTGCTCAAGAAGACAGCACTTCGGCAGTGCCCAGGAAGTCAGCTGGCACCTCTCCAGCTACCAAACCAACTTCCAAACATGGTCCGTGGGACTTGAACCAGCCACCCTTCCTACCAAGCACACTGGTGAAGACACTGGCTCTCATGAATCCACATGAGCTTTATCACCACAAACATCTTTATTTTTTACAGTGTTTATTGTCCTCTAAAGATAATCCAGCATGTTTCATTGACCAGTCACTGGCACAAGGCTAGTTGCTTTCAGGCCTCCTGCAAGAGAAGACAGCAGCCTTCTTGGACCATAAAGCTCAGCTATGGCTGCCAGACACCTGCAAATAAAAGAGACAATTGGTCTGCAGATGCTCAGTGATCCTGTGTTAACAGAGCGAGTGGTGTCTTCATTCACTCGGCTGCAGCCAAGGAGCCATACAGTCGATACTGGTTGGTTCAGAAAAATGGCCTCAAGGTTTACAGCTGGAAATGTGTTTCTGATATAATTTCTGGTGTACAGGCTGTAGGGGCTGGTCATTTCTGCTATTGCTGATCATTGTCCAAATGCTTTACTTAAAGTAAATAAGAATTATTTTGAAAAAAAATATTTTTTACCGTTTACGGGCTTTGATATAAAATTTGAACAGAAACTATTTGCAGATTTAAAAAAAAAAAAAAAATCCCCCTTTTTTACTGCTCAGCAACTTCCTTTTAAATAAGGCCTATAGCTGTTTTCTTTTTTTTTCAGTTCCAGAGTGACACTTTTCAATATGATCAGAATGCTCTGTAAGCTAACATTTGAATGATTACTGTATTGCCCCCACAGTATCCAGTGGTACTGCAACATTTGGTCCTTATCCTTAAGCCTGCAGAGAACAGACAAGAATACAGATGATACAAATGTTCAAAACTGACAGCAGGCTTGTGCTTCCTCTATTTTAGGATAAATGTTTAAAATGTCTCCAGCAGAAAGTGGAATATATAACAGATACAGAAAAATGCACTGTAATATTCTGTACACATAACATGCCGGGTTTAACCTGAGTGTTTTAGTACTGCCTTGAAATGTGAACAGGGTGAAGTATTAAAAAATGAAAATTCAACCCAATATAAGATGAAGAAAACAAAACAATCATCATACCATTGTAATGACAAACTTTCTGCTTCAAGAATACATGACTGTGGAAGACAAGTGTTGTCAGTCACAGCCAGCTTCATGAATCTCTCTGCTCTGTTTTTTCTCCAGAACTTGAAAAGATAAAAAACAAATACATTGTAAGAATTTAATGATCATGTATTAAATGATTTAAATAAAAAGGAACCCATTTTTCTTTTTTACATGACCTCATACGGCTGACCTGAAGTTCCCCTGAGCCCCACTAGGGCGCTGCCTGTAACCCTTTGGGAAGCAGTGAACTTGAGAATAAAAAGGCCTCTTAAAAGGTCATATGTGGGGCTAATGCACTCTACCACAGTGACTGGGTTTCAGTTTAATGTATGAGCATGCCTCATTTCACAGCTTTCCAACATTAACCTGCCTGTCGTCTCATGTTCTCACTTTTGATGGAGATGGAAACAAAAACCTGTGCCAACACATTCAGTAGCTACTGAAATAAGTCTCAATACAGATTTTGGTGCTTTATGCAAGTCTCATTTAGGAGCAAGCAACACTTTTAAAGAATACATTTAGAATCACCATCCTGCCTAAGACATCCTACGTAAAGTTAAACTCACCTTCTGGCTAATTTATTCTGCTCCATGCTGTTATCCCTGTCATAAGTACAGCCATAGAGGTCTTATTGTGGTGACCCCATATTCCCTAACATGATGTATTGTCATGGCAGATGACCAAGTACATATTTAAGGACTTCTTTGGCTAATAATTCAAGTAAAGGAAGTTCCAAAAAACTATAAGAATCTGTTGTGTAGAATAAGGGAAGGTGGGTAATAAGACCTAAACATCCAAATAAAGTGTTTATTTTACTTTTTTGTGGTGAAATTTTAATATTTAGGTATCACACATTTAATATCATGCCATCAGAAGCATTCTAAGGCAACTGCCACCTCCCCCAAGACTAAAATATGATGTGACAACTTGGTAAAAATTGCTAAAAAATAAACAAGGTCAATCTCTGTTTCAGAATGTCTGTGATTACACCATGGACAGAGCAGCCATGCAAAGTAAACACACTTACTTTAATCTGATAGATTTCACATGAACTAAAGCAGATGGAGCACCTGCCAGGTCACTGAGACTTTCCTCTGCTTCACATTCAAAGGAGCTAGCAGTTTTGGTTTTAAAGTAAATATTTTAACCAGATCAATCTGCATTTTTCAAATTTGTCATTTTTTTTAGTTGTATGCCATTATTACCCATGAGAGAAGCCCAATGTGAACTTAACACATCCCTAACTTAGAGCAAAATCCCAGAAAGAAGAAAATAGTGGATTTATTCTGTCAAGCTCCCCACTCACAAAGACAGTAGATCCTATCATCCTGCAAAAATAGACTTGATCAGAATATTTCATCCTTTGATAAAATTCCTGCTTCAAAACTCTGTCCAAAAGTGGCAACTGATAGTTTCTGATGCTATCAGTAACTTGAAGATGCTATGAGGAGAATCTATTACCGGCGCAATTAAGACTCTGCTACCCATGAGCCCGTGCAGCGACTGTCGTAATGCTGCGTTCCAGTAACCTCGGAAATGGGAGTGACATCATCTCCGACTTATCGGCGTTACAGTTGAAGTCGGAAAAAAACATGCCGATCTACCAGGCTATTGTTAGCAAGCCCTGCGTTGTTGTTCACAAATATCACATGAAGAATGTGATTATCACTATGGCAGCATTTCTGTAAATATAAGTCTAACAATGCTATGTATACAGCTGATCTAGAGCGACACACCCCAGTCAGAAGTGCAAATAAATTGATTATTACAGGAGCTAAATAACTGTTCACACTGGGGGCATCCATCTTCAATTGTCAACTCTGGGGTGGTGAGGTTTCACCGAGTTCCCAGTAGGAAATTCCGACTTTGGGGGACGTTCCAGTTGCAGTTTCCTACTCGGAACTCAGAAATTCCTACTTCTGACTACAACTGGAACGCACCACAAGATGTGGCCCAAGCCAAAGCGTGTGTTTGTTGTGATGCTAATAACTGCAGCTTGGACCTTCCTCAGAACTCTGCATTGCTTTACAACTTCTTTTTTCAACAACTTACAGGATGCAAAGTGACAAGGTAATGTATCTCTTTCTAGTTATGTAGCGGTAGTTTTTGATGTGTGACAACAAGCAATTTTTGGACAACTTAGTATTGTAGTTTTGTAGCTGGCTATATATAGCTACTTACAGCCCAGTGCTCTAAGACGTGTCCAAATAATATAAATTTGCTCTCATTTTAATTGTCTTGTTCCTGAATTTGAGTATCCAGGCCAGGCCAGCCCTGAAAATCTAAAAGTGAGACATTTTTGTAATTACTTAGAAACTCCTCACAGTCCCTTTAAATTAACAAGCTAAGGTCAGCTTCTTACTCACCAATGAGAAACCGAATCAGAATTCTTATTTATTGCCTCGTACGTTTGCACATAGAGGGAATTTGACTTTGTAAATTGGTACAAATACAATCAACATATAATAATAAAAATAAAATAAATAAAGGTTCAGGAGTCATAAAGAAAGTATAAAACTAGTTTGCACTAAAATAGTGCAAAACAAACTTGAGTGTATATTAAAAACATACAAATACAAAGATATACAATATGCACAAAAAGTACAAAAACACGAAGGAGCTGCACAATGAGCACTAAACTACTGATAATGGAGAATATGCTGTTCTTTACCCCTTAACTAGCAGGCCCATTGAACCAAATACATTACAAGAACATGAAACTTCCTTTAGATATGAGGATCTTTACCCTGGCAAAAGTTTAAGGTTGGGGTCTCTCTGTGATTATGACATGATAAAAGACCTTTTACATTGTGACAAAGCAGCTGTTGTTTTTAGGGGTTTGAACAGTATCATGTGTTCTGTTAAAGGGTCCATAGTAAAAACTAACAGTTTATAGTTAATATTTTTTTATTGTGTTTTAAACCAACACTATGTAGTTTTTCAAACATAATATAATCCTTCGATATTCATTGTGATGGTCCACCACTTCACAATGAGTTGAATGACACCTCTGTCGTGGTCTGGAGTGGTCTGTATCCCTTTAACTGGCACTATGTAACTTCGAGGTGGATGGTGGGAACCCTGCCACACTAAAAAACTACAAGTTTGGACTGCTTTACGGCATACGTCACTTCCCCCGATTCCTGATTAATTTAAAACACGGAAGTCTCGGCGAAAGCCAATCGTTAACGCTGAGCTGTAACCATGGCGGAGGAAACGAAGAGCGTAATGAATAGAAAAGTTTTGTCGGAGGATACAAGACAAAGAAAGCGAGAGAAAAACAAGCTGAATGCTCAGACCAGAATAAACATCGGTTCGGCGTTCACTCGCTGGCGTGAAATAAAAGACAAGGAGGGATGTCCGACTACTATCAGGTATGTTGGCCGACTAATTTATGACGAAGTTCCTCAAAAAAACTTGACAGGAAAAAAGTACAGCACAGCAAATCCAGAACGTACCAGTATGTAGTTTTGTTTAGACCTATTTCAAGTGTGTGATATCGCCAGCTCGTCGTTGTCTTTACTTTTTTTCACTTTATCGCTTCAACAGGACGGGGGTGTCTTCACGGTAATAAAACCAAGTTGAACTTAGCGATTTTTAACATCGTCATTTAGTCAAAAATAAATACATTACCTCGTCGCTATCCATCCTGCAAACAGCCGCTGAAGACAGAAGAATACTTTTGAGCGAAGTCCTGGCTTCTGTGATTCGCCTACAAAGCAAACGCACGCGACCGGCAGATCTGTCTTACGACAGTATGCGCGCGCTAGAGCTCATGGGTAGTTGAGTTCACTCTCCAGTCAGGCAGGGATCTTCCGTAGTGCTGCTTTAATGGGATATTTCTTATTGTAGAGACGAAAGATAAAAAGCCAGTGCCAAAGCTCCACACAGTGTTCGTTTATGCATTTATCTAGTAACTTATGTTCATTTTAAACAAACAGTGCTGCGCACGGTGGCTTCACTGTTGTATGGTCAGTGTGTATGTGTTTGTGGGGTTGTCTGTGTTTGTGTGTGTGTCACTTTCTCTGTTTAAGTATCAGAGGAATGCATGCCACAGACAGGCCTCTAACTGAGCTGTCACAGATGCAACAAATCACTCTATTGCACTGCTTAACTCACCTGCCAACACGGTTTGTAGTTCAAGGCTCAAAGCTTTTAGCCTTTAGTGGACACAATGTTTTTGAACCAATGAAGGTCACAAAAATACATTTAAGGGCTGGAAAGCTTCATTTCTTTTGATTAAAACATTTGAGCGGAAAAATTCAACACAATGAAACTCTAAAATCAGTATTTCCACATTGGTTTATCCATCAAACTGTTGGCCGGACACAGGTGAGACTCCTCACTTGCTTTCTCAATTTTTGTAATGAACAGTGTTCGACTGGTAAAGATGTCAGACACAAACCTCCTATCTACATTTTTTATGATTTTTTTTTTTTTTTTCATAAAACAGAACTATCACTCACCTTTCATGTTGGTTAGTGAGATTTTTTAATCTTCAACCAAATAAAAGATGAAAAAAAATTTAATCAGGATAACACAATATTAATTTTTTCTGCGTCAAGCTTTGTTTCACTTCCTTAAAAGTAGCAGCTTTGGATATAGGAGATTTGTGCCTGACAGAAGTAATACAGTATAGAAATATTTCTTGATTGGCTGAACATAACAGTGACACCTCCTAAAAGATATTCATATTTTAATTAACCAAAATTACTGCATGTAAATTGCCCTCTCTTGGTGTAATATATGTTCCCCACAGTTGGATTGGTGCGAGGTGGGGTTAGAGTCTTGGCCTGCAAACCAATAACACAGAAGTGTAAAAATTCACTATTTTATTAATTATTTATCTTTCGTCCAAAACTGACTATTTCAGATTTTATGTTGAGATTCAGTCCCAGCTCATAAATGTAAATTAAAAATGTTTTCTATTGAATTTAGTGTCAAGAACAATGTGTTTTTGAACTTCCAAGTGTATCCATACTTGGCTGCATATTGTAACACCCTGCCGTGAGGTAAATAATCCTCCCAAAAAAACCTTGGCTTAAAACTCTGTGAAATTTTCTGCTCTGCAAATTATTGCAAGCACCTCTTTTCCTTTCATTATTTATTCATTGGAAGCAAATGTTTTTTTTCTATCTGAAAGGAGCCTTTTCCCCTTCAGAGGACAAAGATTCGATGGTTCAGGTGCTTTGAAAAAGAGAAGAAACACTTTTTCAAGTTTTCAAACCATACACCACAGTGAATCCTGATCTCACCACAGAGGGATATAAATAGTTTGTGGCTTGTTTTTCAATTACTGCATAGTTTTCTATGAGGCAACAACCTATTCCTTTTTTTCAAACAGATTTGCATGAAGTTTTATGGAGATTACCAGAACAGAAATGCTCTGAAATTTGATCCCATGCCAGTCAGTGCTATTCAGGGATCTGGCTCAGATATCTTCAAATACCCTGAATATCAACATGACGTTATATAAGCACAAGACAGCTTTGACTTTAATCTGCTTTAGGACCTTTAGGTCCCAAACATTCGTTAACAGTACTTGTTTTTCTGAAAGCGTTGAACTGATGCTGATCTCCAGGAGTGTGTTTTTCGAAATCTATATGTTAAATATTGTTTATGTGATTTTAATGAGCATTTTTGCTGCATTTGCATTTTTTAGAACACTTGGTTTGGCCAATTATCTACAGTAAGTCATCACACCAGTCACCAGACCTTACACAACCCCATTTAATTAAGCCGCATGGAGATCCTAACACAGGCAGACCGCACTCATTGTTAAAGCCTTTCCCGAACCTTTAAATGTCTGTTGTACTAGACGTCCTCGAGACTGCATTGATCCTCTGGGGGTACATTAACCTATCAATGCAGGAGGCACTGTGCATTATGATTAAGCACAGGGGAAAACATCCCCGTTCCTCACTCAGAGGTCAGAAAGAGGCAGCTACAGTAAACCACAGAGCCCTGCGTGGAGTAGAGTCCTGTGATTAATATTGATGAGAGGAGAGTTCATGCTATGCCATATCTATCATGGAGAAAAGATGCTCTGATTGAGTGTGGTCTGGCAGTGTCTTAGGGACATTAAGGTTGTGGCACATTTGGACAGAACAGGAGGCTCTGAGGTATTGATACGGATGCGTGTTGTATAAGGAAAGCAAGTAAGGCGGGGGGGTAAGAAATCTCCAGCCATTGAGGTGCTGTGTAATTAAAGTGCAGGGGCTGCTTGTGGTGCAGGCGGGCTCCTTGCCACGTTTCCCATTGACTTTCAACTGGATGAGGAAGGTCACCAGCAAGGTGTTTAGAGCAATCTCCACAAATTGTTGGACTGAGGCTTGATAATCTCCAAGGCTTTAATGGATCTCAGATCTGTTTACCAAGTGAGTGCACCTCACAAAGTCATTTGGCAATTGTTTTACCCTCTAACACAATAATAGAACTGGAATTGGCTTTTTGATCAATGACATAAGTGGTTAAGTTGATATATTCAATAAGCACAACAACCTTGAGCCTCATAGAAGTACTGTGTGCGTGTCTGTGAATTACACAGAGACAGAGGTGTGTGCTCTGTTTGTACTGTACTCCTCAACTGTAAGGAGAAATCCCCTCCGTCGATACAGAGCAGTGAGTCCCAAACACACAGATGGAAATATTGTCAAGCCCTGTCACCCATCCTCATGCACATGCACATCAGCTGATAAACATGTACAGATATACAGTACATTCAATATGCAGTCTGTCACACCCATTGCCTTTATGTTCCTTTGACTCTCAGGCTTTATTATGGTGAGAGAGCAGCACAGCTAGTCTAGTGTGAGACAACAAACTGAAACCAAAACTACTGTCTGATGGTTTAATGCCTCTGTGAGATGTACTAGTCAAAGACAGTGGGGATACAGTAATGGGATGGGAGGAGGTGCTAAGGACATGTTTGTGGTGTGAGTATCTCTCCTTCTTTCCCCCTGACACAATAATCATCCCAATGTGGGCACACACACACAGATAACCTGTGTTACTTGTCTTAGAATGAGGAGAGGTCAGGCACAAAGATGGCATGTTACTACCTAGAGAATGAACAAAATTACCTTGCCTTCGAGCTCCGAAAACCTGGTCTAAGGTCTAGAGCACAATGTTCTTTCACTATTTATAGGAAGTAGGTACAAACATCCTTGAGATCAAAACACACTCCACTGAGCTTGTTCCATAGATGCAGGATATATAACAGCATACCTCTGAAGTTTACCATCAAAGCATTTGTTAAAGCGAGAAAAGCACTCAGAGAGCGCAGACCTCCGCCAGCGCCACAGTCCTCACCCATATTTTGATTTTCACCATAAATATGAGTCCTACCTGTATGTCATTGAAATATTTAGATTCCTTGACCATAAAAACATACCATTAGCAACTGGATTCAGAATGATATCTGTTTTAGTTCAATAGTTATTCACAAAAATCACATTTTTCATCATGGCGGCCAGACGCTGATCGGGATCAACACCAAAATCGAATTTGTTCTTTCTTTTCCCATGCTGAACATTTCATGAAAATTTCATCAAAATCCATCCATCACTTTTTGAGTTATTTTGTTCACAGACGGACAGACGGACAGACAAACAAATTCTCCTGAAAACATAACCTCCTTGGTGGAGGTAATCACAGAGGGTATCAACTCTTTTTCTTTTGTTTCCAGGCACCCTAATGAACCTGTATAATACACCCAGAGACTTTAGAAGGTGCACGCTCTCAAATGCTCTCATGCAACAAGTCAGAATGTTGATTACTTTGAATTATGATGATGATTGATGATGACTGCGACCGGTAATTAGGCTGACAAATATGAAGACTGTCTGTCTGGTGTGTTTTATGCACACATTAAAGAATAAAATGAAGGACTCCAGCATGAACTAATAAATTAAAAATCATGGGGGGTAGGGTCCTTCAATAGTGAAGTGGTCTGCCAGCATGCCTTATAAATAGATATCTTGCCTGCTCCCTTTGCTACATGACTGAATCTCAACTTTCTTACTTTTTTTTACTCTTTCCACATCCCTTTCCTCTTAGTTAGAGAAAGAATAGCAAAGAAATATATTAACTGTGTACTGTGAACTTTTATTTATTGTTAGTCATTCAAAAAATAAATTGAATGTGGTTCAATCCTCTTCTTGTTTCTGAAAATTATCATTATAGTTGGGTTATGCTTTTGTGTGTAATAAGGATGTTTTCAATTTTCCTTTTGATTTTGTTCTGATGCTGTGGGAATGCTTCAGTGAAATATGTTTTCAATATGAGCACCAACATATTTAATATTAAAACAATGTAGGAAACTGGAGAGCATTTTGAAACTGACAGTGCTGATAAAAACATATTTGTGAAAAGACAGTGTTTTTTGATTTTTTGAGGGCATTATAGATTCTTTGTGGAGAAAAAGCTAAGAATCCAAGGCGCTTGTCTTAACCAAAAGTTAAAAATGCCTTTACTATATTGGCTTGCTCTTTAAATAGAATGATTGAAACCAAAACACCCCAACATGTCTCAGGATCAGCCTTGAACTTGAACTCCTAAAGAAGGCTGACTCCAAAACACATTCAAGTATTTTGCTTGATTGATACAATCCAACTAGAGTTAAGTTTGAGCAATGAAATCTGCCATATATGTTACAGAACCCCAGATAGTAAGTACATAATTCTTTAAAAAGAGTGAGAGCTGAAACTGGGATTGGTTTAATTTATGTTCCACCTAAAATCATTCACATTTTTTACTCTTCTCCTCATTTTGCTCTGGGATTGTGCTCCATCTAGATAGCAAAATGTACGTAGATGGACATGCCACAGCATCCTGTGAGCCAAGTCCTTTCAAACAATGCTTCAAAGCATCAAACTGAATACATTCATTCTCATCCATTTTTAAACTTTTTACCTATAAGCATTCCTATAAATTTACCAGGAAGTTCTCTCATTAAGTTTGCCATGCTTTGCAAGCAGTGCCCCTCACTATTCAAAGCTCACCCCCCTATCCACACACTCATTATCCCTTAAAAAAGCAAACACCAGCTTAATTCTTCTCTACAGTATCTCATTAGACTGTTTGACAGTTTCTTGCTTCAGAAGTTTGACCTGGAGAGCATCTGAGTTTAAGAAACAGCTATTAACATACCTAACAAAGTGTATTATATAACACTTTACTCTGTTTGTCCAGTGCTGTATGATTATCTCAAAGTCTCTAGGCAGCTGGTTATTACAACAAGGGTAACTATAATTAAAAAACAAAACAGCTGAGTGTAAAGTATTGAAGAAAGCGTGGAGGCGGATATAAAGAATGTTCTGCCTCATCATGTGTAAGAATTACTAAATTTCTACAAAGGCCGAGGAGAGGGAGCTTTGAGTCCGTGGAGTAAAAACGGGGCTGTGGTCTTAGTGCTCTGAGTTGATCTAAGGGCTGCAATGTTTCCTCTGGTCTACTCTCAGGCATTAATGGTTGAATGGATGGGATTGGACATGCCTGGAGACTGGACCAGCCTCTAGATTTGCTCCCAGCAAATCTCAACAGCCTGCATCTTAAGCTCAAATAAGCACTGTGGTCACTGGCCTCCCAATAATTTGAACAACTCCCAAGTGAAGCAAACCCTTTCTCATTTGTAGCTCATTTATCTGATAGTTATGTGGTTTGCTAAGGCAGGGGTGAACTGAATAAGAAAGTCTAAGGCAGGCAGTGAGAGACAGAGAGAGAGGGCGGATAGAGATGACAACTGAGCTACTAGAGTTAAACAATTTTGCTTCTGCAGCAGCAGCTCTGACAGGAAAATAAGACTAATATGCACATGATTTGAGAGGCTAATGGCCAGGCTAATGGAAGGGAGTTAGGAGGAATCAGAGGGTCCAGAAACAGCAAGGGCCCTTATATTATTTATAAAACATTTGATGTACTTTTTTTCTCAACAAAAATGTATCCATATAAAAGAAAATGTGCTTTACTCTGTACAAAATTAGCTGTTTAAAAGCATTTTGATATACTACCCCCTCTCAAGTCCAGTGACTGATTCAGTTCTTTCTCAAAACCAATTTTTTTCAGGCACTTCTTGTGGTCCATGAGGGATGGCAGAGTATCTTTCCTCACTTAACAAAGACACATTTGTAGAAAACCTAGAAAGTGCCATTCATAAGTGGGGAGAATATGATTGCCAGTGACCTTAAAACTATGACCTCCAAAATCAAATCCTCCTGACTTTGGTGGAAACAAATGTGCAAGTTACAGAAATATTTCTTCAGCAATTAAATGATGACCTGAAAACCCACTAAGCTTTACCTTTGTCAATGGCCTCTGAATTTTAAATCATGATTATTGCATCCAAGTAGACCAAGGATGGGCAATCGAAAGCCTGGGGGGCACATGTGTCCACCCGCTCCTTCAATGTAACCCACAAGTCCATTTCAAAACTTTAAAAAATATAAATGTGCATGGAGGAAATGTGACAAAATCTTCTAAAATAACTCCTGCATATGATGAGTATCTCACAGAAGTAGGGAAATAATGGGCTGTGATATCTTCTATCAAGCTTAATTCAAGCATTTGTGAAAATGACCAGTGTTTCGTAACTCTCATCAAAAAATAGCTGAAACTGTCTTCAATTCCATGTTAAGGTTAATAAAAATGATATTTGTGCTTGTTATGAGTTTAAATAAAATCTTGTTGATATAAAACACCTATGCTTTGACAGATTTTGTCCTTTTGGTAAATTACTAGTCATTCCAGCACTGAATTGAGAGTATCTCATGAAACACATTTTATTGGCTGTCTTAGCAATGCAAAACATAGAGCGTGACCATCCCTGAGAAACATATTTGTGAAAAGTTTTATGAAAATGTCTTGAAGGATTTGTAAGATCTTTTATTCACAAGCAAAATATGACATACAAGTCTTACATTTCCAGAATGCAATCAGTTTAACCCTGAACAAAGTACACACAGTTTCACTTCTACAAAGTTTTGAGAGAATTCAAAGAACTAAAAACATGTGTTAACCCCAGTTAACATGGTTGCTTTTGACACCATTTATGTATTCACATGTTTTTTAGGTGTTGGCAGGATCAGATTTACAGATGAGGGAAAAACTGTTTTTTATTAATACCCACCTACATAGGCGTAGATTGAAACAGAGCTCACTTACACTCCACATATGTAAGATAATTAATCTAACTTTCTTTTGACAGAACAACTTTACTGCAATAATATGCTCGCAAATCAATAGTCACTAAGATTGTTGAGGTATCTATTCAAGATAAATAGGCACAGTTTAAAGACCAAATAAAGGGATCTGTTTATTCTGCTGCCAGACGCAGAGCATGTGCTTCTTACAGCATCCTGTTGATCCTGTATCTTATCATCAATGAGGGAAGTATAAATAAACATGGCAGCAGTTGTTACAGTGGTAATATCACACTTTCACGTCAGAGTTCTTATGCAGACATTTCAATGTAACACAAAGTTAGACTTGAGCTCAGGTGGACTTTAAACAGGGCAAAGGCAGGCGATTGTCTAGGGCTCCAAACTGTTCAAATTCTCCTGTTTTTCCATCACTTATCCACCATACCAACTCAACCTACTCCTCCCATCAGAATGGCACTAAATTCCTAAGTTATGAAGTTAGTATTCTTGATTTGCATGTATTTTTATTCAGCAGCTTAATTCATATGTTTCACTGCCCAGAGCAAAATTTCTGTACACAAGCCTCAGCTAAAGATGGTTGTTAGTCTTTGATATAATCATATTGCTTGTCTCTGATGCTGCATAATGTGTTTTGACTCAGCCTAACCTTTTCCTGAACACCTTACATCTGTGTCTGTTTCTCATCCTGTACTGACTTCTTTTAAAAATGCTTTCCACTGAGGCTTTTGCAAAATTACAACAGCTTTTCTTTGCACATTGACTTTTATCAACCTATTCATTTAATGACAGTGCAAACAAACGCTCCGCTTATAAAAATGCAAATGAACGGTAAAGGTTACCTCAGCGGTTTTGGTAAAGATGGCCTGACCCGAGTTTATGCAGAGGAAGCATAGAGGTCAGTGTGTATGCACAAAACAGATCAACTCCTATGATTATATTGATTGTTTTGCACTTAATAAAAAATGTAACACTTAAAAGTAGCATGTTGTAATCATACTAAAGCCCAATCCACAAACTCTATCAAATCAGATCTATTGGAAACACTGTCCCAGATTAACTTTATTCATTTGATGACATCAGAGTGTTTGTTATTTATGAATAGGTATGTCTCTGCTTATAAAAAAAAATGAAAAGGGATTAAAAGAAAGAAAAGACTCTTGAATGTGGTATGTCCAATGCCTGTGTTTGCCTTGGACACCCAAATAAGTCAATGGACTTATACAAGCATATTATTTGATTTTCTTATTTCTTACATAATGGAGGTGTGACTGTTGCTATTTTGGTGTGTCGACTTGCGCCTTAGTGGGGCCCAGTGCTCTGCTCTGTCATGTAGTTGAGAATTCCTTGTGGCACCCCTGCTAATAGCAAATACTTAAAGATTTTAAGCGCTGTAAGAATGGAGTAGTTTAATCCCTCAGGCTGACATCAGATTAGTGAGGGAGAAATGAGCATCATGATTTCTTTAGTCCTTTACCAGAAGTGCTTATGACTTGTTACGCCGCATTGCAGCTCAGATGCAGTTGTGCAATATCCCCTCTTTAGAGCCTTTTAAGACAGGATTCTTTTCTCTGCTACTTCTTTGTCATCTTAATTTCACTGCAGCAATATCCATAATTCACAGCTATTTTCTTGGGCTTCCTTGTCTTTCCCATGTGAAAAAGTTTGGAGATGGATTCCCCCCTAAGTTCCATGAAAAAAGTGTCAGATTCTCAGGCGAACAATGAGAACACTATTACCAGACTTGGCACAGAAAAGCCTCAAAGGCCCTGGCACAAAAGCCTGTACAAATTGAGAAGATAGAAGAGCAAACTCATTAGCTTACCAGGTTTCCAATCACAGCATTTTTTATATGCTGGATGTCTCCGTCTGCACAGCTCTCATCTGATGAGAGCCATTTTGCACGACTTCAAAGGAGGCGCTCCCTCAGAACTTGTGCCCGGCGTCTCCGGCACTGATATTTTTTGTCAGGACATGCATGGCTGGATATGTTTCACCTTAAAGCCCCTCTCTTTTTCTTGTTAATAAATCTGACCCATAACCTCCATTGGCAGAGTGTCACATCCTGCCTTTCAATCCTAGTTTTTGGAGCACAGAAAATCCTGTGGTGTACTATATGGCCACTTGCTGCTCCGAGTCCTTTTTGTGCTTTCTCAACAGTGTGACAAACTTCCTTCACCACACTTTCTCCAATCTCTTCTCAGAATGTGAATGCATCTGCGGCCATCCAATATAGAGCTAAAACACAGCTCAGATATTTCCCAGTTGGAATCCAATACTGCACAGAAACAATACTTGGCTCTGTGTTCAGGGGCTGAGGCAGTTTTAACCTGGGATAAATCAACCAGCTTGATCTTGCTTTAAAATGCACTTACCGTGTTGAAAATGTGAAAAAAGCCGAATGAGAAATAACGAAGAGTTCAAGCCTTGTAACAAGTAGAACAAGCCTCGTATTTGATATGACAACACATGTGATATCACCTGCCAGCGCTGCACAACAAAGCAACTTCTGATGACACAAAAATCACAAATCCCACAGTTAAATATGCTCTTTGTGATGCAAATGAAGCCGCTGTAAACACGTCTGACTTATCACATGTAAGCACATTTGATTTTTGCTCCGCTCTTTATTTGCTTTCTCTGAACCGAACTGCATGTTTCTGCTCCTGCTGTTTCAAGTGTTTAATCTGCAGTTTGGATATTATGATTGCACTCAATCCTGGATTCATTTACGTAAGTGACTGGATTGAAAACTGCAGCCGCACGCACACGTACTTTCACTGCACCCAGGCTATCAATGTGCTCCACTTTTAATCGTCCCTCTGGGTACACCATATGGGAGATGTTGAAAGATATACTGCTGTCATCCAGGATTCTGTCATTTCTTTAAAAAAGTGCAGCCTTGCACAATGATGGTGTAGGTAAGATATTACCCTGTTATCCCATTAAGCTTCATACCTCCGATTCTGCAGCCTTCATTTTCAGACAGCACGTCTCCTGCACCATTTTCATCCTGCTCTGAGAGGTGCTCCTATGTGATGCTGCACCACCATCTGCTGGGGAGCCGACGGGCAGAGCTCGATGCAGCTGCTCCCCGAATCTCCTTCGTCCCCTCTCTGTAAGAGAGATTGATTCCTCTGACTGTCACTGATGACATTGTACCACTGCTGTGTTTGAATTAGCAGCTGTCTGATAAAAGAATATAAATGAATCAAATCTCCCTGGACTTAAATCCTTCAGTTAAGTGGCAAAATATATTGGAGCCAAGGAGTAGTTATAGAAGCCTCACTGATATGGCTTGAAATTGACAGTGACCTGTGACAGCTCCAGTTTCTGATGAGACTGGTGTCTGCCAGTGAAAGAGAGGATGGAGCTAGACTCTGCAGCATTAACAGACAAAAGCCACAGCTGTTTGACTCCTTTAAAAGACAGCACAACACATTATGTAATGCAATTATGCATCAACATTAATAGCAGGCAATTGTGCAGGCGCGCAGCCAGCTGGGATGTGTTTTTATAACTGCCCAAAATTGACAAATAAAAGAAATACGAGCAACCTTTTCCTGTAAGGAGCACATCATAAACAAGCACCATTGGCACCGTATGGTGGGGAGGGGGGGTCAGAGCCTTTCTTGAGGCTTATGACTGACAGGGGCCTCAAAATATTATAGCATCAGACATAGAGCTGGGCAATTCATAGCTTTTCATTTTAATTTACAATATTTACAATGTTACAATGTTAATGAAACTAGAGTAATAAACAAAACATTAGAGTTTTTGGCATATTTCAGATATCATGATTTGAAGATTACAGACCCTTGTCTGATTTGCATCATTGTGATATTATGGAGGTACCTGCTGGGGGGAAAACATTTACTGCCAACAAGGGAGGGCTAGCAGGCAGCACTGGAGCTCAACAGAATTCATATCACAAATCAAAGGATGATTTCAGCATGTTTTAAGTGGGGCTGAATGGGGCTAATTTTGACAGGAGAACATTAGGCACAGTGATTTTGATCAGCTCTGCCCCTGTTGTAAGACAGCTAAAACCAATGTTGCAACATACATCACTGCAGATGGGGCCAAAAGCTGTATGTCATTCATTAAATTTCATACCCCAACACTGTTTTCCTAAGTTTGATTTACCAAAGATTCTGTAAGCTGTACAGTGCTCTTGGCTCCATCATAGGCACCATAGCAATGTAAAGGGTAGCTTACCTGACATTTTTTTTCCTCAAGGGGAAATAAGCTGAAGAAAATCACAACAACCCTACTCGGAATAATATAGAACAATCCCTTTAAGACAGATGAAAAGCCATCACATACCTTCCTGCCTCTTAAATGATCTGTTATAGCAAAAAAAGGTTCATGTCTTCCTTCCTTCCTTCCTTCCTTTCTTTCTTTCTTTCTTTCTTTCTTTCTTTCTTTCTTTCTTTCTTTCTTTCTTTCTTCCTTCCTTCCTTCCTTTCTTCCTTTCTTTCTTTCTTTCTTTCTTTCTTTCTTTCTTTCTTTCTTTCTTTCTTTCTTTCTCTCATTCTTTATTTATTTATTTATTTATTTATTTATTTAACACTAGTCCAGTCTTGTTGTAGGGGTTGGAACCACGGTTGCTTTGAGTGGTCCAGGTCATTTTGCCTTTAAGGGGCTCTTCATTCACCTGTGTTGGGTTCGTCATGTTTTGTTTTGGTTTGGTTTGGTTTGGCTTTTTTACATTTTAGATTTAGTTTTTATCAAGTCGCAATCCAGAAAAAGAAATTGAAAAACCTTTAGCTAGTCTCACTGACTAACTGTCACAAAACAGTCAAACTACTCACAAATATGAACGTGTTTTGTATTGTTTTTATCCAAATGTTTTATGTATTTTTTTTTTCTCAGTAATAACAATAACAATGTAACTGGAACAATGTAAGTGAATGCATGTGCTCCAGATGTAAAATCAACTACAAATTATTTCAAATTACAATATTTATCATAATAACAATCCGCCCAAAGTACTAATCCTACTTTTTCTGTATGATGTATTCACACATCAGAAGATCATCTTCAATCTGCATTAATGAGAAAACAAAACATGATGGCAGAGGCTGTGTAACGTCAATAAAATGAAATCTAGAGTAAAACAAGTTCCTTTTATACCTCTAACCTTGAAGAGGTCATGTATTTTTCACTTTTTCCAACAAGTTCACCTTAGTCCAAGATGTCATGAACTGTGTCTGAACACACCCTTTCTAAGAAGTGGGCATGGCTTAGGCTTACAGTGCCGTGCTCTAATGTGTACTGTGGCTGCCCAGACATAACAAAACATTTTTATCCACCAGAGTTGTTTGTGGTAGCCAACAAGTGTCTCAGGGAGAGTCCACCCTGTGGAAGTGGCATAGCCATCAATGACATCATAAGTGGATCATGTTGAGCACATGTGTTTTAAAAAGGTGCAAGTGTTTTTTACATGATAAGGGACTTTTATGTTTAGTCAAGAATTTATTGACCATCTGGACTTTTAGATTCTTTTAAATACAATTCAGGCATGGTCTAAACAGCTGTGCTGAGAAGGTTTGGACTTCATGGTAGCCTATAGTGATAACTTTTCATGGATCCCACAATTCGTAGCAGTTTCCCTGTCAAGCGCACACACATGCAGCCACACAAAACCTATAAGTTATCCCTCTCCTCATGCAGTCAGCCTTGAGACAGTTTAACAAATTGCTATGACATAATTGTAATATTGCTTCCAGTATGTCACGTTGTTAATCTGTATAGCTTGGCTTACGTTCAGGTGCTGTATATCGAGTTCACCCATTGGTGAAAGTGCTCTCCCACAGATTCATTGAATTAAGTCTGCATGCATAAAGAAGATGGAGAATAGCTCTGAGCACTGGGTATGTACAATTAGCATAATGCCTTTAATTCAAGCACATCCGTTATGATACCCAAAGGATAGTTCCATCAGTAGACTAGAGACAAGCCCACAGTGTGTGTATTATGTATACAATGGATAACGGATCGCTTAAACAAATATGTTAACAACAAACGTTGAGTAAATTAACACACATTATAAAAAGCGTGGGTGTATTCTTAAGAGATATGAGGAGGTCAGAGCGATAGTCTCCATGACAAATGTGGTGTAATAAACAAAGCAAAAATGGAACAAAAATCCTCTGCAGATGTAAACAGCACATAATGTCTTGTACAGTGAGATAGCACTACAGTATGTGTAATAAAAACACACACAAATCATTCTTTTTAGCATCTTGGATATGAGTCATGAGTTCATGTTTGGGATGTCTGGGCTTAATTTGCTGGCACATGTTTGAAAAACAGCAGGAGATAACGCAGTTCAAGGTGATGACAGCAGCATCCTCCTCCGTCCAATAACAGCCACACTCAGTCTGCAGAGGAGTGTCGTGTACAAGTAAATATTTCATTCTGTGCTACCGTGGGTTTACATTAAACTGAATCGATTTATGTGTGTGTTGGGCTGATATGTACCCTGGTTAGTGCAGTGAATAGTAATCAGTCTCCTTCATGATATGAACAGTCTCTGCTGCCACCTACAGGTTATGGATAAACTTATCCCTGCTGGTTTGTCCATCATTTTTAAAACATAGATAGGGCAGCTGCTGATCCTTAACAACTATTGAATTTGAGCTTTGATTTAAAGGTCATAGAGATTCTTGTAAATCTCATTCGGACCTGTCTGAGTTCTTTTTATTGTAAATGCCGCACTGACTGGGATTGTTCTTATCAAATCTATTTTTGGCTCTTTTAAAGACTGTCACAGGAAATGCCTAAAAAAAATGCTGGCATCAGTTTGACACTTCTACAGTGGACATCTGTATTTGTGTGAATTTGTGAACATTATGTCTGCATCTGGGGATTCATTTGCAGGAGCAGAAAACTGTTCAGAAATAAATCAGAAACTTTTTTTTTTCAATTTTGTGTAAATCAGGTAATATTCAGACCACAGTAGTTTGGCTGTAACATACTTAAAAGGACATTGGCAAGTAAGATTCAGTTACAAAACGACTATGATTAATTTATTCTGCAGCACAGTGGTGCAGCAGGTAATGCACTTCTCTCTGGGCTCTCTGGGCCAAATCCTGCTTGTAAGGTTGATTGATTGTTCCAAATTGTCCTTAGGCATGAATTTGAGAGTGAATGGTTGACTGTCTTTCTATATGGCATGTGAGTGGCTGGTGACTGGTTCATGGTGTACCCCGCCTTCACCAAATGTCAGCTGGGATAGGCTCCAGGCCCTGCCACCCCAAAAGGGATGCCATAAGTGGTATAGATAACGGATGGATAGATAATGTATCCTGTAGTTAACAAATTTAAAAATAGTGTGAATACAATTTTTTTTTTCTACTGCTTAAGCAGTTGAACTCTGTTTGATCATTTTTATCTAAAGTTAAATTTTGGCACCATGGCTTGTCTCAATTGAGCACAGTAACTATTAATCCTTTGTTGACCCTTGGAATAGTTCCCTGACCACCCAATTATCAGAGTCAGAAAAACTCTACAGAAAGCAGCCATTGCCAGACTTTTGAATCTTTCATCACAGTCTACTTGATGCATTTTGGTGAAATCATCATTATTTTGTTACTTATGTAGATGCTGAAAATCACAAAGAAGACTTATCCACACTTTAAAGTAAGAGAAAACATTTTGATGATGAAAATATTTGGTGTTCTAGGATTATTTAGTGGGAAAAAGTTGAATTTGGTTATGTGAACAACCAATGCTAACATCACAAAGTTGATTTACCAGATACACTTTTGATTGTTTTTACAGGTTCAAAAAGATATGGATTTTTTTTTGAAACCCTCATTTTTGTTTTCTCCTAGGACTTTCACTAAGACACAATTTACTAGAATCAAATTCATTAAATAAGAATAAAAGTAAATTAAAAAGTTAGTTATTTTTGTTTCAAAAGAGAGAGGGGCCACCAAAAACAGATTTTGTCCAACCAGTTACCAAGGAGGGAGGGGACTAAAAAAAGTCACAAAACAAACATGGTGGTTGACCTTGTGTTTCTTGTGTTGGTTTGTATATCAAAACAATCCAAGACTGACATTTTTGTCTCAATGACTACTAGTGAAAAAAAAAGGAACAAAGTCTGAGATTTAAATAATAGATAAACACTGACACTGGAATAAGTCTTTTCTTTTTCCATCAGCTGTGAAATTTAGAAAAATATGTGTGACAGACAAGCTTTCCTTTAATTAATTAATGTTTTTCATTTTTCTACTTAGAGGGATGTGTAAAGATAGAGAGATGGGAAGAGACAAAGGAACCAACATAAAAGTTCAGCACAGTTCATAAATTTGTTCTTATTATATTTCCCGATTGAATATAAATTTATTATAGGATTGCCCCTTGAGATGTGACATCTCATTTTCAAGAGTGTCCTCCTCTCTATGTGGTTGTAAAGGTATTTATTGTGGTGGTAAAATCAATAGGAACCACGGATAGAGAGATCGTTCTAATATATTAACAATTGTAATGATCATGAAGTGGAGAGGACTGATGTTGGTAGATATTGGAGGAGCCATCATGCTTCCAACTGACTGATCATTCTGAAGTTAATATTAGGAACTGTAATGATAATGGTACAGGGTTAAAGAAAAGGACATTGAACGGTAAAACATGTAATGGTTAAATCTAACCAGGCACTGCTAGGCATATATATGATTTAATTTGTCCTATAATTTTCTGCCATGGAGAGTATTCGTTATTTACTGCTTATGGAAAAAAAAACACACTCATTGCTATTTGTAGAGCGATATCGGCTCTATTAATCTTAGAGTTTGTTTTATTTCTGTTCCAATCATAGTCATTATCAGGGCTGATGTGAGTGTAATCCATATAAAAACACACTATTTAAATTTTCTGAATGTTAATATTAATTCTATTAATTTAGAAAAAAGTTTCCCTGTCTACTTGTAAAAGGAAAGCTGTGCCTTAACCAATGTGGTGGTAACATTGACATGTTGTAGCCACCAGCTCACAGAGAGGGATCAAGCCTGCAGATGGGGATCTAAGTCTTCAATATTTGAGGATGTGCAGAGAAGAGGAAACCTGAGAGAGAGGAAGGAATGGTTTAACATAAGCACAAGAAATCTGAGTGAGCAACTGTAGATTTTAAGCCTTGCTTTGGTGACTGACACTGAAAACCTGACAGTTTTTCTTTTTGGTCCTCAAAAAATTGTACATTCAGTCGACAGCGTTTTGATACAGCTGTCATGGACATGGTGTCACTAAACTGACCAGGATGACGTTACGCACAGTATATGCCAAGCCAGCGGTCAGCAGTGTGACATTTGTCATGACACAACAAATACAAGCTGCATCCTTTCCAACAGCACTGTAAGAAAGAAAATGTAAAATTGCTGGCATAAAATACATTTTTCAGTAAACAAAACAAATATAGATTTTTTGCTGTGTTATGAACTTAATCAAATGAGTTATCTTAATTTTCCTTTTTAATATTTTAATGTAAAGTTGGTCTAATTTCCTAACTTTAGTCTGCAAAACTTAAAACAGTTTAAGGTAAGGTGGGGTCACACTGTAATAATGACTACTTAAAATTGCAGGCAATAAAATTCACTTTTCCATACACAAAACAAAATTTATTTTTTTATCAAATGAAGTTAATCCAATAAGTCATCTCAACTATTCATTTTCCATGTAAAGGTCAATCTTATTTCTAATCTTAAGTTTGCAAAACTGAAAACAATTAGTACAAGGTCAGGTGTAGTTGGGGGTGGTCAGGCCAACTTCTGAACGCACGGTGTGCATGAAGTCCATCTCCAAGCTTAGACTGACCACCGTACAGACACCTACTACTCTCCATCAATTCACTGTGGTCAGAGTTGGGAAATTAAAAAGAGAGAGAGCAGCAGGAGCATGTTTGTGAATCTGACATTGAGTTTGTCAACAATATTGTTTTTTTATTGTAATCTATGTATTTACTCCTTTATCATGTGTCCTATATACAGCACTTTGATTGACTGCTGTCTTAATAAAAGTGCTTTAAAATACATTTGACTTGACTTGACTTGACATCTTAAAACATGGGGCAATTCAGTCAAATCAAAATTTTCTCTTCAGAACACATTTTCAAAAAATTCCGTTTTCATGCACCCAAAATACCAATGTGGTTTAAATGTACAGCCAGAACTCAATTAAAGTTTATTGCTCTCATGTATAGCTAGTTGTGTAAACAGGGCGAAAGCAGTCAAGGATTGGGTTTTGAGTGTAAAAGTAAGTTCTGAAGAGGCAATATTTTGCCTTAGATCGAGGCAAGATTTAGTTCTGGCAGGAAATGGAGTCAAATTTGCTATCATGCCAGCATTTCATTATTAATACAGCTGATCCACTGCCGACAGCCAGCTGATTGCCTCTAAGCTGCCATTGGTTGAATACACTCTGACTGCCTTATTTTAGTTACTGGAGCCTGCCCACTCTTCACTGCTCCCACTGCAAGCTGTTTCAGCCCTCCTCAATCTTAGCTCCTCCTTTATGCCTTTTTCTGTCTTAATCGTGTCATCAAGACATTAATGCTTACTTGCCAATTAGTTCTCTGCTTCAAGTTTTCCTTTTGGGCACACGCAAGCAAATATTTGCGCTGCTACTGATGAGAGTGTCCACATAGGCATGTGGAACAACAGGGAAAAAGCCCATGCAATACCACCAAATTCAGTTTTCTGTTAAAAAAGCTTTATGCAAACAGTTGCAATTAGCTAAATCCAAATAACTGCCTTGGTGTAGTTTCGCTGATAGTTTCAATGTGGTGCTGACTGAACTCAGTGTTGTATATATTCAGTTTTCAGTTCAGTTTTGACTACAGTATCTACACAGTCAGTCACTCATGTTGTGTAAGCATATATGTATACATATATATGTATACATATATATATATATATATATATATATATATATATATATATATATATATATATATATATATATACACATATATGTGTGTGTGTGTGTGTATATATATGTATATATATGTATATATGTGTATATATATTTATATTTGGATATATATGTATATATATATTATATATATATGTGTGTGTGTATATATGTATATATATATATGTATATATATGTATATATGGATATATATGTGTGTGTATGGATATATATATATATATATACTTAACCAAAATCTCTATATATTTCTGGTGTAACTGGTCAGTTTCGAGTCATGCTGTCACAAACTTGGCTGTAGACCTTGCTCTGCTCTGGGTTTATTAAGCCATTTCCTGCAGCTACCTGGGCTGTAAAGATGGGAAGAGGGAGAAGACCAGATGCTTTGTCTTCTGTATTGATGTTTTTGTATTATATCATGTGGAAGGGACATAAACACACTAAGAAGCATTTAAGCCTTAAAAACATATTATGTGTTCTTTCAGTTTTTTTCCCAAACTTCTGAGTGTAAAAGTTTTTTCTGCTCTTATAATTATTAAATTCACTCTTAAATAAACACAGTATACTACCCTCATATTGCTCTGCTCTAAAAGGCCTGCAGGGAGCCCACCTCCACCCCCTTGTTTTCAAGTTTACAGCAGACTTAGGAAAATTAAAGCAATCTGATGCTATAAATGTACCCAATTATTTATGATTGTTTCAGGGGGAGAGTAAAACTCAGATTTGAAGCCTCTCAAAGGCCCAGTTTTATTTCCACTCAGCCCATGAAGGCAGATGCAGAGTGAGTATGCACAGGCCATGAAGAAGTGACTTGCAATCTAAACAGCTGTAAATTTCCTCCGTAGCCTGTATCCCAGCCTCGGCCCAGCCTATGTCAAGATTTTATAACTCAGATTGATTGGAATTACATAATGCTTGCCATGACTGACTGAGTCCACTCAATGGATCTGTAAAAGGCAAAGCATGGTGCAGGAGCTCGTAAAGAAGCCATGAAAGATAAAGGCGAGCTCACTGGGGGCTGAAAAGACCGCTGCACACTCAGGCTGAGAAATCTCACTGTGCTGGCCATTTTGAAGCTGCACACAGGGAACATTTTATTTCACATTTTATCTCCAGGACTATAACACATGGTGAATCACTTTTATTTTTGGCCTGCTCCACTCTCTGGAGCTCCAGCACTGTATTTCAGAAATATCCTGCTACTCGGTTGCACCTAAAAAACTTGGCACCAAACTGTTAAAACCACAATTTCTGTTGCAGATCGGTGAGCACGGAACAGCAAAAAAGTGGAGTTAAAGAAGCAGATGCTATTTAATTTTCAGGGTTTTGATTTTTTTAGCAGCTCATAACATGTATTTTCTTTGAAATGGTCGTATAAGTTCATCGAGTGGAGAAAAGGGTATTTGTTAAATGGACTGGAAAAAGCGAGGCTGAAGACCAAGCCCTCGTACAAATGGCAAGGCCCCCTAACTCCAATAAAGTTAACCTACTGAGAGGGGGCTTTAAAATGTGGAGGTCATTAAATGCTGTTTACTGGAGGGACTTTAAAGGAGCCTGGTGAGTGCAGAGTCTAACTGAGATGTTTGTCCCATCATTCTAAACACTGTTAAAGCTGCACAAACAGGTCCACATAAACTGGGACAAGCTCGATTTGGCTTATAAAATGTATAAAAATATGTATAAAATGTCTTAAAAGACATGATAATGTTTAAGCCAATGATTCTTCTTTACACCAAATGCCATTATTAGAGCTTGTTAACTGCTTTTAGTGTAAGCACTGCTGATAATGTTTGTTAAATTAGTTTCCACTGGGACTGGTAATTCATGTAGTATGGGCGCCCTCTGGTGGAGACTATGCAGACTTAAGAAGCAGCCCTTTTGTCTTGCACCATGCTGTCTGGAGCAGTTTTGGAGCTCAGTCGGCTCTAAGGTTGTTGCTGCACACCTAATATGCCGCGGTTGTTAGGTAAACAGTTGGTCCGGAGGAGGATTATTACCACAGAAAAACCAATATTAGAGGTTGTAATTTTTGTCAAGGTTGTGAAAAAAGAATTCTGACTCTTATTTTTTAAGATTATGACTTTTATCTCAGAATACTGAGTGTTTTTCCTCATATTTTTTTTAAGATCTCTGTCTTTTTCTCACAGTTCTGACTTTCATCTCACATTTGTGGATCCTGATTATTTATTTATTTATTTATTTATTTATTATTTATTTTTTGGTTCTTTGCTTTATTTTCAGAGTTCTACTTTTTTTTCTCAGAATTTTGAAAAGTCAGGATTCCGACTGTTATACAAGTACTCTGAATTTTTTCTCATATATATATATTTATTTTTTCCTATTTTGACTTTAATCCCAAATTTCTGGAAAGTCAATATTCAGACTGTTTTCTCAGAATTACAACTTGTCAAGTTATTGCCAAAAATTTGCAAAACTGCTCTAACTCACCATGTTACAAAGCAAATAATAAAAAGTCCCTGGATCCACATCCAGATTTGATCTCAACCAAAACCAAACAAGTTCACCAATGTGCCATGACCAGCACTGCCTGATAATGTGATCAAAACCTTTTCAAACTTATTCAGTTATTAGCAGAAATTTAGGAAACTGTCTTATCTAGCAGTGTTATCAAATCTTCAAAAAAAAAAAAAAAAAAAAAAAAACATATAGATAGATAGATAGATAGATAGATAGATAGATAGATAGATAGATAGATAGATAGATAGATAGATAGATAGATAGATAGATACAACCCGCATCCACATCAGGACTTGGATGATCATCAAAGTACAGTTACATTTGTTCACTACACCAGCCATTCTCAACCTTGGGGTCCCGACCCCAATTGGGGTCGCGAGATGATTTCTGGGGGTCGCCAAATCATTTAGGAAAAATATAAATGCGCAAAATTAATGTGGCATCCGACCGGACGTTAAAGGACAACAAGTGATTGGTCTCAAACAGGCATTTCATTACTCATAATCAATTACTGATTTGTATATCTGACATACATTTTATCGATTGAGTGTTGTTTCAGCACTGCGGACAGCGAATTTTCATTGTGTTCCGGGGGGAGGGGGGGTCGCAGACAGTACTGAACGTTAAATTGGGGGTCCCGACTTTGAAAGGTTGAGAACCACTGCACTACACAACCATGACCAACATTTCCTGAAAACTTCACCAAAATCTCGTCGTAAATTTTTGAGTTGTCCTGTTCACATAATAACAACACATGAAGCAACTTTAAACAAAACACTGTCAAAAACATAATCTCCATGGCAGAGGTATAGTAAATAAATATGAAAGAACAATGAAATTAATTCATACATTATGAGCTATCACTACATAGTTCATTAGAACATGAAATGTTAAAATGTAAAACTACTTCACTTAGACTCGACAGATGTTTACCAAAAAGTGTGTCCAGAGACCTGATGTAATTTAAGATGGACAACCTCAAAATAATTAAAACAACAGTATTATTTCATTCTTTTGGTAAAACTTGTTTTAATAAACTTTGTTTAAGGTTTGCATTATACAAACAGAAATAAATCAGTCATTCTAGTTTACATCTAAACTACAACAGCAGCAACAAAGTTTATACTTATATGGTAACATAACAAAGATTATTGTCAGTATTAATAACAGAGACAAACAGAAAAAATGTCCTGGTGTGGCAGACTTCATATTTGTTCTGTGTAAAATGAGAATCATCATTTTTATTTGTGACAGCTTGTTTATTGAATATCTCTGCATGGGTATCAATCATGGATGTGCAATTCTTATTTGTAATTAACTTAAGAAACTTGAAATGACAATCAGCCTCAATCAGGAACAACTTAAAAAATAGACTTGAGTTTTGAAATTTACATTTATGGATGCGAAACTTCCCTAAAGACAGATAGGCATTAACAATAGTACATATTTTCTTTTCCTTGAATTCAAATAGTAAATAATGTCCTTCCCTTCAGTATTGATTTTTTGCGATGCACAGAATAAAGTCCTGTGACACATTCAGTGATAATACATGCATGTCGTCTCCCTGAGGAGAGATTCATAGAGTTTGAAGTTTTAGGCCCCAATCTCTGTTTTTCTAGTCAATGCAGGAACACCCTGAAGGGGTCTTTCAAGAGTCTGTACCTTGGCAGGAGTTTCCTAAAATATGCAATTTCAGTGACCTAAAATGCTGTTTACACGAGGACAGAAGACCAAAACATAAAAAACAGATTTTTCAAAAAGTACCCTCCTATATGTGAAGACAAAACACTATTCCCTGAGGTACAGAGCAGGTCGATAGTTGCCACTCCAAATGATTCAGCCTTCAGAGGAAAGCAGTGACCTTTTTAACCACTGAGGCCTGCTGCACCTCATTGTTCAATAAAGCTTCATCCAGACATGATTGGAGATGGCAGAAAGAGGAAAGACACAAACTGCTCAGAACAGCACTGCCACATGAAGAACTAGTTCATGCCCACATGCACATTTTCAAAATGCAGCATTTATGTGCATTTTGATCTTCTGCAAACGGAGCTGTGGGTGAAGGTTTTCGTAAACTACGTACAGGCCCTATTCAGATGGATAAAATTATATTAAAAGGTCACACCCTGGACAGAATTCTTTTCTGTGTGTCTTCACATTATGAAACATTATTACTTCTGTTTAACAAGGACTGAGTTGCTAACTGGACCCCTGAGAGCTTACACAGACTTTCTGATACTCTTTCTGTTGCTTCAGACAACACTCAAACAATACAGAGGCTGCTGACATTTTGGACTAGACTCTGAGTTATTGTTTTATCAGTGACCATGCTGATTGGAAACCCCTTCTGTCTGTGTCTGTAGTTGCCAGAGTAACAGAAGATGTAAACCTGACAGAGTACTTTCATAAATTATAATTTCTCATAGCTGAATGAACAATATAAAACACTAGATGTTTTAAAAAAAATTACAAACACTGTTATTATGATGACTTTTTTTTATTAACCTTGGAAAGTGCTATGAGTCATAGCCTATGACTATGATTATACAGCATTATAAGCACAATATAATTATTCATAATGTACACCAATACAAGCTGGTTAGTCACCCGCACAACCAGCCTAAAAACACTTAATTTAGTCTAAAACTAGAAATTTCAAATTAGCACTGGTGCTCTCTTTTCTTTGGGGCTTTTTTGTTATTAAATCAAGACAACTATATATTTTTTATTAGGTATAGCAATATTACACAGCTTTTAAGAATTAACATCAGTAGGTATTCAAAGAAACTGGAGTAGTAGGTTGCAATGTGTTGAAGTTTATGTTGTTGAAGTTTATGTTGAATTGACAGGGTGTCAAAACTCTGGCCTGAGGGCTAACTGAGGTTAACAGTCAATTTCCAATTATCCTGCAGCAAATCTATGCACTATCTCACAAACTCTGGATATGATGCTGAGCACTTGCACTCAACTTCTTTTGTAGACCACTGCAAGGCCTGTTTTGAGTGGGACCTGTCCTGTCACAGCCCCAGAACACCTCCAAGACCACCACTTGTTGCCTTGTTAAAGAAGCTGAGGGTCAAGGTGATTTTCCACTGTCATTTTCTACTCACAACAAAAAATCTAAATGGTACTAATTCAGCTTTTTCCACTGTTAGTAGACAACTTAGATAAAGATTTTGGTTTATTAAAGAAAGTTTCCAAGTGGTTCCTGTCACATGACAGCATCCTCCTCATGCTCCTTCCGGCGGAAGACATGGGGGATGCAAATTGTCCTGGAAAGAGGTCATGTTCATAAATCTCTAATGCTTTCACCCAAAATATATTCATAGTTATTAAATCATCCAAGTCTTCCCCCAAAAAATTGTACCTGGGATAAATATTTTTTTTATTTCTGTGAGTGGCAACAAAAGTTGCCAGTGGGCACGTAGCTTGTCGCTAACTAAAGGAAGACACTGTCTGCAGGATTTCTAATAATTTATGTATTTCAAGCTGTAGAGTGAGGTACACCGGCGAATTAACTCCTCTTAGAATACTCCTCCATGTTAAATAAATTCACAGGTATTCAAGGCCTGTGTCTATAGGATTTTGATACGTTACCCTATATCATTTTCTTGCTAGCTGCTAAGCAATCTTTCTCTGTTAGCTAACATTAGCTTGTGTTTCACTGAGTTAAAAAAATGTTGATGTGCAGTTGGAGGTGCTCTTTTCTTGACACACAAATACTTACAACAGCCAATGCTTACACCAACCCCCCCCCCACACACACACACACACACACACACACACACATATTCCTTTTCCTATGTATGTAAACAATTTTTGATAAAATAACATAGGCCAAAATAAACATCAATCACGTATGTTGTTTTTTCCTTAGGTACTACGTGGCAGAGGTGCTGGCAGTGCTGCAGGACTCTGAAACTGTGGCAGACATCTCAGTTGGGCCTGAGTCAGCAATGCATGCACATGACACAGACTATGACAATCACCAATCTGATGACGAGGCCACTGGTGACCATAACTGACTCCCATCGAGATTACTGAAAGGTGAAGGCTTTCTACCTATCTATCTATTTCAGACGTGCAACTGCCAAATTCCTGTTCAATGAGTCAGACAGAGACTAAAAAGATCAGTTAATCAATGAAAAGGTGACCAGTCAGGTTGTTCGGCCCATGCTCCACAAAACCAAGAAACAAGACAGGAAATTCAAAAATTCAAGATTGCAGCCAAAGCTCCAGCACAAGCCAACAAAAAATATCAGATCCCTTGCTATATCCCCAAAGAACATGATCCTGGCTTCACATCAGATGATCCAGTGGATATCTTATATCCCATCAGAGATGTCACACTGGAAATGTCCAATCTCTATGCCGAACAAAAAGAGAAAACACTTAACCTGACTGAGGATGAACTTCTGACATTCTATGGTATTCTGTTGACCAGTGGGTACAACACAGTCCCAAGATGGCCTTTTTTTTCCTTGGCAGAAGAATATGATGTCAGCAACACTGCAGTAAAAGATGTTATGCGGAGGAACAGGAACAGGTGTTCATTTAGTAGATAACTATGAAGACCACAGCTGACCCGCTCTTCAAGGTGCGTCCCCTGTTTGAGCTTCTGAATGACATAAACAATGCAATCCTGATAGCAGAACATGTAGCAGTAGATGAGATGATTGACTATTTTGGAAGGCATAGGTGCTAACAGTTTATTAGAGGGACACAGGTTTGTTTTGGGTATAAAATATGGAGCTTAGCATCCTCCTGTCTATCAGATAGAGCCATACGCAGGAAGTCACTCACAGCTGGTGAAACTGGACTTGGTCAGGGTCTAAGTGTGGCTCTTGGCCTGGCAGAGAAAGCTGAAGTGCCACCTGGAGTCAAGTTTTACCACAACAACCTCTTCACAACTCTGTCCATGGATGAGATGAACCTAAGAGGCTATGGCAACTGGGGCATGATACGAGAAAATCAGCTCCATAGCGTTCCCTTCACAGCACCCAGACCTTCAAGAAGACACCCAGAGGTGATGCTGAATATCTGGTTGAGGGAGAGAAGCTGATTGTAAGGTGGAATGACAACAGCATGGTCACTGTGGTGTCAAACATGGAGAGGATGTTTACTGAAACTGAGGCAAAGATATGGAACAAAAAGGGGAACATGGACAAGGTCAGACAGCCCAAGTGTATCCAAGACTACAACACACACACGGGAGGAGTGGACACACATGACCAGTTTGTCAGCTGCTACAGAGTCAACATCCAGTCCAAGAAGTGGTGATGGCCATGCTTTAGCTGGGCCCAAACAGTGCCATGGTGAACAGCTGGTGCTATTACAGGTACACAAGGCTGTATGTTGTTTAGTCATGACACAAGCGAGTTTGTGATGTTTGACTCAAGGTCATCGCTCATGCTCTTCAGACAAAAGCAACAGTGATGATATCCAGACCAACTTCACAAACTCAAGTGTGCTATTGCTTTTACAGAACACATCTACATATGGGGTACAACGCTGTAGAAAGCATGATAGTGATGATTGATCAATAACATGATATGTAAACAAACATGGCACATTTATGAATCTGTCATGCTTGTTTTGTCATTCATTTAGGTCCTGGAAGAGCAGGGAGATGAACCTCCCCTCCTTCCAGAGGCTGGTAGCCCAGACCCTCCTCCTGCATCATGGAACAAAGCCAAGTGGGCAGGGCAGAAGATCTTCGATGGACGTGGCTAAAACTGATGCCACCAGGTTCAATAATCATAACCACTGGCCCTGCAACACTGGTAGCAGGTACAAGTGATGCAAGAAATGTTAAGGACGTTTTTGGTGTGAAAAGCGTGATGTGCCACTACATGTGGAGTGCTTTAAGAGGTACCACACTGCTTAGAACATGCATGTGACATTCTGTGAATTCAATGTTTGAAATGTTTTTTTGTTTTAGCCTTTTGGAGATTATTCATGGTTATTTATGAATAAAGAAACCAGTTCAAACTGCTATATTGTTGCCCACGCTGTTATACAAGCTGCCCACTCACCACTTAATATCAAAGTGTCATTTCTTCAGTGATGTCTCATTAGAAGATACAGAAAAAAAATTTGTGAGATACTGTATCATATTTAAAACTAGAAAGCACTCAGATAGAGCAAACCTCCACCAAGGTTGCTCACATACTTCTATTACATATATAAACAATAATTCCATGATAAAGTTACTATCATAATATGATTCCTTCACCCTGAAAACCTACAACAACACTTGGACATATGTTGATATCTTTATTAGTTTGACATTTATTGAGCAAAAATGATCATTTGCCCACAGTGGTTGGCTGGATCACCCCCAAAATCGAATCATTCTCAAGTTGGGCCATTACTAACATCTCCTGAAAACTTCAGCAAAATCCATCCACTAGTTTCTGTGTAATCTTGCTAACAATCAAGCAAACAGACAAACATATGCCACATGTCCTCCTTGGCAGAGGTAACAAAGCTTTGAGAATATCTGACAGGAGATCATCAATGTAGCACCACTGTAAAATACCTGCTAAATGGAGGTGTTGAGCTTCAATCATCAACAAGTTTGTTTAATAAACAAAGTTCCGAACGGACTGGCTACACCACCTCCATACAATTTCATAAGCTGAGTTTCAGATAAGTGGACCTCCACCAGAACTATAAGAGCTCTTTAGAGAGGTGACTTTGACATTCCCCATGGGTGTACCACCTTTGGTCAGAGTGTTTTAATCTGTCTGAACAGCCTTCAATCACAGTCAGGGAGTGTCCAACTTACAGCTCTTTTGAAGTCCATCTGAAGAACCAGCTTTGTTAACCAAATCCTTTGCCATTAGCTGTGCAGGAATAGATACACTATCTGTACACTGTGGACTTCAAGTCTGAGTCCTGCCACATTCAATTGTACTCCGATGACACAGATATGTATTAAGAACAGGCAGGAAAAGGAATACAGGGGCCTGGTGAGGACCTTCAGGGACTGGAGCACTAAGAACTGTCTCCTGCTGAACACCTCCTGATCACAATCAGACGGGAGGTTGATGAAAAGATGCAAACCTATAAGCACTTAGATGTGCACATTGACAACAAGCTGGATTGGTCTATGAACACAGAGGCCCTGTACCAGAGGGGGCAGAGCTGGTCTTCTTCCTCAGGAGGCTCAGGTATTGCAGTGTTCTTGTCTATGCTGCAGTTCGCTACGATGACAACATCACTGATATGAACACCAAGCTGCTGGACTGACTGGTGAAGAAGGCTGGCTATTGAGTTTGACTCACTTGGGATTATGGTGAAGAGATGTTTGCGCAGTGCAGTGAAGGCCATCCTGGACAGAAGTTACCATCCTGGCGGGACAGAGAAGCAGCAGCAGTGGGAGACTCTTCTCACTGCACTGCAGGACTGAGAAGTTCAGGAGATCCTTTGTTCCCACAGACATCAGACAAACAACAGCCTGAAAGGAAGGAAGTGACTCCGGATCTGGACCGTTTATCACCACCACTGCTACTGGATACCAAGGGGATGATTAGAGTCTGTCCGTCCATCTGTCACTCCATCCATCCATCCATCCATTAGGGGTGGGCGTATCGATCTTAATATCGATAGTATCGATACCAAGCTGAGTATTGGTATCGGATCGATACTAGCGTGATGAGATCGATACTGCAGTTTCTCTTATGTCGTCTTTACTTTACTTTCCTCCGCTCCGACCGCCAATTCTAAACCGTGCACCTCTCTCCCTCTTTGTCAACATGTTACTGTTCCTGAACAAAAACCTATAAATCTGTTGCCAATATGGAAACAGAGCCAAAAGGGCAACCCAAGAGAGGGCTTTGTGAGCAGAAAGCCAAAAGTTAGGGTTAACTGTAGTTTACACTTTATTTGTGCAATGGAAGGTATTTTTTGTTGTGATGTTGACATTGTTATATTTATATACTTTTTACATTGCTTTTTTGTTATTTTGCACTTGTGATTTTTTTTCTTAAACGTGGAATAATTTATTACTTTTATACAGTTAAAATTTTGTTCTATTGTTGTGGTTCATTAATATAAAGCATTTTATTGCCTAAAATCTTTGTGCTGTGTTTTACAATCAACCAACTCCAGGCAAAATTACAAAATTATTCAATGATCATTACATTTCATGTAAAAAGTATCAGTATCGGCGAAACTAGCCCTGTATTTAACTTGGTATCGGATCGATACCAAAATTCCCAGTATCGCCCACCCCTACCATCCATCCAATGTGGTTCTAGTGCACTATAAAGATAAGCTTTAAAAAAGTGTTACCAAATAAAGTACTGAAGCCAACTATTGCTCTGTTGTTGTGTGTGTCATTGTAGCTCACTCAGTGTTTTCTTCTTTGAGACTTTCATTTCCATAATCATGAGTCACCTCCACCAACAATTACATCCACTGAAGAAACTGATTTTCATATGTCTGACATAACAAGCTTGAATATTCTTGTTGAGTCAGTCATCTGCTGGCTGGAGTTTACTTTTGTGAGTCATAATTTGTAGGAGTGTCTATGTTCTACTCCGTTGCTGACCCACATTCTTAAATAGCATAAAAAACACAATTCAATTGTTTAAAGTAAAAATACCACTCTAATATACAAAATAAAAGTACTTTGTTTAAAATTCTTCCAAGCACTAAGTTAACCTTGTACAACAACTGGACCTGCCTGACATAGTGTCTGCATTCATACATATCCATCCTGGTACGTGCCAATCTAAAATGTTTGTGCTCGACCCAAAGTGACACGGCCCAATCAGAGTCCTTCAGAGCAGGAACAGGTAACAGGCTATGAGTATGAGGACACCAGGGAGTTACAACACCCACAGGGATTATCATTGATACTAATAATAACTTTAGTAGCAGATTTATCAAATTTTAACTGCTTTTCTTAATCAAATAACCTAAATATAAACACTACAAACTTTTCTCTAATAACCCATAACAACCCACCGCAGACTTTTTTGTGAATGGAACGAGCTGGTTTAACATTAGTCAGACAGACTGACTCTGGTTCATGAACCTGCTCGATGCTGATCTGCCTCACTTCTAGGGATGGAAATTGATAAGATTCTATTATGATGTTATCGTTCCTGACTATCATAGCGATTCTTTAATGATTCCCTCATCCATTCCTGTTGGTTTTCAGTGTGGACAGCTGGCCTCCACTGGTTTTCAGTGGCATTAATGTTAGTAACACAGCTCTCCCAGTATTCAGTGCCATGCTGTGTGAGCGCTGCTACGATTTCGCAGACTAAACATTGTGCAGTAGGCATCTACTTAGCTTCACTAGTTTTTTCTTCACTCCACTGGCTGCCAATTATTTTTATAATACAGTTTAAAATTATTTTGTTTGCTTTTTAAGCATTTAAAGGCCCTACCCCTCATTACCTCCCTGAGCTTCTGCATCCTTTTACCCCCTCCCGATCCCTCGGGTCAACTTATCAGCTGTGCCAGACAGTCCCCAAAACCAGGCTTAAGCTCAGGGGGGAATCATACTTTTGCAGTTGCTGCTCTAAAGTTATGGAATATATACTGCTCCACATCAGGCAGACTTTGTCCTTCTGTTCTGTTTCTTTGGCCTTTTAAATTGCATGAAATGTTGGCATTGTGTGTCTAAGTGTTTTATTAATTTTATTTTAATTCTTATTTTTTAAAAATATAATTCTGTTTATTTTAGTTTATTTTTTAACCTAAGCATTTCACTTTTTACTTTATGTTATGTATTTTAGTTTACTTCATATTTCTTTCTTTGTTGACCTGTACAGCACTTTGACTCACTGAGGTTGTTTTAAAAACACTATATATAAAGTTTTACTGTATCAGATTGCATCTGTTGGTTAGAAATTACGTCACAATTTTGATTACTTCTGCCCGATGTCTGCCATCATTACATCTTAGACCTCTGTGTTATCATTCCTACTGACTGATGAGAGAGTTACGTACTTGATTTGCAAGTTATGCAGAACAAAGCGGACATAGTTACACATAAAGACTATTGGTATCAATTCTCTGAGGAAGTTTTCATTGCTTCTTAACTTTAATTTTCTGCTTCATGCCCCCTCTGTAACTTCTTCAAGAATGCTGATGCTGACAGTGAAGTGTCTCTTTGTTAACCATGATCTATTTAAAGAATATGCAAACAAACAGCAGCATGATGTGCTGAGTCATTTCACTGACACTCGGCACACCCTGCGACACAGCTATTGCAAACATTGCAATTGTGATATTAAAACAAAATATTGTTCAGCCGTTTCAGTGTTTTGAGTACCGACTGTATCAAACAAAAAGACAACAGCTGAACAGCTTTTAAGTGTCTTTTTAATGTCCAACATGGTGATACTGATGTAAAATAAGTATAAAATACAAAATTTATGTGCCATGGGGCACAAGTAAAAAAGTGTTTAACTGGTTCAGCCTGCATTTGTTCTTCATTTTTTGTTTTACTCAGATTTCAAGTGTTAAGGAAAATGAAGTGAAGTATATTACCTACCACAAAAATTAATCTAGCAGTAGTATGGATTTTACAAACCAGAAAAGAAAGCAGAAAATTGCAGAGTAAATAATGATTTTTTTCAATAACATGATTAATTGGTATATGTAAAAGTATCACTCTGTAAATCTATTCAAGTGACAGAAGTATTTATTTAAAATGTGCCACATTACTGTTTCCATAGTAAATTGTTGTGTACCATGCAACAACAACAGCTGAAGTTTATGTAATAATGTATTAAAGTAAAATACTTTCCACAAATATGAATCAAGTTAAATAACTGATTGCAATTACCAGAGATGGAAACAGTAAAGAAATATTCTGCTTAGTGTACTTTAATTAGAAAAGAATACCAACACACAATTAAAAGTAGCACTTAATGATTCCCCCAAGTAAAAATAAAAACTTTTTCATTTGAAATGTGCTCACAGTGCTGTCTGTGCATCTGGAGGGCTTAATTGTATTGTTTATGGTAGCAATCAACCCAAATATTTAAATACATTTAACTGACATGAATCACTTTGATGTGAAAAAAGTAAAAATAAGAATAAAGATATCAGCTAAATGTCTGTGAGTCTCAGTTTTGCATAAGCTCACTGAATTTGACCTGATGAATATTAAAGCTAAATATGTGGATAGACATTACATATACGTTAATAAAGAGAGTTACAAAAAAAAATCCACTTCTTTACAGTAATGTGAGTCAGTGTAATCAGTTACTCTCCCCCCTGTATTTCTATCTACTGGGATTAAAATGTGTAAATGCAGAATGTCTCTTGTCATGACCCTATTTGGCCACATGAGGGCAGACAAGCCTCACAAGTATGAACAGGATATTGAACTCTGTTACAGCAGCTCTGAGCTGCTTAGAGCTGTAAAGTATCTTAAATTGATGGCTGTTAAACTTATTACATTTTTTTTAATTCTCTGTTGAGAATGGTGACTCCCTCTTTACATATCAAGTCATTTTCCAGATCTGACTCAAGTGAAGCAGATCAGCACCATGGACAGAGCCAGAGCTCAGTTCAGGACCTGGGACAGAGCCTCAGTTGGACTGAGCTGATGAAGGAGCTCTTTCTGTCCCGTTTGGTTACTCAATCATGGCGTGGGTTATTTAATAGATAAGTAAATTATTGTTTCACCATCATTTTTATCAGAGGGAGTTGTTGAAAGAGATTACATGTGGCCAGCTTACTACCGTTTTCAGGTTAAAGAGTAAACCTCAAATTTATTTGTTGTGTGCCGCAGGTTGTGTGTATGTGTGTGTGTATTTTGCCAGTACCCCAACTTATGCATATATTTATAACTGTCTTTCTTTCCAGTACCAGGTTATTTCATCATGTCAGGTGTGTTCAGTTCCTAAAGAAACTTGGACTTACTTTTGCTAGTCAATGTGCTTAAACTCCCAACTTCAAGAGAAACTGAACATTTCAATCACTGGGAATTTGTATGAACAGCAATACGACTTACATGCAGTGACATGACGACAATATAGTGTATTAATGATTAATTTAATATCATACAATATTATTCAGTATATTATGTAAGTTGGCTGATCACTGAAACACGTCTTAGTACCTTTTGTATATCAGGTTTTTAATGCAGGACTTGCCACAGCTGATGTCCACTCTGTGCATCAAGACTTCTACTTGGGATACATTTTGATGTATATTATTTTAGAATCACCCCAGTGTTTGCTGAGGTTTTTTCTTCTTAAAATGTGGTACATTACACAGAGCTGTGGGCTCCATCCACAGCAAAGAATAGCCTGGTTTCTGTGAAATTGAGAGTCAATTGAGGGGGGTTTCATCCCCTAGCACTGGACCTCAAATCAACCCTGCGTAGCATTTCAGTTACTCTAAAACTACTATAACTGGCTTGAGTGCTGTTATTTAGCTTCCCAAACTAAGCAGTGTCGATTGCACTGAAACCTGAAATATACTGATCGTGGTAATATAAAGTATAATAAAAGATAATATTTGTTCCTTGTGTTACTCATAGTTGTATTCTTGAGCGTACCCTGTCATTTGTTACAGCTCTGACCTCTGGCATTGGTTATATAATTAATGTGGCTCTCTTGCTCATCCATGCTTTAAACAGGCATACCCAAAAAGCCAGATGTTCCCTCGATGGCTGAACTCAAACAGGGAAGAGGGTGCTATAAACGAGCCGTTACAGCACTGATGGGCCACATTAACATATTTTATTACAGAGCCATCCTCATCTTTACCAGAGCCCCAGCCTGCCTACTCATGCTCGCCCAGACCAGATGAGCCTGATGGGACGATTTCAGGAGAGGAAACTATCAGGGATTTCCTCAAACTGGGAGGGGGAGTGGGGCAAGAGGGAGGATTTCGTAATCACTCGCCCACTCCATACACGATGGCGTCACTGCTGGTACGTCAGAGGGGATGGGGGTGAGGATGGAAAGAGTAAAAATCGCAGGGGTGGGTACTTAACCCTTCACAGAGGTTTTCAAGCAGCCCCCTGTGAAACGTGTGGTAACCAAGGAGAGTGTTATTAGGAGAGTATTAGCAGCCTGTAGGTCCTTCTGAAAACATCACTGTAGAAAATTCTTTATTATGCATGAAGGGACTCGTCAATCGATCATATGCCATCCTCTGCTTTGATTGGCCGAGGCTGCAGTCGGGAAAAAAAGGCTCACGTGCTCGAAACCACACGGTGTGATATCGGCTCTAATGCAAAGCAGAAATCACAGTGTGTCGTTTTGATAGCTGGCGTGGGAAATATACTCACTTGCGCGGTGTTGTCTATTTTTTCAGTCAAATCAAACTACAAAAAGAACTCAGTTTAGGTTTGTTCTCAGTTTCAGCTAATCAAAACCTGGTCTGAAAAATCGGTGCAGCTTCCTTCTCAGCCTAAACGTTTGATGTTGAATGAACCCACCCCTATCTTTGCTACGGAATGGTATCGCCCTCTCAGCCAGCTCCTGTGAGTGATGGGAATTTCAGCTCTTCTTAGTGATCCTGATCTTCTGTTCCAGTTTTGCTGGGCTATATTTTTCCGAATGACTCTTTGTCTAATTACATCCTTGCCGTACTATGTCAGACAGTTTACATTTTTATGGTATTTTGTATCTTGGTGAGCTGCTAATTGTTTCCCACTTCAAGGGAAAACATCTGTCTTCCACTCATTAAAGGCATATTTAAGTATTTTTAAAGTTGGGTTGTATGCAATACTCGAGCGCTCTACTTTTAAAGGGAACATGCTCAGAACACCAGAAGGTACATGGCTGTGTTTGGGTACATTTGTTTTGTATAATTTATGTTTTTTTCTTGGCCAAACAAGCCAAACTGTATTGGTCCAATGCAGGGGTGGAAAGTAACGAATTACATTTACTCACGTTACTGTAATTGAGTACTTTTTATGAGTAATTTGTAATTTTCTAAGCAGTTTTTGAAATATGTAATTTTTACTTTTACTCGAGTACATTTTGACCCAAGTATTTTACTTCACTACATTTGAACCCCCTATCGTTACTGAGTACAATATTGATAGTGAAAAAAATTAAATGCGGGCGGAAAACCCCTGTGTCCCGGAAGTGAAAGTCAATTATAGCAGGATCCTGCGGGCATTTTATTTTGAATTGCGGGATCCTGTGGGCATTTTATTTTGTGTGCACTTTGTGTTTTGAATACTTTGATTCTGGTTTAATTTTCTTTATTCTAATTGTAGTGTTGTCAGTTGGACAATATGACTGAAAATAGTTTGCACTTTACAGTACAGGTTGTGACTGTCCTTGTTGTCCTTGTATTGTGAGGAAGTAAGAGGATCATGTTACTGAGCTCAGCCGAGCTTTTACAAGTGTGGATGTGTACTTTAATATGCCTTGAAGTTGATTAAAACAACTTGTGCTGGATTTGATTCATGGCTCATCCTTTTTTTTGCATTAAATAACTGAAAGTAACTAAGTAACTTTTACTCAAATTCCATTTTAAATGATGTACTTTTGTACTTTTACTCGAGTAAATTTATAGATGGGTACTTTTACTTTTACTTTGAGTAGGATTTAAGCTAAGTAAAGATACTTTTACTCAATTACAATTTTTCAGTACTTTTTCCACCTCTGGTCCAATGTACAAATTGGGTAAAACATTTAGAGCACTATGGGGTTTTTTTCTCCAGGAAGTCTCTGTGTTTAACAGTCAAGAAATGCATGAGAAGCTGCGGTGTTAAACAGAAAAAAGAATCAATTAATATAACATTAGGTTATTATATAAACCTATCAAGTGATTTTTTAGTTCTCTAAGATGATGTGTTAGATGTGGGAAAATGGGCAAGTGTAAGGATTTGAACAAATGTGATGGCTGGATGACTGGGTCAGTGCATCTCCAGAACTGTAGCTCTTGTGGGGCCTTCACTGTCTGCAGTGGTCAGCATCTATCAAAAGTGGTCTAAGGAAGGAACAGTGGTGAATGGGCTACACAGTCATGGGTGACCAAACCTCACGATGTGATCTGATCCAACGGACAAGGTACTGTTGCCCAACTTGTTGAAGAAATGCTGGTTCTGACAGAAAGGTGACACTGAACATTGCAGTTTGTTGTGTATGGGGCTGTATAGTCACGGACTGGTCAGTTTGTCACTCACATAAAAATAATAAAACTGCTCCATCAAGTCCTGGAGAATAAACTTAAGGAAGTTAATATTGCTTTAAGGCTCTGCATGTTGCAACCTGTTTACTTAATTTTCATTCACATTTCACTTGTTTTTATTATTAGTTGTATTTACTTTATTGTATTTTACTTTATTTAAGTTAAATTAATGCTACTATCTAGTATAATGTCTTCGTCTGATATTTCCAAATGCTATACCATGTATAAGAGCAACTAAAACAACCAAATTTCCCCTTGGGGATAAATAAATTATTTCTGATGCTGATTCTGAAAAGATTCAGCTTTTTGATCCGACTCGTCCGCGATCAGCCCGTTACTAGCTCCTATTAGTATATGCTGCTCTAAGTATGTCCGTATTGGCACAGTACGCAGGAGATAAACGGGTTTAACATGCTCCTTTCCTTACCGTCGACTCCATAGGACTAACGTCAATTAGCTAATTAGCTTAGTTAAAATTAAACTTTCTAGTATTAAAACACAAGAGGATGGTTGATCCACTTCATAGTATAATTGACAATTAGAAGCACCTATTCTCAGTGCAATAACGGGTGGAGGGAGCAAAGTTAAATCAAAATGGAGTCCCCAAGAGCACATGAGAAACTAGGTCAAGTAGGCTGAAGTGAGAGGATACATTCTCTCTTCTTACTTGATTATTTTTGTATTTTTAGATTACTCCAAATACACTCTGGAGTCATCCGTCAAACGTCATCATCACAAACAATATTCATATGGCTGTCAATTTAAGATATCCTGATAATACTGCCACAAGAACATGGATCTTCGTCAGTGTGTAATTGCTGTAAAACAAAAGGGACAAGATGACAGAGTGGCAGATGTGTACAAGCGCTTTTTCTTTTTCTGTACCAGTTGACATCTGGGCTGATCAATAGTGGAGGCAGCCAGTGATGGTGGAGAGAGGAAGAGAGAGGGAGGGGGAGGCGGAGGGGGGACGTGATAGTCTCCGCCGCACTGTGAAGGGGGCCGTCCCTGTTGGTGGAGATCAGCCCGAGGAAGGCCCACCTAGTGCTCAGTTGAAAATATATCCACCGTTCAGACGTGAGGTTGACTCGACTGTGCGGCGGAATCATACGGGGACAGGTTGAAGGCTAACTGTAAATAGGTAAGTCCTCATTTTGTTCAATTTTTCTCTCCAATATTGCACATTTTTCAGGTCACAACCATTATAGGACCCTCAGCGTCGTCACTCTTTTGCACCGTGGCTGATATATAAATGTTCAGCACAGTTCAAATTACCAAGCGATGTTACAGGATCGTGTGAGGGATAACATCACCGTAAAGGTTATGATGGGATATGCAAGAGGGGGCGCAAGTATTAAAAATGGTGGACATCATGATCTGGCTCGTGTAGTAATTTTGGGCTTGACCCACAGCATCCAGGTTGACTCCCCGATGGATGTGAGCACAAAATTCGAGCTGCCAGCCTGCAACCGTATCTGTTTTATTCCAATGCGAGCCTCATATTACATCCCCATGGTTCCACGTCCACGCCGTGCTACGTGCAGATATGATAATGTGGATCGTGCCTCCCTTCCCCAGCACCCTTGATGTGGTTTTTGCACTACATGCCACCTTAAGATGCTGCACGGAGCGTTGAAAAGGCCTGCGCTCCCCCCACCGCCCCATGCGCTGCCCTGCCATCGCGCTGCCAGTGAGAGTAGCATTACAGGCGAGCAATAATTAATGAGGGCCTTCACAATTAACCATTTCATTCAAATCTGTTTGCCTGTGAATATTTCATGCTTTGAAGAGGATGTGAAAAAGGGGCCTGAATGCTTGAGTGAACAGAGGGGGTTTACTACAACACGATGGATTTCCTGCAGCTGTCAGGATCTACCACAGGAGGCGCTGTTGCCTTCTGTAAGCACATCCTATGATTCTATAATGTACAGAAATTCACAGGGGGGTTCAGACTAATGGAGATTTTAAAATAACCTGCTCGTGCCAATAATATCAACTGATCAATACACACAGCTTTTGAGAGTTAAATTCTCTATAATCAACTGTGGTCCATCTCTCTCCACAGTAGCTCGGCCAAGATGGATGTGTTTATGAAGGGTTTGTCTAAAGCGAAAGAGGGGATGGCTGTGGCCGCAGAGAAGACCAAGGAAGGAGTTGCAGTTGCGGCTGAAAAGACTAAAGAGGGAGTCATGTTTGTAGGTAAGGACAGTTCTCACTTTTCGACCATTAAGAGGATGGTTCATTCCTGACTACTGGTCGTTTCTTTGTCTTTAATATATTTTTTTCCTAGAAGTAAATGATATGCATCACAGAAGGCTGGTATTATTGTCTTCACTGTCACTTATTCAAAAATGTATGTAGGATTTTTATGTTTTTTAAATCATGTATTATTGCACATGCACTTAAAAAAGGATGATTTCAATTTAACATTTCCATCTTAATCAGAAATGAATTGAAAACTGTGTTGCTGCTATACAGACCAAATTATAATCTTTACAGTATTAAAATTCCATCCATTATCTCAACTTTTCGACCCTAAGCAAATGCTGATGTTTTTCTGAGCTGAGGTAATCTTCACTAGTCACCAGGTGGACTATTTCATATGATTATATGATATTATTTCACAAGTCCATCCGAAAGAACAGGGGTCCTCAACTACATTCATACACGGGCCCATTTTTACCATAATGCATCAGCTGTAATATCTTTTTTTTTTACATTTGCTTTTTGGTCTCATTAACATAGGTTCATTCTCTTTCTTTTTCCAAACAGTATGTATTTCTTCGACTTTAAAAGTGAGAACAGTCACTATTCCCCATGCTTCTGCCAGCCTCTTTAGGTAGCTTCAATATCTTGGACGCTTCTCTCTCGGGTTCTCATGGTCTCCAGTGCTGGTTTTGATTCTAATTATTTCTCAGGTTAAATGATGGGTTAAATGTCTTCCAGGTGGGTTTTTGTGAAGCAGATGAAATATGTTTCAGTCCCAGTTGTTTTGTGGGTTGCATCAATAGTTATGAAGATGTAGTGACAAAAGACACTTTAATAACCACAACCAATTCTTCCCCCTATTGATTTCTGAGTTTGGTATTACTCAGGGGGCCTCGTGAAAAGCGGTGGAGTGCGTGATGTGCCCCCCAGGCCAACAGATGATGATCATTGCCATAGAAAGTTATTGGGAGGGGAAGAACATTTAAAGTATAAATAGAAGTTGACTGAAAATTTTCTCTGTAACATTTATTACAGTCCAGCCAGAGGCTTGTAGACATTCATAAATAGACCTTTGTTGTCTATGCTGTAGGGATGTAACGGTTACCGGTATAATGGTAAACCGCGGTGAAATTTTCCACGGTAATCATTACCGTGTCCTTTTAAAATTACCGTTATACTGTGTTTGATCACCACACTGTGTCAATAACTCATGGTGATGTTGCTCTTTGCCTGAAAAAGGTGAAACTATGTGCGTCTGCCCCTCCATGAAGCAGCCGTGTGTCGCAAACAGAGGCGCGCACACGTAGCTTGTTGTACAAATGAAGTACAAATAAGTTTTTTTTTCTATTCTTGTAATTACACACAGTTCAAGCATTTATCACAAAATAATGACAAATACTTGCAAGAATTGTTTACATTTATTTCTAATGAAAATCTTTTCACAAATTTACTTATAGGACATTTCCTGACACAATTGTTGACAAAAAAAGACAAAAGGAATGTTAAAATTATAATATTAAAGGGGTAAAATGATTTCAAGACTGTGTAAAAGTACTTTTTTCAACATTTTAGCACACTGCAGCAATACCGCGATAATAATGATAACTGTGATAATTTTGGTCACAATAACCGTGATATGAAATTTTCATATCGTTACATACCTACTATGCTGAAAAGTGTGACATTTTCTGACTGGCCACATTTGTTCCAGGAGGTTTGCAAGATTGATCTGCCAGCTGTTCAGGGTTCACCCTGGACCAGCTGTTGGCAGGGCCACATAGAAGACAAACAACCATTCACACTCACATCTAAGAGCAGTTTACAGTCACCTAATAACCTAATGCGTAAGGTTTTGGTTTATGGAAGGAAACTGTAATACCCAGAGGAAACCTACACAGGCACGGGAGAACATGCAGACTCACACAAAAAGACGTTGATTGGCACAGGGAGTTGAACCTGCAACCTTCTCGCTGTAAGGCACTTGCATAAACCTGCAGCACCACCATGCCATCCACAATACAACTAAAACTAATTCTTATGATATTTTATTCTATGAAAAAAAGAATCCCACAAATTAAGTCCCACAATGTTATTTTATTATTTTATTTACCTTTATTAAATTTATAAGCCCCACATCTCCCATGAATACAGATACAGGAAGTGGCATCACTTTCTAACAAGTTAAAGGAGCAAAGTGAGCAACTGTGCAAAGCAACTCCATCAAACCCAATTCTGTCTGTTTTCAGGCAGATCAACCTTATGAAGCAGGGATCTTACATTAGTCAAAGGGACAGGTTTTTTTAAGACCTGCGAAATGTGATGATAATTAAAATTAAAATTCAGGTCATTTTAGTTAATTAAAATTTCTGATTAATGGATCAACCATGAAATCATTTTTTAAATGAAATTCTTTCAGTCAATCTCACCCTCCAGTTTTTCTTGTAGAATTTTGCCCTCCCTGGTCTCTGGGATGACCCAGATGACTCGAAATATACCTCATAAAAATGTGAAACAGTCCATCTGGTGTCACATTACAAAGTAAGAGGAGAACCAACCCTCTATACATCTTTACAAGAAGTTTTATACCATCACACCCTGTCAGGCTTAATTTTGACAGAGGCACATTATATGTTCCTTGTATTTCTTATCACAGAATGTTTATATAATATTGCTGTCTGTGTATGTTTTGCCAACATTAATCTGATTTCTGACACTGCAATGGCTAGCTAATACGCTAATGAAGTTAATACAGCTAATACTAACAATTAGATACGCAAGTCTAGCAGAGAGGAGCAATGCAAAACATTATTTTTCCTTGTTTAAGTGTCTGATGTTTAATGTTTGTTTTACATAACCTAATCTATAAAATAAAATATGAAACTTGCCTTCAGGATTAAATTTAAAGGGATATGTTTCAACAAGGCTAACAGGCTAAGATCTGTTAAACATGCAATTTGCAGCTGCACCATTGTCTCACAACATTGCTGTAAAAAAGTATAAATTTGACTTTGTTTGTAGAAATAGTTGTACAGCAGTTGGCTAGAATTATGCACAAATCATTATAAAAAACATAAAATATATAAAGTACAATTGGAAATGCTCACCAAAGGGGCATATTCCACCTTTGATATTTTTACAGCAGATTCCGTGGTCTGAAGTTCTTCTGCTTTGAATTATTTTTGTTAAACCAACAAAATCCTAACCCTAACCCTTAGCTAATGAATTGAATGCTTGCATTGAACTCTACATCTATATTTTCTGTATGAGCTGAGCACAAATGTATGATCCCAAAACTGCTCCTGTCCAGCGCATACAGTATGTGTGTGTGCAGATTATTTAACATGCCAGTCAAACACAGGTCCAGAGAGAGGACTGATGTTCCTGCTGTATGCAGGAGCAGCAGAGACAATATTTATGATTCAGAAAATGCACCACAGTCACATGTTATAGGAAAATATGGTTAAATTATGCAAACACTAGCAGAATCCGAGTTCCCTCTAACAAAAACAGCAGGCTGAAGGTATTGATTGGGTTTTTTTTTTTTCCTTCGGTTTGTTTTCTTCACCTCTTTTGCATTTTTTCCTTCACAAACACATTTTTTGCATTTCAGAATAAGTTGTGAGATACAGATATTGATGTTTCAAAGTGAAATACACAGGAACATTTGAAAGCTCGCTTTGAGTATATTAAGAGCAATCCATCGTCGGAGCAATTATTTGACTAGTCGATTAGCCGACCTTTGATCAATATCTTTGCCTTAGTCACGCAGATCAATGCACTATTAAAAGAAATTAATAGTTTACATTTCAAATCAGACAAACTATCTTCTAATAAAGACAATAATGCATTTGAAGGGCTTCTCATAGAAAATGAGTGTTTTTGATATAAATGCAGTGATAAGATGCTCTGCTTGCCCTTCTACTCTCTCGCCTGGCTTGATGAGGCTACAGGCAGGAGATGGAGCAGGGTGGGGGTGGGGCAGCAGGATGGTGGGAGCAGCATGTCCATATATTGGACCGTGGCAGATTGTAACACAGTCTCAGCCCGCGGTCACCTCCTGGAGACAAAAAGACTAAAGCCTTTAGATTTTGTCCTTAACAGAGCAGCTTAGTTTGTAATGGATACTGTTAGAGATATCCGTACAGATTAGTCTGTCTGTCTCAGGACTTTAACATGTAACCACCATGACTGTGTGTAGATTATTGAACCAGTGTCGTCCCTGTGCTTTGTGTCATTATCGTAGTAAACTGATAACACAGGGATGTAGAAAAACATGTGAATGAGGTTGAACAGGCAGCTGTGCAAACACCAAATACAACCAACGGAGGCATTGTCTGAATCTGATGCTGTACAACCAAATAGTAATCCTATTACAATTTTATGCTTCACTTGTGCATAACCAACAGAGTATCAGGTATTTTTGCTTGAACATGAAATTTGACTCCAGTGGCTAAAAAGGGATGCTATTCAGTATTCACAAGTTATTTATATGTTTTGCTGGGTCATCATTCACAATTAATCTGTAAAAACATTATAAAGTAGCACAGACTTAGGGATGAACAACAGTAGTGGTCGTAGTAGTGTTTTTGTGCAGTCATCACACAAATACAACATTCCCAAATGGTGGAACAGTCCCAAAAAAGTCAAAAGTCATGTATTAAGCAGAGACTGAACAGACATAGGGAGGAGTAAAATGCTTACATAAGCCTATCCAACCTTCATATCAAGTTGAGCCACCAGCTTACAAAAGAGGAAACAATCAGCAAGAAGCAAATCATCAACATATGAACTCTGCAAACACATCCACAAACCATTTTTAAAACCAAAATTGAATTGCAAATTTTAGATTTTATACTGTAATGTCAACAATGGAATCACATCTTTGGAACGTTTTTCTGCCTCTTATACATTAAACCTACAAACACCTCTTAACTCACATTGACCATCCCTGAAATAAATGGCACTTTAGTTCTGCATCAGCACAGGAACTTTTTGGAGATTTCGCTCTAAACATCAGTTTCATTATTGTGTCATAGAACAAATATTTAAATTTTACATACTTGTGTAAGTATCGTTATTGGCATTATTGACATAGCTCATCTATAGCTTTTTTTTTTGTAGCACTACACTTTGGTTTAACTGTGCGATTTTTTATTTAAAGGGCTTGATAACAGTATATTTCTAGGTTTATGAAGAAATGGTATTGACTTTGATATCTTACCTTTTATAGCCCATATTTTGTTTCCAGGTTTATTTATTGCCAATCACAATCCCAAGATTTTGTTTCATAAACTCAGTCAGTATTAACTTTACACATTTTTGACATAATATCCCCATCAATTTTCTTATGAGTGCCAAACTATGAATTTGTCTTTCATTGTATAGATGATTTACTTACTTCCAAGAGACAAATTGTTAACAACATGCAGAATGATGCACAATACTATCAACCTAAAATTGGTTTTAACAGAAAACATCTTTCTTTCTTTCTTTCTTTCTTTCTTTCTTTCTATCTATCTATCTATCTATCTATCTATCTATCTATCTATCTATCTATCTATCTATCTATCTCAGTCAGTATTAACTTTACACATTTTTGACATAATGTCCCATCAATTTTCTTATGAGTGCCAAACTATGAATTTGTCTTTCATTGTATAGATGATTTACTTACTTTCAAGAGACAAATTGTTAACAACATGCAGAATGATGCACAATACTATCAACCTAAAATTAGTTTTAACAGAGCAGCACCTGCCCCCCTCTGTGTTTTCCACAGGAAAATGACATGGTTAATGGTTAATGTCATGTCATGGTGGGTTAAGGGTTCATGCTTTTTTTTCTCCAGTCTAAGAAAGGCTCTTCAGTGTGCACACATTTTAAACTCCAGACCACCACGAAATGAGCCTCACACTAGAGATAAAGGTTTAACCCTTTTTATCATGTCTTAATTATAGACATGTGCACATAATTAAAGAGTCTGCTTTAACTATAAAACTGCTGGAAACACTGTACTCTCCTCAGCTGCAGTTGTTTTATTCTTTGTTATTTTAAGTCCATAGTGTGTGTCCTATGGACTGGAGTTTTGGGCTTGACCAACTGCTTGGTAATCTTATTTTTGCACTGAAGAGATGGAAACATTTTTTTTATTTTAATGCTTATCCAAGCCCTTTGTCAGAATTGTCTCAGAGAACTGCCTTGCATACCTTCTCAGTCTTAATGACTGATTTTATTTTGAAGGCATTATCACCATGTTTTGATTTGTTCACTACAGACCTCACTGTCTGACACGACAAAGCAGAACTATGCTTTTACTCTTGCAATTAAAACATAACATACATGTTATTCCAAAGCATTTACTTCAGGTTTTTATAACTGAACACCTACAGTTGAAAAAATATTTTTATAATTTATTGCAGAATTAAATCCCATTTGTCTTGTTCCATGTCTGTTTCTAAAATGGACTCTCAGAAAAAGTAAATGCAGAAAATGGACTAATCAGTAAAATTTTGTAAATCCCATAAAATGTATCTCTTTCAATTGTGATGTAATGTTTACCAATGCAATCCATCACTGTCTAGATGATTGATTACAAGCATCACAAAACAACACTGAACAAATTGGTATTGACCCTACTTATTAATTTATTTGATTTCTTACATTGAAAAGTATTCATTTTAATGATTGTGCTGTAACCAATGATATTATTTGTTAAAAATTTCAGAAAATGTTGCTTAATTTTATCAAGTGAGTAATAATAATCACTAAATAAAAGATTAATTTGTCTGAAATGCCATGAAGGTTCATTTTTCATCAGATATACGAGATGCGTGTCTCTTGCTTTACAATACTCCAAAACTCAATGAAACATTTGAAACACCTTTACACAAAACCTTGGAGTAAATTTGTGTCATGTAACACATCACATAAGATAACACACTCTGTTACTGTAACAGTGCTGCACAATTACTCGCACTTATTGGCTGGCTCTGCTGTCGTCCACAGTTGGTCTGCGATTGTGAGTGGGGGGATGGTTGGATGACTCAGGGGACTCTGGGCTGGACGCAGGCCCTGGAAACTGCCGATGATTACAGATATTTATTCTGTCAGTCATTGAACTGTTGTCAGGGAGCCTAAATGTTTAGTGACATCCCTGCTGGTAGTTGTGCACTCGCTGTTTGCACTGTAGACCTCAAAGTGTTGTAGTTCCGGTGCAGTGATGAGACGTAGGGTATTCCAGGAGAAGTTGTCAGATGTGTCTACATTTACATTGAATCCATTTACTCCACATATCTCGCTGGGTGTCCCTGTCACTCATTACTGGAGCTAAACATGTCAAGCTGCAGTCACAACACACGCAGGCTCGTTTTACGCCTCCTCCACGCTTTGGCTCATCATCATTTTTCAGCCTGTGGCGCTCGGAGTGAAGAAGTGGCAGTTCTGTGACATCGCGGTGCTCCTGTGTGCTGCTTGATGAGCATGGTGTTGCCCTAGAAAGCCGCGTATGATTTGCTCGAAGGCCCCTCATGGAGGAGGGGCAGGAGTGATCTGATAGGACTGTGGTCCACCTTTTGACAGCTGCTGCCGCTGCAGACCGCCCACCCAGCTGAGCTGAGCAGTCAGGCTGAGAGGGGCAGGGAGAAGGTGAAAATGAGAGAACCTGTCGTAGTGCATGCCCTCAAATGTCACTGTTTGTCTTATTTATTGAGCATCTATGGCCCCTGTTATGACATGGAGGAGTAATCATACAGGCTTTATGATGAGGCAATGTTTAACTCAGTGTCAGTGTCTGTCGGCTTCCTTTACAGTTTGACTCGCACAAACCTAAAAGTGCAACACAAATGACAACATTTGATTCACCGCGAATTTCCAGTGGCCCTAAAGTGCAACATCAAATGAAAACTAGAAACACACACAAAACAAGCACAACAGCAAACCAAAAAAATGCAACAAAACACATTGAATAAATCCATTAGAGTAACAAACATTGGAACAAATAAAAAGCTTCAATAAATGAGAAACAAACAACAAAAAAAACAACAAAAACAAAACAATAACAGATATAGAAAATGCAACCGCAAATATCAAAACACCACAAATTTAGACTTTAAAATACATTTTGTTGTCTTAGCTGTTGTGTTTTGTTTTTCTTTTTTATTTTGAAGTTGCAGAAATACTGTATTTATTATTTTTGTGTGTACTTTATAGTTTGTGTTATTTATAGTTGTTTTTTAGTTGTCATTGTGGTTTCATATTTGTTTGATTTGTTTTGTTGTTTCCTTAATCTGTTGCATTTTCTTTTGGCTGATTGTTGTGTTCTTTTTTTTGTTTAGTGACTTTAGCCTTTTGATGTGTTTCATTTTTCTTGGGTTTTCTGTTTTTTATTTGTTTTTTCTGATTTGTTGTTGCGTTTTCTTGTTTGTGTTTTATTTGTCCCTTTTAGGTAGTACATGCTTCTTCTGCCCTTCATTCTCAAGTGTTGTGTTTTTATCAATTTGTTGTCATATTTGTTGATCTTTTCATTTCTGATTGTTTCGGAAATTACTATAATGTTTTGATTTTTTTGGTGTTTTTTATACCTTTTTCTTTCTTATGATTAGGTTTTTCAGTTGTGTTGTGTTGTCTCATTTGTTTTGTTTACATATTTTTGGGGGTTTCATTGTTTGATGAGGTGCTTTTTGAGTTTGTCAGAATGTTATTTAAGTGGTACAAACAAATCAATTTGATTTAGTTAGTTATTTTCAAGGTCTTTTGTTTGAACTCTCCTTTCTTTGCCAAGAGAGCAACAAGCTTTTAATAACACCTGTCACTTGTTATTATTAACTTTTTAGATACTAACCCACAGATACTATCCATTGTTTTTCTAATTGTAGACAAATGGTATAGTATAAGCTTCACTTAACCAAAGCCAGTGTCCAAATGGAAGCATCTCTCAGATGTGTGTTCAGCTTTGAGGTGTGCCTTTTGTTCTGTCAGTTCTGTACTTCATCATCCTCTCTCATCTCCCTGCGTCTCCTCCTAAAAGGCCCTGAGGGACCAATAAGACGTATCACTGCTGCACAGCAGAGGGAGTGACAAGGCTTTGGTGATCAGGTCCAGTGGGCAAGCAGTAGATTGACCAAATAGTTCAGTGCAGTAAAGTGAAGATGGATGAGATCTGTCAAAGGTCAGGATATTAAACAATGTGTTGTTGTGGCTTAAGAATTCAGCTGTCCTTACAAAAAGTAAAGAGAGCCAAGTGCAGCTTCACCACAATGTTAAACTGGAAACCAAATGCAAGTCAGAAACATTTTAACTTGTGTAGTGTGAGGTTTAATGGTTCAAGGTTTAATATGTAAGTTACGCTTCACTAAATGTTAAACACTTATTAACATGACAGTGCTTGCCTATATCAGTGCAGATCATACAGAGTCCCCAGATGAACTGGAACTGAATCTGTTCAGAAATATGACCCTTTGATCACATGTTGAATGTTTCAAAAGCCTGAACATCATCATGGTGCTCTTGTACTATCTTATCCTGCAACTTCTCCCAGATACACTTCAGTAAAGGATCCACAAATTATCAGTAATTTTTTTGCATCATCTGATGCATGAAAAAACATTCATAAGTGTTATAATTAAATACCAATTAATCACGATGCTTGACTTTTCTGTGTTCGATGTGTGTCTGATAAATACATACATGAGCAATACAGAATATTTTACAACCGATTTTAATGTTCAATTGAAGGGATGTCCCTTATTAAGTGGGTAGTGAGGGTGTAAACCTAACCTGACACTCTAGATGGACTGTTCAATACATTTTACTAGTTAATCTGTGAAGAGCCCATGGAAAGTGTTTGGGGATGGGCATAACTTTCCAGAGCCAGGTGACTGGACAATCATTCAGTCAGTCACATTTATATCAGTTTCCAATCAGATACAGAACTGCTACACTGCTGCAATACAGAACATGACTCACTTTGTAAAACAAATTCACATGAAAATGTGTCAGAAGTTGAGTGAGAATATCCTTACTACAGAGAACTCATGTCATGTCATGTTTTTTCATTATTTTTTAATTTAATAAAGAATTTTGATCAAGACCTGATAACACTGCTAATGAAGCATCTATGCTAATATCTGCACATGCTATCACTTCCTTCTGTGAACTCTTTTAGCTCTCACCTTGTCCTGCTCTAAAAACTCTGTTTGAGCTGTGCTGCTTTGGGCTGCTCGCAATGCTTGTAGACTGGAGCTTTTACAGGATGGATCTGCCTGGTTACAGACATAGAATCAGACAGAACTAGCTGAAAAGGTTCTGCTCTTCCCAAACACCTACTATGGGCTCTCTCCCAGATTGATTAGTGAAATATTTTGAATGGTCCATCTGGTGTGTCAGGATACATTGGCAATGGCTAGGGTTGGAAACGCCATGTAGAGCATCCGCAGTCGACAAAATGCAGAGCAGCTAAAACAAAGCAGTGCTGAACTGAACAATCACTTTAAAGCAGACTAGTTGATAGTTAGAGATTATGCCCAAGTGGGAAAGGGCAGGAGCTCAAACAGATCATCATAGACAGACTGAGAATACAGCTGGATCAGGGTAAGGCAAAAAATATGAGCTCTTAAATTAAAGTTGGGAGTGAGATACTGTTAATAAATGTGCGTTACTGGTATTTCATTACAATTTCATGCATGCCTCTGTGATATGTTTATATATGTTTTAATTTGTGGACCCTTAACTGAAGTGTTCCTCTTTCTTCTAACTCATGTTGTGTTTTTACTTATGCAGTAAACTCATGTGTTTGCATGAATGTGTTTTTCTTTTCACATGTAACCTTTGCGTCATTTATTATAATTATTGATTTCTTTGTAGAGGAAGAAAATGAGCAAAGCACTTGGAGTCAAAGACAGATTTTCCCCTGAGGAAAATAAAGTGTAAAATCTCATGGTGTGTGTCTGTGTTCTTTACTCTTTCTTCCAGGATCCTGTAGCATCTTTGTGAAGTCAGCAGAAAACACAATCTGTTAAGTGTATAAAAGAGCTTAAATGATGCCATTTTCTCACAATATCTTTTCCTCATTACAGGTAGCAAGGCCAAAGACAGCGTGGGTACAGGTGAGTTTATTTCCCTTTTTTAAATGTTTATATCACTTCTGAAGCTAAAAGGAGCTAACATCATTTAAGTGACTCAAAAGTACTCCTAACCTAATACAACTGATTCAAGATGATAAAACAGGAAAGCTGCGTCACTGAGAGTGTTTATAATGTGCAATAATTGATTGGAGGGCAGACATAGGCTAACATAATGTAAATGCTTTTAATTTGCCTGCTGAAGTTGTGATCATGTTACAAATACATGTGTACGGGCACAATGTGTGTGTGTCTCTGCAGTGGCTGAGAAGACTACTGGAGCCATGGGGAACATTGCTGCTGCCACCGGCCTGGTGAAGAAGGATGAGTTTCCCTCTGACATGAACGTATGTACAGGACAAACACAACCAATTAGCTTCTTATTTGTGGACATAACTGGACAAAAATTCTGCATGTTCAATCTTATTTATTAGTAGTTCAGTTGGCAACCTTTACTCAAAAATCAGGCTCATATTGTGACAAAACAGTATTGTAAAATATTTAAAGTGACTAGGATCTTTTGCATGTGTAGAGGGCTCCACCTGCTTATATTTTGATTTGAATACATCTGTGAAATCGTTATGCTGTAGATGCTGAATCCAGAAAAAATATAACAGAGTCAGAGTTTTCAAATCTCAAAATGACAACTTCAGTTTGCTTACACTCTCCTTACACCTTAAGGCATTACATAACATTTCCCATTGCATAAACTTCGAAAATACAGCTCAGCAAATCTGACATTTATATATATATATATAAACATGACACACATAGTTGGCCATTCTATTAGGAACACTCCATTCTCATTATCATTATAGCTGTTCATGTAGTTATTAGCATGATCTCCATATCCATGGTCGTTACACCTACAGTATCTATTTCTTATTACCACATAGTCATGAAGTCCCTCTTGAAAATGGGATGTCACATCTCAAGAGGCCTTTAACACATTTATACTTAACGGAGACAAATATGGTTGGGATGCACTTGTGGTCTGGGCACCCATGAGTTCGTCACTACCATAAGTTCTTATTTTCAGTTTGACTATCTAAGATTATACTTCTAGAAAATGATCACCACAACCATTCAGACATGAGGACCCTCCAGAAATGAGATGTAGCATCTCAAGAGGCTAACCTCTAAGGAATCAGACGACAGGCCAATGATACATGGACCTGTCCCTAACTTTAGCTCTTACTTCGTGCACTTGTCTCGTCTTACTTGCGTTCCTTTGCCCTGACAGCGATCAATAGATCGAGTGGATTTGCTGTTCATCATGAGACAGTATTGTAAAATATTTAAAGTGACTAGGGATCTTTTGCATGTGTAGAGGGCTCCACCTGTTATATTTTGATGTATATATTTGTATATATATGTATATGTGTATTTTATATGTATATATGTATCTATGCATATATGTGTATCCATAAAATGAAGAGCTTTATGCTCTATTGTAAAGTGTCTTGAGATAACACTTGTTATGAATTGGCGCTATACAAATAAAGATTGATTGATTGATTGATTGACATTTGAGCTGAAAACCTGCAAATGTTGTCAGCCTTTCTTGGTACAACATAAACCACCTCAGACTCTAAGCCACCTTTTTTAAAACAATACTAAGACTGAGTAGGGCTTAAAGGACACAAAAATAAAATATATACACAATATAATGTGTATATGTTTCTGAATACATATTGAACTTTCAATATGCACATCTGAAATGTATTTTCAATTTTCAGCTAGGGATGTAACAGTTACAGGTAACATGGTAAACCGCGGTATAATTTCCCATGGTACTCATGACCGTGTCCTATTAAAATTACCGTTATACCGTGTTTGATCACCACACTGTGTCAGAAACAAACGGTGGTGCTGCTCTTTGACTGGATAAGCCAAAACTATGTGTGTCTGCTCCTCGATGAAGCCATCTCTCACAAAGAGAGGCATGCATGCGCAGTTTGCATTGTTTGGCCCCTGGAAGTACAGCAGTTGGGAGCTCCACGCAGATGCTTTTACAGGTTTTCCCACTTGAAACGGCAAAAGTCTAAAGTCTGATTGAAGTTTGGATTTAACAAGGATGTCGAGGGGAGGACTGATTGATTACAGTCACAAAGCTACGGTGAAAGACAAAATGTACGTGATTAAAACTGCTGTAACTCCTCAAGTAGACGAGCAGACTGAGAGAGAGAGAGGATTCAGTGAGCCATACCTGAATGAATTATCGTCGGTTTATCCATACTTTCTGTGTAAATAATGTATGAAGGTTGTAAATAACAGCATTAGTATCAATCTGGAGTGTTTTCCTGCTGTTCTTTCTCTATTTATTTGCAGTGTTTTGCCATATTCCGTCGTAATAGATCATCTTTTCCCATCACAATTCGTGTTTTATGGATAACTGCTTCAGGGACTATCATTAGTAAAACAAAAAAATATAAAGAAAAAGGCCTGGACATTGTCTGATATAATGAGCTGTAACATGGACACAAATGCTGCAGGCTAACAAAAATGTGTGGGTGTATGTAAAATAGGTTAAGTTTATATTTGGCTCTCAAAACTTTATTTATTTATTTATTTATTTTATTTATTTGTTTATCAGGGACAACGCATATTGATCAACACTTCTTTTTACATTGATAGTGTAAATATGCCAGAGTTAGCCATGAGCTAATTTTCATCTGTAGTCCCTGAGCAGGTTGTTAAAAAGTGGAGAGTAAAAACCATTCATGCAAAAACAATACAACACAATACAATACAATACGAAGAGAAAAAAAAAAAAAAAAGGAAGACATGAGGGTACAGAACGTTTCTAGGGAAGTATGGGTGACACCAGTGACAGTGTTTGGCTTATCCATGATTACAGATTTGGTTAGCTTTAAGCCACCTCTTGAGGTTGGATTTAAAAGTCAAATAGTTAGTGGTCACTCTTAGTTCATTCGGGAGACTATTCCAGTGGTGTGAGCCTCTGACAGAGAAGACTGTTTCACCAAACACACTCTGCCTGAATGGTACCTCACAGTCCCCTCTGGCAGTTGCCCTTGTTGTTCTTGGACCACTTTCATTTCGTTCATTTGAACATGTTCATTTACAAATCCTTTTTTTTCCTTTTCTTTTATTGTAATCACACACAGTTTAACAATTAGTATCACAAAATAATGACAAATACTTGCCAGAATTACTTACTTTTATTTCTAATGAAAAAGGTTTAAAAAATTTACTTTTCCTGACACAGTTATTGACACACACTGCAACAATACCGTGATAGTAATGATAAACTATATTTGTCTATTTTTGAGCTTGCAAGTCACCCAAAAGGGGTGAGGAGACAAATAGCAATGTGTTTAAAATGAGCCAAGAAACCACACTATTTCAATTCAATTACAGGCAGCAGCATACACCCATATTCATAATATGTTGGGCCCTTGGTTTTCTATTCTGTGTTGGGAGTGGGGTCGAGTGGTGTTCAGCATTTGCCAAACCTGAAATTGATAATGTTTAAGCTAACTGATACAGCTAATGAGCCTCATAGCCAGGTCTTTTGAAATAGCACCATCTTATCAAACTGCTGATGCACAAAAGTAGATCAAGCTTTGTACAGGAGCATAAACTCTGATCTCAGGTTAGCATAGTATCAAATTTAACACAGTGTATTGTATATTTTCACCCCTGCTCTGGTAAAACTCTGGTAACTCTGATCACTTGAATAAGATTTAAAGGGACTGTGAGGAGTTTCTGAGTAATTACAAAAAAGTCTCACTTTTAGACAGATGCCTGATGGAAATACGCACTTGAAGATGAGTTTTATAGCATCAAAATAGGTTATCTATAAATGCTATTCCTTAGCCTTCGGCTCGGGTCGGTCAGGGCTGAACTGGCCTGGATACTCAACTTCGGGAACAAGACGATTAAAACTAGAGCAAATTTATATTATTTTATTATTTATATTATACGTCTTAGAGCACCGGGCTGTAAGTAGCGATATATAGCCGGCTACAAAACTACGATACTAAGTTTTCCAAAATTTGCTTGTTGTCACACATCAAAAACTACCGCTACGTAACTAGAAAGAGATACATTACCTCGTAGTTTTGCATCCTGTAAGTTGATGAAAAAAGAAGTTGTAAAGCAATGCAGAGTTCTGAGCAACTTTCGAGCTGCTTCACAACAAACACACGCTTTGGATAGCACACGTCTTGTGGTGCGTTCCAGTTGTAGTCAGAAGTAGGAATTTTGAGTTCCAAGTAGGAAACTGCAACTGGAACGTCCCCCAAAGTCTGAATTTCCTACTGGGAACGCAGTGAAACCTCGCCACCCCCGAGTTGACAATCAAGGATGGATACCCCCAGTGTGAACAGTTACTTAGCTCCTGTAATAATCAATTTATTTGCACTTCAGACTGGGGCGTGTCGCTCTAGATCAGCTGTTTACATAGTATTGTTAGACTTATATTTACAAAAATGCTGCCATAGTGATAATCACATTCTTCATGTGATATTTGTGAACAACAACGCAGGCATGCTAACAACAGCTAACAACAGCCTGGTAGATCGGCTTGATTTTTCCGACTTCAACTGGAACGCTGATAACTCTGAGATGATGTCACTCCCAGTTCGTTACTGAATAACTGACAGCTGGGCTCATGGGTAGCAGAGTCTTTTACGTTGCCGGTAATAGATTCTCCTCACAGTCCCTTTAATTAAAATAACTGTAATACATGAGCGATGTGTTCTGTTCTCTAGCTACTTCTGATTAGACGTGATGATCATAACAAAATTAGACTTAGGATTCTCAGTGATTTTGAGATCAAGATTGTAAAACATAGCACATGACACTACAATCTGCATCACATTAATTTATTGAACTATATCATGCCACCTCCATATGAATGATACGAAATAAATATTGATTTCATCCTGTTCTTGAGATTACAGTGATGTACTCTTGTGGCCGAAAGTAACAACAACCACTTTAATGTTTGATGCACATAATAAAGATAATAGCAAAATTAGCAGAAAACTTATGCCAAACTTAATTCAGATTTTCTCATTTTTCTCGATCCCAGCAAGACATTTTTTATTTTTTAAAATTTATCCCCTGTTTATTTGCTAATGCTACCCTTTGTTGGATTCTGCATTTCCTAATATCTTACTTCCCACACTACTAAGTAGCCATGCGTTTCTCCCCTCATCTATTTCTCCCTTATCTTCAAATACATGTTAAGTCCAGTCCTGGCTGAGCTAACGCTAACTCTAAAAACTCCATCAGCATTGATGTGGACATTTTTAGAAACACATAAAATATTACATAATTGCATTCCAAGGCTGAGTATTCATCATCACAAGTAACTCAAAAATCATGAGTAAAAGTAATAAAAAGCCATTTGCTATTCATGGCTGAGCCTTTTAGTGCCAGAGCACATGTGCCAGAGAACAATGACAAAGAAACATGCACCTCAGATCAGGAGCCAAGGCATCCCGCAGTCTGGAAGCTGCTTTGCGGTGCCTTCATTAACACGGACAGGATTGTGTTCAGAGCCAAGCCAGATGATTCTGATTTTTTTTAAACTGCAAAATGTGAATGGCAAAATACTGACTGACAGCTTTTATACTCATAACATGGGAAAACGTATCATCACATTTTGTTTTATTTAATGGTACTAAACAAGAAGTTAAGTAAGAGCTTTAATTAATAGCTGGTTTCAAATGTAATGTTGTTTTTCATCCAACTTAAAACTTTCCTATGGTAGTATTTTTTTACTAGAATTTCCTTGGCTGCATTCTTACTGAAAGCTAAAATATAATTTTAGAGGTACCTATCAGTTGGCTTAGCTTAGCAATAGAGGTCTGTCCTTCTCCTGAGCAGCTCCTTTATTTGGACCAAAGCAACTTTTTGTCTGTTGAACAACAAATAAAGAACTAAAGGATCCAGCTCACAAATGGCTGACAGCTCATGTCACATACATAACAGACTTGGCTTATTTGCACCCATCTCCATACTACTCAATGTTGATTATTTTCCTGAACTAAGTAACTAACTTGCAATTTTAGTTGAAACCAGTATCTTACAACTTTAATAGTATATGATAGAGCATATAAATGTCTCCTTTTACAATGTGTTCATGCTGAAATTAGAGAGAAAAGTCATTTCCAAAGTTGGGACTAGCCTCTTAGAGCAGGGCTGTCAGCCTCAGTTGCAGAGATAACTTTGCAGAGTACTCCTTTTTGCAAGGCAGAGCAGTTGTGAATGAACTACAGTAGACCAGAAGGAACTATCTCCTCAAAGTCAATGTGTAGCCAGCTTCTAAAGGTGCTGCCTATATTAACTCAAAACAACAGTTTTATTAATTTTACATAAAAAGATAACTTGATAATGCTATTGCAAAACAAACTAATAGGACAAAACAAGCTTAAAACCAGCTGCTGAACTCTTCAGTCCAACAGCGACATGGATCAACACAAAGACTGTTTTTTTTTTAAAGTCCTCTCTTGAATGTAAAAGCCTGTCCCAATTTTTGCTTCAGTCAGGATTCCTGGTTTGATACTTTTCGTTCTCTGACTCATCCATCACACCTAAAACCCTGGGAAATAGCACAGAGATGGGCAAACTCTGTCTTCTTGACTAATTTGGTTGCAGTGTTAACTCATCCTGTAAAACAGTATGCTCTTCTTGCAGGATGACCTTGGCTAAAAACTTACAAAGTGCTATACAGAGGTGACTGGAGTGCTCTGAAGGAGTTAGACAGATGCCCTCTGTTGAAATCCTTATAAAGTGTGATTGATATTGAAGGCTCTGTCAGCTTGGATGTTGTCATTATGTGTATTACATATATAACCGAAAACAATTAATGCACACCAAAGGATAAGTTTTTAATTACAAAGTTATTTTTAATCTAAAAGTAGACACTTCTCCACTGGAATAACACAAATAAATTTAAAGCCAACTTTATTAGGCCCCAAAACTTTGCGTTAACACATTAAAAAAGCTTATTTTAAGTTATTGTGATGGGCTTAGATAGATCGTTGTGATCAAGTTGTTGTGGGGGCTTATGTTCTATTAACTATAAATTTGTGATTAATTGCACAGCACTAGTCTGAGGTGAAATATTTAATCAGATTTGAGCATTAAGGGTATATGCCTATCTGTACATCTGTCCTGAGCTTTTAAGGTCTGACTAAAGAAGTGGGACATTTTCGATCATCTCAAACATGGCATGAGAGCAATCTCCACACTGCCAAGTTTGGATTTTTGGGTGGTATTTTACTGCTTGGCGATCAAACACAGAGCTTAAAAAGTACTCCAATCTGTTTTAGTTGGGAGTCTGAGTTAAACATGGAGGTCTTTGCTGTGTCGAAGACTTCTTCCTTCTGAGCTGGACCCTCTCCACTGACAGGGCTAATCTTGTAAATCTGACGGTCTACTCTAATAGGCTTCTCTATGACACTGTCTAAAACCGCTCATTTCAACTTGACATCAAATTGTCTTACTGTGTGACATTTGACTCCCGAAGTACCACATTTTTAAGTTGTAGCAAATGATAAAAAATAGGCTATTTGACTTTATTCTCCTGCTTTCAAGGGCAAAATGGTAATTTTTTGTAACTACCTAGTTTTCATTCTATTCTTAAGTATATACGTTGTATATATATATACTAACAAAATTTAGCTCATTAATGCTTGATGCTCCGCCTACTTCAGAAGTGTGAAATCAGACACAAAGACCGATTATCACATAAGGGGCCATTTGTTTTTCTCCGGAGATGGAGGGTCTGATTTTCTGTGGTTGTTTTGCATTGTGCTGTGTTTAAGGCCAAGCTAATCATGTTGTCAGGCTTACAGCTATAACAGCAGCTTGTAATAGTACATAGGATTATGGTCTGTACTTCACTGACCTAATTGACTTGATTAGTGCTGGGTTTAAAAATAAATGCATGCTGACCCACTGGCTTAATTTTCAGCGCCTTTAGAGGCAGGTGCAGCAGTGGTTGAGGGCTGTCAAGAGGAGATGCCTTTGCTTAAAGTTAATGTGGTTTAAGGGTATTATTTTCTAGGTTTTCCTCATAGTGACAAGAGCATTTTCAGCCAGTCCTATGGTTTAATATTGGCCTTCCATCCGCTGTAGTCTAAAAGTAAAAACAAAAAGTCATCATAATTACGTTTTGTTCTGTTCCTAAACTGATGTTAACACAGGCTATTGTGTATCTTTCATCAACAATATGCTGCTGTGTATAATTTACCTGGTACTCTCCATGTACTCTGAGCTTAAATGATTTCCCAACAAACACAGACTTCAACAGACTGCATACTTTCCCCAGTGTGAAAAATTAGCTGAAAACCAAGTTGCCCAGGAGGTGTTTGAGAGCATTATTTATGCTTTGAAAAACCAAACAAGGGTTCAAATCCAGCCTGTGGGGCTTTTTCAGCATGTCTTTCCCCTTTCCCTGCCTCCACAGTATTCAGCTCTTCCCCCTGTCCTTCCTAATAAAAAACATGCAAGCCTAAAAATAAATCTTTAAGCAAAATAAGGTAAATGCTTGCCAGACATTGACAATTGTGTTTGGGGTGAGTGCTGCAGGCTGCATTGGAGAGAGAGAAAAAGGGAGAGAGAGACAGAGAAGCATTGATACATTGTTGAGTTTGCAGTGTGTAACCTCTCAGAGAAGTCTGCCATCTTGATTTGTCTTGCATGTATTCACTGAACTCAAAGCTGGGCATCTGACTATGTAAACTAGGACCTTACCTTAACAAGACTTGGTTTTCAGAGCTGCTCATGTTTTGTGAGGCTGCCCTCAACTTTTCTTGTATGAGTTAGAGCTGCCCAGCAACACATGTCTTGTATGTTTCCTATTTGTGGTCTTAAATATGGAAGAAAATGATCATTGCATCCATTTATGGTCTGAAGGAATTGTAAATGATTTATTAGGATTCTTATGATTATACTGCTGAACATTTACATCTTAAACAAGCAATGCTTTTTCCTACAACTCAAAAAATATTTAACAAACTAACTGGTATTTGATTTGCAATACTTACAGAATAACTATTACAAACTTAATGATAAAGCTGTTGCCATCTTACTCTCAGCCACTGTTCGCCATTTCAGTCTATGTCCTGTTGGTACCTTTTATGGGAAACAGCAAACCAGGTGGTCAGGTCCCATACACACTGCTGAGTTTTCTGAATCAGTGTGATATCTGTGTTTTCTGTGTATCTGATGAAACAATTAAAAACATTATTAGCAACATTAGCATTTCCAACATTGTCAGGCGAGTTTTTGCCAAACACTTAAATATTGCCCTGTATTGCACTGTTAACCAATCCTTGAAAAAAATCTCTGGATCCACGTCCAGATTTTATTTGCTTCACCTGTGGTGGTGTTCCCAGTCAAGCTGAGCTGATATTAAAATATAATGTTTAGATACTGCTCATCAGTAAATTCACAACATGAGATGCAGAGATTAAATACCTGCCAGTGTGTTTACTATAATGCTGTAAAATTTTCCAAACTCTCCCCTGCATTTAAAAGTTTCTTTTTGTTGCTGCTTGCAAGGGTCCTTGGAACAAACCTGTCTCCGTATTGTGACAAAGAACCAGCAACACTATTGTCTCTATTTCTCCCCTGACAACCCCTCTTACAATGAGGAAGGTCTATCAATGTATAAAACTGTCACAAAACAAAAACAAAGCAAGCACCAAACTTGAGCAGAGTTAGGCAGAGCTGAGCTGGCACCACCAATAGAAAAGCACCATATGTCAATGTCAACCTAGCAACCATGGAGCACTAACTGATTTCAAGTGGTGTATTCTTCATTTTATTTGTCTTTTCACCGGAGCAAGGTATCTGCATGGCTCTGGATGGTCCATCTTGAAGAGTAATAGTTGCAGCCTATAAGTCACTGGCAATAGGAAGTAAAATATTAATATGTTTCTGAAATGTTAATCTAGTTTTGATGTATTTTTACGAATGGATGCTTGCAGGCATTTAATTTAGTTTTGACAGAAGTCTTTTATAAATACTAAAATGTTAAATGGAGTTAAACCACAAAGGTGCTTTTTATACCACAGGTCACACTTACCAGTTTACACACTGAAGGCAGCCCGAATAAAAAGTGTGTACCAGTAATTGCTTATTATATTATTAAACATTCAGATGCCACTAATGTAGCAGTGACAGCAGTTTGAGATTCAGTGTTGTGCAAAAGGTCATATCAAGATGATACTGCTGGAACTAAACCCCTCACTTTATGGTTTAAACCAACCACTGACTGAACCTACCACTGACCCACAGTGCTTTCGTTATTTAAAAATTGCTGTGAATTTCTCTGCAATTTTGGATCACCAGATTCAAAACAGTGCCAGGATCTAAAAAATAATTGGAGGTTGTTATTCTTTGTGAACTTAACAAGTTTTGGGAACATCACTTAATATTTTGATTTTTACATCAATTATTGAATGTAGTCAATGGGATTTCCCAAAATAAAGTTCAGTGTTTTTTGTGATGTCTGGATTGGATCCAGATTAAATTTACCTTGATGACAGAGACATAGACTCCATATTACCCTGTGAAGTTGGAAGCTAATCCTTAAAGAAATGGAATAGATAGGATTTTTTTGTATTTCTGCCCAGTGTTAACCTATGGGATTTTTTTTGCATCCAGACCAATATCCCTATCACAACCAAAATTTAATGGCTTCTTCCTTGGACCAAACCACACCTCTGGTAAAATTTGTAAGTGAATCCGCCCAGTGGTTTTTCCATGGTATTGCTAACAAACAAACAGCTAAACAAGCAAACATAAGTCAACAAAACATAACCACCCTGGCAGAGGTAAGTAGTTCTATGTTAGATGGAAAATTTCTCTATTAAAACCCTTGCATTACTCTATTAACCAAGTATTAGAGATCATGAAAACATGCCAGATGTTAATTGCAAGGCCACATATTTGAAAATAGGTTCACACTCCAGCCATCATTGACCTGCATTCATTTTCAGTGCTCCCTTTCGTCACATGTTGATTGCAGGACCACAGGAAAATAAGTATGGATACACAGCATGTGTACAGGACGTGTACCAACTTACTGTTATCACATCAAATAGCTGTGGCCAATGTTCTGTCATTAGATTATCTATTTAATAAAAGACAAAAGTTATAACTGCTCTGACCTGCGGGGGGAGCCAAAGGTCTGGTCAGAGAACTCCAGTGTTTTTTTAACACCTGTGAGGATCTGTGCCAAAATTAAAGACAATCCCTCCTGTAGTTATTTATTCATTAGAAGATTATTCAGTGAAAACCAAACTGGTGGGCAGATCAGCAGACAGAGACTCTGATTACCAACACTTCCTGCTGTTTCTGACAGCAGATGGTGAAAATATTCTTTTAACCATCTGGATGAAACACTGTCTGTACAAAAGTAAAACCTTATTCATTGTTCAGATTCTGTCTTAATCCAAACAAATACTTTTAAAGAAAGGATGGATGTCTGTCCTCACTCTTGAAGATTATTCAGATCAATAATAAATGATAAGTGATCGTACAGTGTGCAAAGGGTTCCTGCAGGTCATTTACAAAGTCAAACAAGGCTCCACATTGTATTTTAGAGAATGCAAGGTCATGAAATGTCTTAGAAAGCCTTTTTATTATCGAGAGGTATTTAATGAAAAACAGCATTTGACCAAAATGTTTCTTCCAGTGCAAAGCAAGCCTGTTTTGCTAGCTTGGTAAAATGTATTTTATTTCTTGATTTTGGTTCGCTTTTTTCACATGACAATTTATTGCTCTTACCTTATTTCTGAATTATGTCACCATATTACAACTGCATTCAAAAACTCTGAAACCCCAGAAATGCAAGTTCATCACTCTTAAACTTGTTTTTGAACATATGCGGCCATACTGTATAGCATTTTCCTTTTAACTACTACTCAAAGAGTATTATGTAATTCTGAGAACAGAAGGAGAATAGAGCTTTGATATTTGATTAAATAGACATTTTTTCTGACCTGGCTAAGGGACTATTATTAAAATAACTGAGTTTTCATTTGGCTTTAAAGGGAAACTCCGGTATTTTGACACCTGGACCTTATTTTTAGGTGTGTGCATGCTCATATACTCACTCAGACAAACATCGTGCAGCTCGGAGTCCTTCAGAAGTTATTTAGATCCAACCGATGGCACGCGCCAAGCGGTCCACAACAGCAGGCTTCAGCGGGGCGTAATCTCTGCAAATAAGCTGCGTCTCTACCACAGCCGGTTTGTCGTACAGAAAATCCTCCAGAGTAGTCAGACATATATTCCTGGATAGATCCATCTGGCGTCAGCGGTTCAAGTCCCTCTGGGCAGCTAACACACTCCTCTTCTGTTGCTATAGACGAACACTGTCCACAAGCGCACCACCAGTTAGCATTGAGTCATGGACGTGCTCCTGTTTGTTGTTCTCGAGCCAGCTGTTCGTCTCTCTCCCTCTGCATTGTTCTTTCATGGAGCTCCCCTTGTCCGTGTACTCAGACTCAAACCGATTAAATGCGTAGTCTGACTCTTCGGCATCAGATAAATACTCTGCATGTTGCTCAGCACTGCCCGGCTAAGTAGGTCAGCTGTACCTTTGTGTCGCTTATACAGCTGTAAGCGTCCATCAAAGTTGTTTACCAGGTCAGCTGACCACCTGAAAATTAGATGAACTGACTTTATGATGGATGAAAAAATATAGCGAAATAGGCGATTTTGCAGAGATTATGTCAGCGCTGAAGCTCATATAGAAGACAAAATCGCTCATTTAAATATATATTTTTCATCCGCCATCGCTGATGCGCATGGAGGAAGGCAACTGGCTCGAAACAACAAACAGGCTGCGATCTGACATCTGGCTCAGCGATAGCGCTTGAGGTAAGAGTTACTAATCAGTGCAGAAACTGAATGGTGCAAAGTGTTTATTCAGCTGACAAGAAAATTAGTCATTAGAAAACTTAATTCAAATAATAGTTGCTCTATGGCTTTGTCTTTGAACTGGCCCTTTGTTGAGCCCTGCCCTTTGCAAGCTCCACCTTCCTTTGTAACTGCAAGTATGTTAGACAATCTGTTGTTTCTGGCCTCTGTCCCATTTGAAACAGTTGAAAATTGCTCACCATATGACTAACCTCTGTTCATCTGCAGTTAGTGAGTTGGTCCAAAGCTTGGGTGCATGACAATAACTGAAAATCTTCACAAAACTGTTTAAAAAAACTAATTAACTAACTTTAAAAAAAAAAAATTAACTCTCCACATCAACAAATTGTAACTATCAGGGCATAGCCCCTTATCTCATTTATTCATGATTTTCAGTTTTTTTCTTTTAAACTTTATTGGTTGGTGATCATTTTTTCATAAGTTGTAATCAATTTAATGTAAAAAGAATAGTTTATAAAAAAAAATTATGTTTGTATTAGAGCATATTATTTATTACCTGTTGCAAGTAACAATTTTGTGACAATAATTACCTAAAAAGAGACAACTAAAAAGTGATGTAGCACCAAATATAAGTGTAACAATGACTTTTCATGTGGAAGAAGGAAGAGTGCATGATGTTATCAGAATAATAAAAGGTAGGTATTGTACCAGTAATCAAGAAGTTGATTACTGGTATAGCAAATGTGAACTTTTTTCTGATATTTCCGGCCATATCTATCCCATATATTAACTACAATATTGGCAAAATATAACATAATTATTTACATCATTACCACCAAATGTCAACTTTTTTAAATCAAAAGGGAACATTTCAATCAAAAATCCAATATTGTTCATCCCGAATTATCCTTTATCACTTCAGAGTTGTTTGGCTGGAGTAACCTGACCACAGTTGCCATGAGAGAGGGTTCTCTGATTCTAATTGGTTGGTCAGGGAACCAATCAATCAATCAATCAAATAGGCAATACAAGATAAATTGTGATTTTGAAGCACATTGATTCAGAGTTTTTCCTGCATAATCTTTTAACTGAACGCAATGTCAATTCATTATTGTGTAACTCCAAGTACTTTTATTCATCGCACCTCCTTCCTTCGTGTGTCTGCAGCCTGAGGAGTACGGGCAGGAGGCCATGGAGGGCCAGGGAGAGGGGATGCTGGAGCCAGAAGGGGAGACATATGATGAGAACCAGCAGGTAATCAGCACACACCACACTCAGCATACACGTTTCTGCCCAACCAAACAATGTCATTGTCACTGTGGTAGAATCACAGTACATGATTTTACTGTTAATGGCTTTTTTTGTTGTGTTTTATAAGCCTGTAAAGACTGCAGTCTAGGATGAATCCATTCACGTACTGTAGCTGGAGGCTCATTAGTATTCAGAAGCTCTGCATGGTTACACATTTTAGCCGTATTGCATTTCAATAGTGCTCCACACACTTGCCCTCCACTCCATGTCCCACACAAACACTCGAGCGCACTCTGAGGTAATTCTTCTTTTTTTCTCTACAAATGCAAACAGAGAGCTCAACAAGCCAATTGCCACAAAGTGAACAGTGAAAACAGCACCACTTACTAACATAGTGGTGGGTGTGTGTTGAGTTTGTGTGTGTGCATGTGTGTGTGAGTCTGACACAGATGGTTATTTTTGGAATTTAGCTGTGAGGGGCGAGACACAGTGTGCAGGAGCCACTGCTTTGGAAACAGATTTTGTAACAGCTTTGAGTAAATAAAGTGATGACATAATGTTCTAAATTTAACCCAGCATATACTGTATATATATAAGTAAAAATAAAGGTGGAGAACCAGTTTTGTTGGCAGCTATAAACCTTTTATATTCTTACAATTTATTTCAATATCTTAAAAAAAAAAAAAAAAAAAAAAGGGTTCAGTCAGCATGGTCCTAAATGTTGAACGATTTATTCCGGGCATTTTTGTTACTACGGGGTGTCAGTGGCGCAGTTGGATAAGTGCGCTTGGTCAGTGATCGGGAGGTTGTAGGTTCAAGCCCAGCTCCAGGTGACACATGTCGATGTGTCCTTGAGCAAGACACTTAATCCCAATTTGTTCCCACTGCTGCGTCAGTGGCGTGTAAATGTGTTAGAGATACTGATGGATAACTAGCATAGAAACTCTGAACCATCAGTGATTGAATGTGAGAGTGAATGGGTGTGAATGGGCAAATGGGACCTGCGGTGGAAAGCAACTTTGAGTAGTCAAAGACTAGAAAAGCGCTATGTAAGCTCAAGTCCATTTACATTTTCTGATGTTTCCCATGGAAATTAACATGAAAATATGACAGAGTTTAATACAATAGGATGCCTTTGAGTGCATAAGTATTCAAGGCACAGCACTGACAGTCTTTACACCAAAGAACCTTTAATAATCATGTACTAAGTAAGAACAATCAGACAAGTTTTCTGTGTAATGATGATTAAATATGATTCTTTAACATGACTTCAAAAATGATCCAATTATTTACTGCATTTAGTCAGATTTTCTCTCCCCTCCTTTGGTAGGCTGTTCAGTTTCTCAATTAAAGAATTACAACAGAGTTTGTATTTCCCTGAGATTAAAATTCAGGTTTAATCTTCCCTGGGGCAGTGCCTTGTGTCATCATAAATACCAACCCAAATTCTAATGAAGCTGAGATGCTGTAAAATTAAAAAAAAAAAAAAAAAAAGCAAGTAAAACAAAATACAATGATTTTTAAACCCTTTTGAACTTCGATTGAATTCACTATAAAGGCAAGACACTTAATGTTCAGACTTATAAACCTTTTTTCTTGGCAAATATTTGCTCATTTGAATTTAATGCAAAATGTTCCACAAAGCTGGAGCAGTGGCATGATGACATCACCTTTCCTATTAACAACATTTAATAAATGTTTGGGAACTAATAACATGAATTGTTTACGTTTTTTGATGGCACCTACACTATTTTATTTCAAATCCATTGTTTAACACATGCAGAATGTGGCTCAGCTTTGTCTTACCAAAATAAGTCGAGACTGAGATATAAATCAAGGGTCATTTTTTGTGATGAAGCAGCTTTTATCATCATGATAAATAACGAACAAATTACATAATGTACTATTTGCTTTTAGATTGTCTTACCAACAAAGACACAATATGTACAGTACATATATCAATTGCAGGCATATCATCAAATGTGTCATGTGTACCTTTTAATAATCAGACACGTTTTCAGGTTTATCCATCAAAGTTTTAGTTTGAGAAACATTTCGACTTAACTTGAGATGTAAAATGTATCCATTCATGCAGTGAATTTGGCCAAGGCAGCAGATTGTATCTTAAAAAGTACATAAAATGACAATATGTACTAGATACTGTGAGATGGTTTGACATTTGATACATACAGTACATGGATGTAACACTATAAGAGCTGTGGTTGTGTCTACAGCAAAGAACTGTTCATGTGTTCACACATCAACAGAATGTTCAGACAATTCTAAGTTAATGTAAGATTTAATATAATATTTATCATGTTCTGTATTTATGGTCCGTTAATCAGTGCATTTGGTTGGATTTTCTCTCACCCTCCATCAGTGGATTAATGCGTTAATCTATTAAAGGGACAACCCTGAGATTTTTCTTCCCAGAGATGAAAATCAGAACTGAATTTCTCTGAGGCAGCAGCTTGTATCATCCATGTCCTCCTCCATCTCCACCTCCTACTCCTCTGCATCCCTCTCCCCTCCCCCACTCATCGCTATATCAGCGACGCGCGAGCTCTGCCTGAATGGGTGTGGTGATGACGCTCTCTGCCTCTGTGCATTGTGGGTAATGTCAGGGTCTCCCTGCATTGCTGTAAATATGGAGTCCGAGCTCTGCAGAGTGAGCCAAGCCTTTTCAGGAAGGATTGGAGATCAAAATCCTCCTCAGGCAGTTTCACTGTTTGTCAAGTAAAAACATCAGATGACCTGAGACCATTCCTGGAGGCGTTGCCTTTTTTTTTTTTTTTTAATGGCTGTGTGTGGAGGAGGCGTGTGCAGGGTTACAAGGATGCTGGGAGTGTGCTCACGACACGTCCTTGAGGCTGCTATAGGCCTGTGCTGCCCTCTGCAGGCTAGAGAGGGACACTGAACCATTAAGAGCTGTGATGGAGTGACATCATTGGCTTTAGCAGAGCAATCGTGTGTCATCGTAAGCTCTCCGACATTTATATTCCACTTAGGCCCATTTAAGACAAGATTTATGAGCTTAAGTTTTAATGAAAGTCTTACAGCTCGAATTGATCCTGGAGCTTCTCTGCTACATGTCTCTCACTCAGGGGTAAAAAGTTAACGTTTACTCATGTTTTTGTAACTAAGTTACTCTTTCGAATATTTTCCATGTTTTGATTAGTTTGTAAAATAAGTAGTGTAACATTTATTTGATTTATTTTAGGGAAGCATTGTACTTTTTTACTTTTAACACAACATCCAAATTACAATTTAAGTAACAAAACAGAAATGTTAATGAACGTTTTCAAGCAGCTTATATATTTATGATATATGTATATATGTCTATATATCTATATATCTATATATATATATATATATATATATATATATATATATATATATATATATATATATATATATATATATATATATATATATATATATATATATATATATATATATATATATATATATATATATATATATATATATATATATATATATATATATATATATATATATATATATATATATATATATATATATATATATATATATATATATATATATATATATATATACATATATATATATATATATATATGTATACATATATATTTTTTTTTTAAGATTATTTCTTTGTCATTTTTTGCCTTTATTAATAGGAGAGAGAGAGTGACAGTTGATAGGCTTGTAAAGGAGTGTTAGAGAGACTAGGACACTGCAAACTGGCTGTATTCAAACTCTGGCTGGCAGAAGCATCTGTGTGGGTCATGCCTGGGTGCTTACCTCTGCCAAACCAGCACCTGCCAAATATATATCTTTGATATATATATGTATAAAAAAAGTAACATATTACATGCGTTTAAACAACACTTAAAACTGAAATTACACTGATCCATTTTATAAATGTCACAGAAAATATTATTTATATGTATAATTTACAGCAAATTAGTGATTTGCCTTTTTGGAGTATTACAAAAGAAACTATTTCTTTGTGATGTATTTTTTCCATTTGTGCACTTCAATTACTTTTAGTACTTTGTTTAGTTGTCAAAGACAGAAATTCTTAATCTTTGTTTTCATTGGCCATTTCTTCCATGGTAACTGGTGTCATGACAGACACAGTTTATTTGTTGTGGCCTTGAAAACACTAATTAATACGTCAAAGACTCATGCATCAGTAGGTGAGCCCTGCTACTTCTCCCATTGTGTTTCTGCATCTCATGTTTCAAACTCCCCCTTTTTACCCTCTTTGCTCCAGACTTATCATCTATTGTTTGGTTAGTTTTGAGCCCCCAAGTGGTGGATTTGTACATTCTGTGTATTTAAAATGTGCATTTCAAAATGTTTCTTTCATTTCATTATTTTTCCCCTTTTATAATACCAACTGGTATTGTTTTTCATATTGTTAGGGAACTTGATTAGTCACGTTTACAGTGAGGTACAACTTGTAAGGATGATGTATTTGTTGAATAAGCAACACAGATGAACATGTGGCTAGAGCACAAAAGAATGGAACAAAATCCAGAAGAATCCTCTTCCGCTGAAGAAAGCCTACAGTTCCTCAGAGAAGCAAGTGTGAAGACCAGAACTTCTTGGGGAGTTGTCTTCCTGGGATACCCACCTCGCGGTTCATCTTTGTCTTCTTCAGTCTAACAGAAATCGGTCCTAAGTTTGGAAATGGGATTGACATCAAATAATGCGCCACTCTGCCACACCAGTTTCCATTTGCATAAGATCTTGGCACATGTTTTTGGGCACGTCAGCTGTGTTGCTCGTTCCATGAATAGACGATCCTTAATATAACTAATACCTTGTTATAAAAATGACTTGTGAGCATTTCATATTATATAGACACAATACCAATTGGTATTATTGAAGGAGAGAATTAATATCCAAAAGTAATGTTTCTAAACTTTTTAAGGAGTCATCAAGTAAATGTTAAATGGAGTACTTAAGTTGATTTACGGAGTGCTTCTTTATTTTGTCTTTACCAACCCTCACAGTTGCCTCTTTCTTGTCCACAGGAGGGCCAGGACTACGAGCCAGAGGCGTAAAAGCACCAGTTTGAGCCACCATCCAACCAGCAGCACAATAATATTTCTAATAATAAAAAGGACAAATGCTGAAACTATTCCAATTAAACCCCTGTTGCAAAAAAACAACAAAAAGACAAGCATTCCCAATGAAAAATGTTCTTCCTTGAGACAAATCTTTTATTATTATATATTGTAAATGTCATGTTATTAATGTAATGTGTTGGGTGTAGGTATTTATTGAGATGTAGGATCTGCCCTCTCTGTCTCATTTCCTTGATTCCCTCCCAATGAAATGAGACGAGAGCCGGGGCTTGTGACTTTGTACTTGTGTGTATCTGTATTTAGAAATGTGCAATAGATGTTCATCATCTTCCAATGAGACATTGGGAGTGGAAAAAATAAATATGTCCGGTTGCAAGCAGATATGAAAACAATAATATCCTCTTAAGTGTCGACAACGCCTGTTTGTGGGTTTTTCTTTTCTTTTTTGCATTTCTTTGGGAGTTTCTTTGGACATTTTTGAAGTAAGAGTTTTTTACATTGTATCTTTATAGTTGCTTGTGAATCATTCCAGTAAACTATCTGTTAGAAATGAACAGAGTATACATGTTTGTGTGTGCGTGTGTTTGTGTGTACTGAAGATTTTAACAAGTTAAAGTCAATATATTATGTCTTGAAATCATAATGGTTGTCATATCAGTATGTGCTTTAAATTGCAGGACTTGTCAATATAAAGGTTTATGTGTTAAGCCAGACATACATTCCTCTGTAAATAAAAAGTAAAAAAAGAAACCTTGTGAGTGTCTCTTTGTTTGTACCGTGACCTTTTTTTTATTTTTTACACAACAGAGAATGTTAAACATAGCTGCAAACCCTAAATCCAATGAAGTTGGAATGCTGTGTAAAACATAAATAAAAACAAATTGGAGGGATTTGTAAGTCATCTTCAACATTTGTTCAAATGAGTACACTTAGAAGATACCTAATGTTCAAACTGATGAAATTTTCTCTTTTCTGGCAAAATTCACTCTGTTTAAATTTGATACCTGCATATGTACCATTCAGTATTAATGATGTCTACACAGATGTGTAATTTACCTATGCCATGGGCACTGGCACACTGCCATACCATCACAGATGCTGGCTTTTGAACTTTGCACTGAGAACGATCTGGACGGTCCTTTTTCTCTTTAGCCTGGAGGAAATGCCATCCATGATTTCCAAAACAATTGGAAATGTGGACTCGCCAGAGGGTGATTCCCTCCACCTGTGTGACTGTCTCACTCGTGTTTGATGATTCCACAGTGTATTAAGTCTCTCTTCCCTTTTGTCCTTGTCGGCTCATTCATCTTCCCTGTCACACTCCACACTGAAGTCTCCAGTATGTTTACAGCATGTGTGTTGTTTGTTTGGTTGAACCTTTTTGTAGAGACGTTGATTTTCCTTTAGGTAAGCCTCCAGTGTCTATTCTTTAGGTACCTTGTTCAATTTGAAAGTGTTGTGGGAGACTGCATTTTGACTTTGTTAGGATTAGTTTTGGGGGGGTTTTTTTATTCTTTTTAGTTACGATAAAGCTTTTTTTCATTGATTTGATTTGGGTACATCTTGTTTTGTTAGTAGTTTACTTTGAACAAATTCTGACACTTGGCTTTGTATGGTTTAGTTTTACATTGCACTTGTAGCACAGAACTGTTAATTGACAAAGTATCCAGCGCTGTTCAGACTTGACTGGTTCAGATTGTTGAAGATGATGGCCTCTCCCCCAAAAGGCTGAGTGGGGAAGGGCGGAATGTAAAGCTGAAGTCAAACATTAAATTGGAAATGGTCGGGGTGGTTGACCTGTTTACCCCTGGAGGTGTGACTGTAGTGGGTGTATCTGAGTTGTTTGGGTGCTCTCGGGTCCTTTGTTCTGAGGTGGTGTTGTTGTTTGGATTGTTTATGAGAGGAATGTTGTCATCAAAAGAATGTCCCATGTCTTTAAAGGGATAGTTCAGTATTTTTAAAGTGGGGTTGTATGAGCTCCATATGGGCAACTATGTACATTAAATGCAGTAGAAAGTTCTCTCCTCTCCCTCAGTCTGTAGGAGTCTGTTACGCAGAACTAGCCACAAACAGGGAAGTATCATACCAGGAGCAAAGGGTATTTTCTCCACGGACAAGAACTCCTAACCTGACATGCCAGATGGACAGTTCCATATTGGAAATATTTCACTAATCCATCTGGGGAGAAGCCTAGCGAAGATGTTTTCTGGGGCATAACCTTCAAAAACAACAGCAGCTTTTGATTGGACGATCATTTGGCACATCAGACTCATCACTGACCAATCCATATCAAGCAGTGCCGCTATGACGTAGCATATGTAGTGGCTCAACGTAGCAGCTAACAGCTTACAAGGGCAAACAACGGTTGATGGCTGTTAGCCGGAGCGACTAACTGCTGTGATGCTTACCTTTATGCAGAACCAGGTATGCAACATGGAGCACTCATAGTTTTCACTGTAACATGGGCATGTGGTAATATCATATACAGGAAATGCCTCCATCTCTCATTACCTGTTGCCAGTCAGATTGTGTGTACATATATCTATATGTTAGAGACCAATACACAGTAATTGTTGCGTGTGTGTGTAAAAGACAGGGACACATGGTGCGTTCCAGTTGTTGGAAGTCAGAATTTCCGAGTTCCAAATGGAAACTGCAACTGGAATTTCTTACTAGGAACTTGGGGGATCTTCACCACCCCTGAATTGACAACCGAAGATGGCTGCACCCAGTGAAAACAGTTTTTAAGCTCCTGTAATAATCCATTTGTTAGCACTCCTGACTAGTGTGTGTCACACTAAATCTGCCGTATGCATAGTATCATTTGACTTATATTTATAGAAATGCTGCCATAGTGATATTTACATTCTTCATGTGATATTTATGAACAACAACATAGGGCATGCTAACAACGGCTAACACACCAGCTAGCAATAGCCAAGGTTTTGGTAAACAGCCTCCTCTACTCTGCTTGTTTGGCTCTGACAGATCATTATTACTTACTTTGAGGAGAAACTCTCATTAGGTCCTTCAGGATTGGGAATCCTGTGTTTATCCTCGGGAAATTGAAGAATGTCCACAAAACCCCAGGATTTAGAAGAGCACGAAATTCTGTTTGATGAGTGAAACCACCATCTGTTTCACTCATCAGAGTCACCATCTTCTGACTCCTCGCAGTTCATACACTTGCACCACAGTGTATGTTTGACTCTTTCTTGATGTCCAGTGTCCATGGATGTTTCCTCTGTTTTTCCGTCAGTCTGTTTGGTGTCCATCTGCAGCAGCTCTTCTTCTATGACCTCTGGTTCATACAGATATCCTCTTGACTCCAAAGTGAATGGAACTTCATCAGCATGGTCATTATCACTCCTTTTTTAAATTTTCTGCATTGTCTCTTCCTCACACAGCTCACAGACAAACAAAACAATTACAATATTTAATAAAAGTTACACACGGCTACAACCAGCATCTGAAGTTGCTAGCTTGTTATGTTTATGATGTTAGCTAGGTCCAGATAAACTTTATATTTCCGAAAGGTTGATGCACTTAAAACATTTCTAGGTACAGTCCTCTCAAACAGAGGAATTATTATTTAGTGGGACTTGTAGGTGGAGAAAATACCCTTTGTTCCTGGTACGATACTTCCCTGTTTGCAGCTAGTTCTGCGTAACAGACTCTTGCAGACTGTGGCTTTCTACTTCATCTAATGTACGTAGTGGCCATATGGAGCTCATACAACCCCACTTCAAAAATACTGAACTATACCTGTAAGATGTAGGGGGAGTGCTGATTTCTGTCAGAAGTTAGCTGACAAGTGGTTTTAGATGATGGTCCAGAGCCCACATGGGCGTATCTCTGACTAAATGACGTTGGTTTTTAATGCAGTGCCCCTAAGGGATCAAAGGTCTCAAGCATTTAGTGGTTTTTTGTTTGTTTTTTGTTTCTTAAGTTGTTGCAAACGCGCAGAGAATTCTTTGGTTTGTTCGAAACTTTTAAGGGTACTATGGACTGCACTAATGTTAACCAATCATGACACGTCCCCTTTTCCCATTAATCCCTCCACCTGTGGGATGTTTCAAGCAGGTGATTTTGGGCATTAAATAATGTTCCCAGTCTGTTTTGCCCCTGCCTTAACTTTTTTAAGATGTGTTGCAAGCATCAGATTCAAAATTAGTGTAAACTGGTGAAAAAACTATGAAGTTTATCAGTTTGAACGATCAATATCTTTTCTTTGAAGTATATTCAATTTGGTTTGAAAATGATTTGAAATCACTGTATTTTTTTCTTATTTAAGTTTTACCTAGCATCCTGATGTCATTGGAATTTGGGTTTGTAGGCTTGTATGTTAAGTCTGAGAAGTTGGGCTGCTGTGTATTTATTCATTCATCCATTCGTTCACTAAATCAACTGTCAGTCATGTCTCTTCCTCTTTCTCTCCCCCTCTTCCCGCTCTGGTGATCATGGGCGTTCACTCTCTTGAGCCCAGAACCAACCAAATTCCTACGCGGCCTTTTCTGACCAATCATCTTGCTGCTTTCATAATTCAAAATCTGCTCTCTCTCCACCACAGCTAATCTGTTGTTTCAGTGTGGTCGCGGCGACCCTCCTCCACCCCAGTCACCTCAGATCCCCTCATTAGAGTCCAGAGCGAGCTGCACCAGAGGTCTTTTCTTCATCTAATCCTGTATCCTGCCATCAAGACTCCAGAATTAAGGTGTCCTATCCTGCTTTTGGTGCTACCTCTCTTTTGAGAATATGCTGTCATCACAATGGAGTCTTAACAGCAACGGTATTTCATTGTTATCATTTATAAACTTGTGAAATAAATCATTTGTTCTCTCATGTCCTGATTAAAATACATTTTTAGGGATCCATTTACTCATTTTTAATAACTTTACATTGATTTCACATTTCTGGAGATCATATTTGGCAGTTTCTTGCCCAAAAATGAATACATTCATACAAACCCCTCTGTTTTAGCCCTCAGCCCTGCTAAGAACAGACTATTTTAGTGTCAGTTGTCATGAGCTGTAGCTTAAGACACTCTTCTGAAGAAGTGGATACACCTTACTGTGCTCTTTTTTTTACTGGGGCCCCCTGTGGGCTGAGCAAACGCCTGACTCAAGGAGTGTCTTCCATCATGGGGGGGCTTTCATATCCCCTAATGACATAATTATGGGAAAATGTTCAAATGACCTGTAGACACACATTATTACATTTCTGAAAGGAAGGGTGACCAAAGGGATTGTTCCACTTATTTTTACCTCCGCCAAGGAGGTTATGTTTTCGGGAGAGTTTTTTTGTCCGTCTGTCCGTCTGTCTGTGAACAAAATAACTCAAAAAGTAATGGATGGAATTTGGATGAAATTTTCAGGAAATGTTCAGCATGGGAAAAGGAAGAACTGATTCAGTTTTGGTGTTGATCCTGCGTCTGGATCCGCCATGACAAAAAATGTGATTTTTGGGAATAACTACTGAACTAAAATAGATATCATTATGAATCCAATTGCTAATGGTATGTTTTCATGTTCAAGGAATCTGAATACTTAGATGAAATAAAGGTAGGACTAATATTTATGGTGAAAATCACAATATGGGTAAGGACTGTGGCGCTGGCGGAGGTCTGGAGTGCTTTTCTAGTTCTCTATAAAACAATGAAGAGGGTATTTGCATGATACAGGACTTTTAAGACCTTTATCATGACCCTCTTTATACAACTCAAGACCCTATCAGTGGCAAGTTTTAGCCTTTTACATGTTCATTTCATAGATGAAAAAATAATTCCAGAAAATGTTTGTTAATGACGTATTTTTCATAGAAAGTAGATGATAACCTGCCAAAACAAAACAAAAAAAAAACCTTTGACAAAAAAAATTAATCTGTTACATAATTTCTTCAGTTAGAGATTAAGACTGAAGAACAAGGGCAGACTGTTGGACATTTAAAATCCATGACAGGGCTTAAGTAATTAAATCATTGGCAGTGTATTGATTTAAATGTTGTACAACTTCATTGATTTCACCATTAAGCCAAGTAGCCTTTGTTTTATGTTGACATGTTAGACCCTGATGATCCAGGACAGTATTTTGAATTCAATGGCAGCTCAGAAGTAAAAGTAACAATAAAAATCAATTTGATTAATTGTCTTTATTTTTTTCAATAACAAGCTACTAAGATATCAGTTGTGCTTATAGCTGTGAATTCTTAGATAACATTTAACAATGAAATTGTGATGTCTTCTGTGTATATCCCTAAAAAACATTTGTAATCAACATTTATTTGGTTAAATAAAGGCGCACAATCAATTGCGAAGGATTCAGTGAGGGGTGTGATTTTTTTTAATTGTCCTGTCTATCAAAGACAGTCTAACCTTCTTTGTTTTGTTTGTGTTCGTTGTAAATACATTTGCAGATGTAGTTTTCTGAGCTGTATTTCATTAGTGCAAAATTTTTTTGCTATTGTGATTGTATTGTTGCTCATCGCCTTTACTCTGGGACACTGTCAGAAATTTTGGGCCCCATGAAAATATATCAGTTTTGGCCCTATCCCAAACCACCTCTGCACAATCTGAGCATCTGTCAAGGAAATAGATAAATAAATATAACAACATCTACTGTATTTTCAAATGGATCACTTATGGTTATTACAGCCAAGTTATTCTTTTGTTAGATACATCCAAGCTTCAGACAGCGAAGAAAACACTCTTCAAATAAAAAAAATATATATGATACAAAAACTTCTAAGTGTTTAAATCTCTCTAATAACACATCAAATGTTTCAATGGTGGGAAAAGCAAATACAGAACATTGTTTTGATGGTAATTCAGCATAACGTAGGTTACATATATTGTTGAAACATATTTGAAACCTTTTTAATATTTTATCAACATTTTAAAATGTAGGATTTGTCACACTCCACCTTTTACATTCTGCACCATACCCACTTAGTCTAACGTAAATTATACAAGTCACAAAAATGTTTTCGTTCACATTTCTGTGAAGTCAAAGGGCCTTAAAACCTACAACTTCTCACCAAAAACCCAGCTTTTCTTTACAAAATCATTGTTTTTTCTTCCATTTGTTAAGAAAATTATTGATTTCCTTTCCATGCTAATGCAAGCTTAAATATCAAACTGAGCTGTGAGTGTATTCTGTTTTTTGTCATAATAAACAAAGGTCTTGTGGAGAACTGACCATATGTTGTCATAATTTAAGGTGGGCTTAGCTGGACTTTAGGAGGTGCTCCCTATAAAGAATCTTAATTTGTTTAAGATTTCATTCAAGGAGAGAAGACTGAAATGTGAAGATTTTTTGGGATTAAAAATAGACTTAAATTTTACAGGTTGAAAATGACTTGCATATTACAAAAACTAACAAGCATTCATGACACAAAGACTAAATAATTTCTTAAATAATGCCTGAAGCTCAACAAAATTCCTGGCAATTAAGTAATTACTTTTATCGCTAAGAGTATGGTTACACTGCCATTCTAAATGCATTATGGACTCTGCATTTAAGACCCTGCAGACACCCTTTTATAACAAGTTCCCTCTTTTCTGCCTGTTAAACTTAATCAGGATCTTTCATTCATCATCACCATCACATTTTTCCTTTTTTTGCCCACTCTTGTCTGCGTTTTGATAACAGGATGTGTAAATACTGCTGAGCTGGCTCCTGTCTTTGGCAGGATGCAGCCATGGTCGGCATGCCAGTCTGGTTGGGCCCTCTTTTGGTGGGTTTTGTTCCGCTTAATCTGTCTGGAACGTGGGCGTGTCAGGATCGCACAGGGGGTATTAAACAGCCGCTTGCATTGCTGTGGCTTCAGATGAATGTGCGAACACTGCCTGGAAAGAGATAGCAGCCATGTCCTCTGTTAAGAAGTCCCTGGAGAGCCAGAAAGGCACGAGCACCTCAGCAGCAAAAGGAGTCAAAGAGACTGCAGGTACAAAAAACCAAAGCTGGAAAACAGAGCCAACATGAGGCTGGATTGACAACTCATGTTCAAATTTCTCTTATAGAAGCAAAAAGATTCAGAAAATATTCAAAATAACCCAAACCTTTAGTTAATCAGTGTCAATAGCATCAGTTTTCCCCTCCTGAGGTCACTCACTGCAGCTCTCTGTCATGTGTTTCAGTTCAGGCAGCTCAAGAAGCTGTGCAGCAGGTGGCAGACTCCTCCAAAGAAACAGCTAACAAAGGTAAAATGCACACTCTTCATTCTCTCCATCCACATGATGCAACAATAGGGCAATTTATTCTGAGCAGGTAATGGACAAAGTGGAGGCTCACGCTGTCAGAGGATAAAAAGTATGTCAAGCTGAAAAGTCGAAAAGTGAGAAGGAAAGCACATGAAAATGACAAAATATTTCTCCATGTAAGCAAACCAGTCATTTAACACAGCTGGATGATGGAAAGTCGTGCAATCTAACTTAATAATGTCTGACTATTAAAACTGCCAGACACCAGACTCTCGAAAATATTCAAATTTTTCTGGACTATGACCGTTTGAAATAGGGTTTCTCCTTTTTTTATCTGTTGTGACCCCACAGGGACTTTGTTAGGACTTCACCCACTTTTCCAAAGCCATGAAATGGACCAAGTTAAGACTTATGAAAACACATTTAAGGTGATGGTTAAGTTCTTTATATCACCGTGTATAGACAAAAATCATTAGACACCAACAAGCATTTATTTACCCTTTATCCAATTATTATATCTACAGCATTAATTATCAACATTCATTCTTAGTCTTACCTACAGTACTTTGTAGTTAAGGCAGCCATCTTAACAACATGCTGTGTCCCTTTTGAACAAATTGTTAAAAAATTGTTAATTGAAATTGCTCACAAAAATGTACAATCAACTAAACTCTAAAACAATATACTGATACAAATTCTGTCGTCCTGTTCCTTTTAAGCTTTTGAACTCATCGAAAAAGTAAGAATATTACTTGACTTTTAAGTTAAGATCTACAGACTACTCAAAATAAAGATAGTACTTTAAGTGGATGAAAGTGATGCTCGGTCCTAAACGGCTAGTCAATGCATGTGAACATAATTATTTTTAATGAGAGCCCTCGAAGGATAGAAATTTAACAAAAACTTAAATTAACCATGTGATTATAAACAGCATATTAATGATTTCTCAGAAACTGTAATCCATTACTTTACAAGTTACTCAAAAACAACTATTATAGTTGTTGTATATTACAAATAACTAAGTAACTGCCCACCATGGTCCATTCACTGGTGTTCACTCTCACACATTTAAACAGCGAGAATCAATTATCCTGTCCTCTAAATATTTTAGACTTTTTCTTACCTCCCTGTGTAAATTTAAACTTTTCCTGGTGTTCTAGCCATGCAGCTGTTATTTCACAAAATAATCTGGTGATACTAAAACATTTATGCTGATCATTTTGATTTGTGGCATCATTGACAGCAAGCTTTTTCCACATGTTGTAGAATTGATTAAAAACAGATACCTCCTGAATAGGCAAATTTACAGTAGGAGTTCTTTCTCAATATTTTTATTCTAACGTCCATCCTAAGATCAACATAGTAGAGTGTCAGCATGTAAGTGTTGAGGATTCTCTTTCCAAGTCTCAAAGATGTATGTGCAAAGCCAAAGTTTGAACAAAAGTCAAATGTCCCTTGCACAGACATGCATCAGCAGACTGTTGAGAGACAGCCAATGTTTATTCTAACACAAATCCCATCTCTGACCGGGCAGTCAGCCAATCACTGTGAAGGATTTGGTTTGGCATCCAGGATGGTCGGTTGGATTTCAATGGCAGTGATGCCACCCATCCGGACACGCCCCTGCCCGGGCAGCTCCTGCCCACATGAATGTTGACACGTTACATTATGTGAGGAACACTGCTTCCAGTGAATAAGTGATGGACTTCTTTGGTCACCAGTAGGGCCTCATGAATCCATTTTTCATTGCCTGTGGGACATAGGATGATTTATTTGGAATGGTAGTACTGATGTACATTTATGAAAGATTTACTTCCATAATTAAAAGTATGGGATTAGGTTTCATCTGAATTGTTTTCTGTGTTAGTTTCCTAAATGCTGAACAACTGTTTTGATTTTTTTTTTTTTTTTTTTTTTTTTGCAGCTATAATTTTAATGAACAATGTATGGTCTTTATATAAAATAAAATAAAAATAAGATAAAATAGAATAAATGGAGTCTAGACCTGTTGTTTGCAAAGAACCTTGAGGCAACAATGGTTAGAGATTGGTCCTGTACAAAAAAAAAAAAACCTAATTGACTGATTAAGTCAACATTCTTGAGTTCCATTTGGAACACAATTGTGAAAAGATAAATATATATATAAATAGATAAATAGAAGATTGAAATAAAAGCCAAACACCAATATAAGCCACGTTTAACACAATGAATCTGTTTATCAGTAATCAGAGTACAAGTATTTTAAACATTTCTTTTTTCTAAATGTATTTACCAATGCGAATATATATGATTTACAAATATGCTAAATAACATGTTTAATGTGCATGACTAACACAAATAAGATGTAGAGATTAATTAAAAAGAATTTCAGATATATCAACAAAGTGTTTTGACTAATTTCTTGCAATGACCAAACATTTCCTATTAATCCAACATTTTAGAGGAATAAACCTGTTTTATATCCCTGATGGTGCATGCTGTTGTGCTTCTTATTCAAGTTGTAGAACATACTTTTTTTGTGTTAGTTCTTGTGAATGATTGTGACTTCTGAGATTTACACTTCAGCCTCATTAAGCGAGACAGAGGGCTGCATGTGGGCCAAGGTGGCCAGTTTCCCACCTGGTGTCACAGCATATGTTTTCATGTGAGCTTTCAAAACAGTAGGGTATGTGTGACTTCACTGTATCAGCTAACACATCATTACCCTTTCATACCAGTTTACACACAAGTGAAGCAGCTATCAGACTGTGCCACTGATCCACCATTTAGACAGATTGTCTCAGATTTGCATGTTCAATTCAAAACATTGACAATCGTTGAAAACATTTTGACAATTGAACTAGACAGACTGAGCCCACATAGGAGGGAGCTTAAAAGGGGCAGAAGCTTAAACAGAGCATCTCAGACAGACTGAGAATACAGGTGGATCGGGTTAGATTTAGATTTATGAACCAGAGTTGAGGGTGGCATGGTACGGCACGCAGCAGGTAGTACATGCGCCTCACAGCAAGAGGGTTGCCAGTTTAATCTGCGGGTTGGGCAGGGTCTTTCTGAGTTTACATGTTCTTCCCGTGCATGCTTGGGTTCTCTCCGAGCACTCTGGCTTCCTCCCATATACCAAAAGCATGCTGAGTTCAAATTGCCCATAGGCATGAGTGTGAGAGTGAATGCTTTACTGTCTCTCTATGTGGCCCTGTGATTGACTGGAGACCGGTCCAGGGTGTACCCCGCCTCTCGCCCAGTGTCGACTGGGATTGACTCCAGCCACATGTTACCCAGAGATGGGTAAACAGTATAAATAATGAGCGAATGGAACCAGAGTTGAGATAAAATACAGACTGTTTGGAAAGTGCAATCCTCCTCTAAGGTAGCTCACATATTGCTGTTGCATCTATATGTAATAGTTCTATGATAAAGTTACTATCATAGTATGATTGAATGAAAAATAAAACACATCTCTTTTTCTCTGTGTCTTTAATGTAGCGGCTCAGGATGCCGGCAAACAGGCTCAGGAAGTCATCGAGAAGGCTGCTGACAAGGCCAAAGAGACCATCAAGGAGGTCGCTCAGAAAACAGAGTCCAAGTGAACCCTGAAGAAACAATTTAAAAATGTAGCTAAAGCACTGAAGCCAACATGCCTGATCAAGCATGTGTTTAGAAAAGTGATCATGTTTGGATTAAAGTGTGTAGCAGCAGAAAAAGAGAAGACCTTATTTATACACAGCAAACATTCCAAAGAGAATCTGTTTTTCTTTTAACTCATCTCATTATTCTGCTCTTGTATTTCCTGCTTTATTGTAGAATTTATTATATGTGACTATTTTGAGAAATAAAGACTAATACCAACTTGTGTTTCAGCGGTTGAACTCTGTGATTCCTGTAAATAAACAGCAGAGAGATCATCTGTCTGTTATTAGTGGAGAGCTCTACTCTCCAATCACCACGGTCATCATTGCCAACACATTGTGAAAAGATGGCCTTTGGCAGAGCCGACGACCTCAGATGAGAGTGCGATCACAGCCATGCACCTCGGCCCAGAGCAGCACACCTCCCTCCAGCACACTATGCGGTTGCCAGGCAACAGATCTCAGTGGTGGATAGGGACTGGTGGAGGCCTCTGAATTAACGGTGAGAAAGCCTCTGTCAGTACACTGTGTTCTGGCTGAAGCTACCGCACACTGTTACAGTAAAAGCAACAAACGAGAAGAGAAATGTGTAACATCAAATCCCTCTGTCCCACACGAGTACTCGAGGTGAGCAGAGTGACAGATGCTTCAGAGAGAAATGTGTCGCAGAGTGAGGAGAGAGGTTGGAGGGAGGGCTGAGTATGAAAGCCGAGTTGGTTTACAAGTGTTGGTTTGTGTGGGAGGCACAGCTCTGCTTCCTCCAGGCTCCTTCAGCTCGTATCCTCTGTCCTCTTTTATGTGCCAGAGCTGCAGAACATTCACTTCTGCAGTTTATTTTTGCAGCACCTGAGCTCCATTTATTTATCCATGTTTCATTCCTTCCTGCATGATCTACAACACTAATTTTAGTTTCCGCCTTACAGAGAATTCATCCTGCTTTTTTTTAACACCATCACATATTGATTCATTTTACGAATCAAATACACACTACTCCAAGTTGATGAAATATATTTAGACACTTATCTCATCTTCTATAGAAAAAAAATCATTTCTTTGTGTGTTTTATGAAAGCAGCTAAGGAGCATCAAGGAAAATATTGTAAAAATGTTGGTAAACTTATGTATAAATAATTTTTTACTATCTATATTGTTTGTATATAGACCTAAAAATATTCAAATATCACACATTTCACTCCTTTTTACCTCTGCCAAAAAGGCTACATTTTTGCTTGCAAGTGTTTGTGTGTTTGTCTGTTTCTTTGTTTGTTTGTTAGCAAGATTACACAAAAACTTCTGCACAGGTTTTGCTGAAATTTTCAGAAGGATGTTGGTTATGGCCCAACTGAGTGCTAGGAGTGGGTTTTCAAGGTAAAAGAATAATATTATGATGGTAACTTTATCATGGAACTGTTGCTTATAGACGTAACAGCAATATGTGAGCTACCTTGGTGGAGGATTGTTCTTTCCAAATGCTTTCCAGTTATAAATATGCAAAATTATGTTTGATTATTTGATTGGATTGTGATCAATATCTATGGACAGTTTTTTAAGCTGTTACCCTCCAACCAGCCGTTATAATTGGACTCTACTGGATTTTATGTTGGCAACAAGAGGAAGATGATCTGTTGTCCTCAGTGCCTCTTCATCCTAGATACTGAATTTTTTTTAAAGATTGATTTGCTGAAATTTGCTTTGTATGCTTTTACTATATTGATTTTCCTTTAGGGTAAAAACTTAAGTACAGAGAAAGATTTAGTTTTCATAGATAAAATATAAAATTAGAAAATTAGAAAAATCATAAAATTAGTTCCTGTATCATCACAGTTACATCTTCATTATGAACTTAACATTAAAATTGCAAAATTTTCCATAACATCATCTCAGGGTCTATACCACCATCACTGAATCATAACAACAAAAAAGAGTATATCCTCTGTTGTGTAACAGAGGTCAGCCAGGGATGGAGTTTTGTCATGGGGGAGTTTGAGTGACAGAAACAGCAGCCACAGTAAACGTTAATCAATAACTAGCAGCTCTTAAATTGTGTATGATATGCAATCTTTGACGTGACATCTGCTCATTTCATGGCAATGACAAACAACATGACGTGTCTGTCATGGCAGTTCAGTCACAAAATAAGACACAATGCTGAATTAAGGACATCTGTTGCTGTGTAAAATAAAGAAAATACTGACCAACAACAAACATAATGTAGGATTAGACCTTTTAGTTTGGAAGTTGTTCGTGCTGCATCTCTATCAGTGTGCAGGTATTAGAAAGTTTTACCACCTCCATAACTTAGGGAGTAGTCAAGCAAATTTGGCCTTCAAAGAGAACACATTCACAGATGACTGATTCATCATCACTAAGACAAATCCCTCCCTTCACTCTGATCAGCAGTGACATGAGAGACTTTTCTCCTTAATTCATGCCTCCTCCTTAAATTCCCTCCACCAAAGCTCGTTCACAAATTCGGATATCCATCTCCCTGCACACAGCTGCCATTGTGTTGCTATGAGAACCTGGAGTTAATTACTATGATTTACTGATGATTAGAGAGCCGAGCAGAGATTTCTGCCATTACATTACCACACACAGTCAGAGCTCGACCGTGGTTTCCAGGGAAACTGGAAATGTGAAGCTTTTTCAATAGACACAGGCAGAGCTAAAAGAGCGAGGACTGCCTAAGATAGATTCTTCTAGAGACAAACCTGTAGCGACTGCAATCACTATCAATCACCGGGGGGAGATATACAGACTGATGGTGGTCTCACTCAGCGCTCTGGTTCGTGATATTTGACCTGAATTTGACAGAGAGCGATGGAGAGACTTCAGTCTGAGTTGGACTGCTGAGGTATGTGTGCTGCTCGTGATTTCACCCTGTTTGTGTTATTATGTAAGTTTGTATTTTACAAGTCTTAGTGTGCATGAGTTTGTTGTCCTGTTATTGTGGATAAAACATGACTTTAGTAGAGAAAGAGCTTTTCTTCTGCACCCATTATGAGATGAGAAGTGTAAGCAGATATATTTTAAGAACTGTTGCAGGTCAAATGCAGTTTTAAATGAGCTGAATATTGGTGATTAAAGAGCTCCCACAGCATGTGAGAAATGTTCATCTGATAGTAGCAGTGATGTAATACTGTTACATATCTCTCTTTGGCTGCTTGACATTGATACTGTGCCGGAGAAATGTATTTTTATCACAGAAACAAAGCTCTCCTCACTCCCCACTGAAGCTCTCACTTGTTGTTTCAGCTACCGAAGGAAAATGCGAGGACTAAGTCTCAGTTATGTGTTTCATCTTGCAGGTTTTCCCCTCTCTTGATGCACAGACAGAATGGGAAGTCTAAAAGACGAGATGAGAGGACTGACAGAGGACCACAAGCTGTGTGAGAAGGCTGATGATGGAGAGCGTCCAGGCAGCTCAGATGGCAGCGTGGATCCAGAGGGACCTCAGATAAACACGAGGCAAGAGTCATCAACGCAAGACAGCTATGAGCCAAAAGTCCACAAACATACCAGCTATGAGAACAAAGATCAAGCACCTGAAGACAGAGAGGAGTCAAGGGAGGTGTGTGACAACATAGATAAAGACTTTATGCAGAGTGATCTAACGCAAGAGCTTGAAGCATCAGAGGATACACAAACCAATCCAGAAATGTTCCCCATTAAAGGAGACACACCTCAGGATAAAAGCACAAGTCCTGACAGAGACAAAGCACCAGGAATTGAGAATGTCACAATCCCTGTCCCTGTCACCCCAGGCCCCTGTGAGCCCTGTACCCCAGCACCCTTCGGCCAGCACCACATGCGCACCCAAGTGAGCCTGGAGGTGGTGCAGTGTCACTCGGCAGCCACCAGCCCCATGACACCCCCTGAGGGTGGCCATTCCTCATCCTTCTTCTTCCCAAGCTCCTTCGGAAAGTGCAGGGCAGTTGGTTCGGACACCAAAGATGTGGAGATGCAGGTGGGCCATCAGGTCGAGTTCTGCTCGGTCGCCACCTCGCCCATGACCCCAAAGACACCTTCGGTGACAGCTTTCCCATTACTAATCGGAAGAGAGACAATACAGAAGAAGCAAGAGGAAAAAGTGGAGGTAAGAGTTGGGCAGAAGGTGGATGCGAGTTTCTCTGTGACAGAACGTCAGGCAAAGACGGAGTCGGAGAAGACAGAGGGGTTTGCTTTAGATATGTCAAAAAAGAGTGATGCATCCGAGCAATGTTGTCCTGCTGTGGGGTCGAGAGCATCTCAAGAGGAGAGTAAACAGAAGAGGATGGGGAGTATGGACCAAGATATTACAATCCTGGTGACCCATCATGACAGCTCTGAAGAAGAGAAGGAGAAGCAGGAGTCACCTGTAGGTCCAGCAGAAACAGAGATGATAGAAGAATGTGTGGAACTAGATGGAAAAATGAGGGACAAGAAGGAAAATATCCCCACAGGAGCCACTGATGACAACTCAAACTCCACTAAGGCACAAAGCAAACTTGCAGAATCCACCATTTTCGAAGCCAGAGTACATGTAACAGATGACAACTCAGAGGTCAGAGAGGTCAAAATCGGGTGTGAAGATGTGAATGAGGTTTCAGCACTGAAATCTCCCATCCCTGAATCTCCTGCACCCTTTGGCTGCCACAACATCCGCACGCAGGTGAGCCTGGATGTGGTGCAGTGCCAGTCTGCAGCTACTAGTCCCATGACTCCACCTGAGGGGGACCAGGCTTTCAGCTTCCCCACCTCCAGCATGCGATGTGGAGCTGTGGGCACAGAGACTAAAGATGCAGAGATGCAGGTGGGCCAGCAGGTCGAGTACCGCTCTGTGGCTACAGCACCCATGACCCCAAGAACACCAGTGGCCACATCCTTCCCTGAGGTGAGGAAGGAGACCAGCTTAGAGGAGAAGATAGAGGAGGAAGAGGAGGAGGAAAAGAAGGAGGAGAAGATGGTAGAAAGAGACTGTAAGGAGAAGTGCGAGGAGCCGGTACAGGAGGTGAGCTGGGACGAGAAAGGCATGACATGGGAGGTGTACGGTGCGGTGGTGGAGGTGACCGTGTTGGGCTCGGCCATTCAGAAGCACCTAGAGAAACAGGTGAAGAAGCAGAGAAACCAACCCTCCATGCATCCCCCTCCTCCACTCAACCCGTCAGCCATGCCCATGAACTCGGGGGGCAAGGGGAAGAGGAGGGGGCAGGACGGAGGGGAGACAGGCCGGCGCAGAAGGAACCCGTTTCGTCAGCTGATGGAGAACATGCAGCAGCCACACTGCTGCTCCAGAGCCCACAGCGCCGAGTGATGTAAGAAGAAGCAGCAGCTGGTTTGAAGGAGAGAAAATCTGTGCAGAAGAACCACGACATTTTGTAAACGTGGCTGTGAAACACTGCATTCACTGACTCACTTCACTGAAAGTTGTCATGAAAGTGCAAGGGACAAATCCCCCTCCTCACGTGACACAATAAAGCACAATAAAATCTTTGAGAATTGAGATGTTAAAATCAGCCATACATGATGTTTTTGTTGTTTCAATGTTTGTGTTTCATGACAGGAAAGTAGTGGGTGTACATCAGTGTTTGATTTTCAGTATTTTTTTCACCCAGACTATCCAATGAGTCATTTTAGCTTTGATGCTTTTTGAGGCACTTAACACAAAATAAAGCCATGATAACCTACTTCAGGTCTCAGCCAGCCGTACACAGCTTCAAACAGGGTGATGATTATAGAGTAATAGTTCATGATTGTGATTTATAAAAGCTATAGTATTAATAGAAGGGGAAGGTAACCTATATGTTGCCTCATTCTCTGTCTGGAGAGCCACTTTAAAATCATTAATGCAGTCTCTCTTGTATGTCTCATGTTCTGCTTCTGCTTTTGCACAATGTTTTGACTTGTTTGTTTTGTGAAAATCTCAGAAATAATGTAGTAATAATGACTGATAAAGTAATAACTCCTGATATGAGGGTATTTTTATTCCTTGATATTTTATGTATTACAGTGCCATGATTAGTGCTTATTTTGTGATGATTTACTTTAACTGTTTGATTTCAGCAATTACTGTTGTGTTGGTGGTGTTGGTGTTTTCATGAGATCATCTTTTGGATGAATTAATTCACAGACTGCCCGTGTGACTCACTCATCAAGCCATCAGCAAACGTTTTAAGAAACAGCTGCTTGCTGTGTCTCACAGTAACAGTGCATGAGATTTTATATTAGCAACATTTACCAAGAAAACCCCAAAATAATCAGCAACAAACTGAGGAAAGTTTTCACTTTTTGGCTGACATGCACATTACATATTCATTCATATCCTTTGTTGGCTTTATTTCCTTTCTTTGAAATTCTTTGCCACAGTATTAGCTGTTAGCAAAGCTAACTTTGTGTGTTGATGTAACTTTTAATAAAGTATATTTCAAAGCAAACCAATCTGTTTTTAAGCTGCTGCCTCAAATGTTTACGTTAATATTTGCAAATGTTTAACTTTTTTTCATCGCTCCATTAAAGAATTTAGTGTAAATTGAAATTATTTTTGCCCAAACTCAGGTTCATATATGTGATTTTGTTCACGGCTATGGTATGTTTAAAATTACTAGTGTTCAGAAGAACCAGTTTTTACAACAGGGTGCCCCTGATCCTGATTTCTGTTTGCTAATGCCACTTTTCAAATGGGCCTGTCTGTTCTGATTGGTTTATCAATACACTCAACTCAATGCTGTTTAGTATCATGTTGTCAACAACTCTGTATTCAGTTTATAGTCTTCATGCTGCATTAGACTAGCCCAAGCCAACAAAACGAAAAATAGTTGGAAAACAGGCAAAGGGACAATTGTATCTGAGAGGTTGTTTTAGGCATCCACTGACACTGTAAGCACAAGACTAAGAAGTCCTGAGACCTTTTGACCTTGGATCAGAGGACTTTAGCAAGCAGAGGAGACATGTAAAAGCAATGAGGCACATTAAAATGAAAAAAGCATCACGTAGGCTCTTTATTGATCATTTTGGGAATTATTTTTTTGTCCATTATAAGTACCTTTATAATCACATAGAATAGCCACTTGTCTATCTGTTATCTATGCCTCCTATCCCTTTTCATTGTAGGAGAACTGTAGCCTATCCCTGCTGACTTTGGGTGAGACGTGGTGTAAAATCTTGACCGGTAACTATTCAATCACAGGGTTAGATAAAGAAACAGACAACCATTAACATGTGCATCCACACCGTGCAATTTAGATTCACCAATTGACCTAAATAGCATGTTTTTGGTCTTTGGAAGCTGGAGAGTTCCAAGACAATCCATGCATGCCCAGAAGGAACATATAAACTCAACACAACCTTGCCACCATGCTACCCTAGAGAGAAGTTTCATAAGGATACATTATGATCGAAGTTTATCTTTATAATTAATGATATTTTGTTCCTTTTTCTTTGTCTGCCTCTCTCTCACTCAGCCTCTCACACAGCTTTGGCAAATAGCTGCTCAGCATGATTATAGATCTGCTAAAGATTTCCTGCAAATAGCGGGTTTTTCTAGTCACTCTCCCTTTTTTCAAAATGTTGCAAAGTATTGTACTTAAGATTCATGATGAGACTTTATTAAAAGATAGTATTTAATTGTATTACTAAATAAATAAATAAAGAGTGTGTCATAGGTCAACGTCGACTCTATGATCCGGGCTGAGAAAATTGATTGATTGAAATGGCACAGGGACATGTGTAGTGCTTCGTCTTCCTGACTACCCAAAGCACTTTTGCACCACAGGTAACGCCTACCATTTCACATCCATGAACACTCGTATTCAGTCAGTGATGTCATTATTGTCATTTCACATGTCACAGGTACAGAGGAGCTCCTGAAAAGGAGCACAGTGTGGGATTAGGGGGAAAAACACCTCAGCATATAAGCAACACAATAAAACATTACAACTAATCTCAGAGACAAGCATGTATGGGAGCAGGGGGAGGGAGAGTGATCTAAATGTCTATGTGTTATTTTGACTTTATTTTTTAATGTATAGCTACTTACAGAGTCATTCAGTTTAGTTGCACACTACACTACTTACACTGTTCCAAGGTTAAATATGCTGAAATCAAGAAAGTTCTCAATCCAGCCTGTGATCCCTGTAAACAGGCTCCTACCACTTTGCTATTTGTTTCATCCATCTTGGAGACTATTTCCAAAACAGTTGGAACAAAAGATGATCCATCTCCATTGACATCACTGTTTGGTGTTATCCCGGTCAACAGCTCTGTTAACAGGACTCATCTTTTAGTCAAAAGACTCATACTTCAATATTGAAGGTTTTCACATCAAAAAGTCACGGAATAAGGGAGGTAATGTATCTTGTCCATTTAGAAGAAAAGAGATTGAGTGTTAGAGTGTGTACAGAAAATTCCACCCCACTTGGCATCTGTTTATATCTTCTGTCAAAAATGTGACACCTGGCAATCTAACAAGTAATGCACTTGTGAAACACTTGTGTATGTGTCTGATCATGTTTATTTGTATATACATATTATTACTATTATTTATTTATGTTTTTTTATTTTCTGCATATTTTTCCCTTTTTTCATTTTAATAATGATTATCAGCAAATTTTGAAGGTTAAGTTCTTAATTTATTTTGTACCATAGTCTGGTTGTTAATTAAGAGTTTGGGAGTTATTATTTTTAACAATGTGTTATTTTAAAATAATTTAAAATGCTTTATTCAAAAAAGGGGGCAGCATTATAAGTTTAATTATTATCAGTCTTTTCTTTTTAATAAAGGCAGTTTCAAAACAACTTTAAAGGATAAGTTCGGTTTCCACAGTTTTCACATTGTTTATAGAATGAAGTAGAACAAGTTACTCACCCAGAAGGCTTTCCTAATGCAAACAGTGCTTCAGGAGATATTTAGATCCAAAATCCAGTGGCGGACATCCGTATAATGATAGCACATAGGGCATACAGCGCCGCTCCTAAAACTGCATTAATCGTCCAAAAACTCATTTGTTTCTTCAATATTTCATCATGGTCCGCTCGGGCTACTCCTTCATTACAGTCCGGGGTCGCTCCACCCATGTTTTTCTGACTGTGGTGACCTCTGAACTGGGAACTTTCTTCACGCCTGCCGCGCATGCGCAGTACGGCTTCCTCCTTCTGATGAGTTCCTTATCTGTGAACTCTGGCTCGAAACTGTAAGGACACCCATCATATTCATCCACAACATCTTCATCTGATAGATATCGTCCATTTTGCACAAAACTGGAAGAAGAAAGTTGTTCAGTACCCGGCGGTCACCCCTGAAACAATGAGCCGTACCGCGCATGCACGGCAGCCGTTAAGAAAGTTTCCAGTTCAGAGGTCAGCACAGTCAGAAAAACATTGGTGGAGCAACCCCGGACTGTAATGGAGGAGTAGCCCGAGCGGACCATGATGAAATATTGAAGAAACTAATGAGTTTTTGGACAATTAATGCAGTTTTAGGAGTGGCGCTGTATGCCCTATGTGCTATCATTATATGGATGTCTGCCACTCGATTTTGGATCTAAATATCTCCCAAAGCACTGTTTGGATCAGGAAAGACTTCTGGGTGACTATATTGTTCTACTTCATTCTATAAACAATGTGAAAGCTGTAGAAACCAAACTTACCCTTTAACAAATTGAACCACCACTCAAAAATTGTCATTCAGTAATTTATTCAGGTTGGCAGCAAGAGGATCTGCTCCCCCCTTTCCTTGTTTCATGCTTATTTTGTACTTCCTCTTTGTTTGTTCTCATAGATTTTACTTCCTGTCTGACTCTGTTCCACATGATTCGTGATAGTTCTTCCCCAACTGTGTCTAATCACCCCAATCGCCTCATGTATTTAAACCTCATGTCTTCCCTTGTCTTGTTGCCAGTTCGTCGCTTTCTCTAGTCTTCGCCCTTAGCACTTTATCCTGTTTCTTTTTGTTGTAACCCATTTTGTCTTTAATGTAGTCTTCTGCCTCACATCTCAGATACCATAACCATCTCTGATTGATTTTCTGTACACCGAATCATGCCTGTTAAACCAATAAACCAACTACCATTGTCAAACTGGTAAAGTATCGAGCATTTGTGTCTTTCTACTGCCTTGTTCATTGAGCAGGAAGAAGTTGAAGCTGCATGCAAGACTGCAACAGAAAGTTACTGCTCACACATAGTTTAGCATACATTCTAACAGGTTCAGAAGTGGTTTTATCAGCATTTCTTCATTGAATGAAAGACAAATTACAACACTGAAAGAAATTCTTGATAGAAAAGATATTTTTGCTCCACTTCTATGTTTACTACACTATCTGTGTTGGTCCTTAATTAACATGATTGATGGAATGATCATCCAGTCACTTGACAGATATGCTTTTGAAAAGTTCTGCTCATTCCCAAACACTTTCTACAGGCTCTTCCACAGATGAAGGAGTGAAATATATTAAACAGCACATCTAGTGTGTCAGGTGAAACAGGTTGAAGATAAGAAAAGTTCTCAGAAAAGTATTTTTAGTTTTGTCCACAGTTTGTCAATTAATGAAAACATGTGTTCAAGTTCTACTTAAACAGCTATAGTGTAATCTGGTACTACATTGGCACTAAAAAGGCAAGGCAAAAGGAGTACTCTGTCACTCTGATGAGACATTTAAAACACAACAAACTCTGTACGTGACTACAAAATACATAACAGGACCAACAGTTAAGATCACTGGTGTAAAGTAAAATAATGAAGAAAAACAAAAAAAATAATTTGGAATATTTTTGACACATATTTAAAAAAGTAAAATGCAGAGGAAAAAAACCAAACTACTGATGATGGACATGAACAAAAAATAAATACTGCTAAGATGTCTGTTGAAAAGAGTCACTCTTGCACAGTGATGCAGACTCTTGCATTTTGCTTTTTTTTTGACAAAATAAAAAAATGTGTTTTGATGAGAAATAAATTACTTTTATCAGAATCAGAATCAGAATCCTCTTTTATTCGCCAAGTACGTTCAGACATACAAGGAATTTGTTTTCAGCAGGTGGTATTGCTTCACAGGAAAGAAGAAATAAATAACAATAAAAAATATCTAAAAAAAATCAAAACTCTGTATACTTAAACATTGTAGAAAGAGAAGAATATGTGCAAATAAGAGAAGAATATGTGCAAATAAGAAGAATACTATATAATATACCATACAATATACTATATACTATACACAGTATAATATACAATATACAATATCCTATACAATATATATCCAAGACAATTGTGCATACAATAGTGCAGACAGGTCAGTTATTTAACAAGGATATGGCAGTGGGGAAGAAGCTGTTTTTGAGTCTAGAGGTTTTTGTGCGCAGGGCTCTGTAGCGCCTGCCAGAGGGGAGGAGGGAGAACAGGTTATGTCCAGGGTGAGTGGGGTCTCTGATGATGTTCCCTGCCCTCTTGCTGGTTCTGGAGGAGTACAGTTCCTGTATGGAGGGCAGGGGGGCTCCGGTGATTTTCTCCGCAGTCCTAACTGTACGCTGCAGTCTCTGTCTGTCCTGCTGTGTGGCTGCTCCAAACCGCACGGTGATGGAGGTGCACAGGACCGACTCGATGACAGCGGTGTAGAACTGGATGAGCAGCTCCTGTGGCAGGCCATGTCTCTTCAGCTGACGAAGGAAGAACATCCGCTGCTGGGCCTTTTTCAGGATGCAGTGGATGTTCGTCTCCCATCTCAGGTCCTGCGAGATGGTGGTTCCCAGGAACTTGAAGGACTCGACAGTTGAAACAGGGCTGTTGCTGATGGTGAGGGGGGGCAGTGGTGAGGGCTGTCTCCTGAAGTCCACTGTCATCTCCACAGTTTTGTGCGTGTTCAGCTCCAGGTTGTTCCCGCTGCACCAAAGTACCAGCCGCTCCACCTCCTGCCTGTATGCTAACTCGTCCCCGTCCTGGATCAGGCCGATGACTGTGGTGTCGTCTGCAAACTTCAGGAGTTTGACAGCTGGGTGCTTGGAGGTGCAGTCGTTAGTGTAAAGGGAGAAGAGCAGTGGGGACAGGACACACCCCTGGGGGGCGCAAGTGCTGACAGTCCGGGTTGTAGAGGTGATGTCTCCCAGCCTCACCTGCTGTCTCCTATCCGTCAGGAAGCTGGTTATCCACCGACGGATGGACGGAGACACGTTGAGATGGGAAAGTTTGGAGGAGAGGATGTCCGGGATGATGGTGTTGAATGCTGAGCTGAAGTCTATCTACATTAGCCCCAAATTTGAGTGTTAAACTAAACTGGGTTGAGTATAAGATCCCCTTCAGAGGAGTGATGTTGGTGGAGGGGAGAGTGAGGTGAGTTGAGCCAGTTTTTACTTGAGGCCTCTTTTAAGTGAGGGGATGACAGATATGTCTCCAACTAAAATATGTACACATTTTTCAGGATTTTGTGCATCCCTGGGAATAATCACTTTATATCTAATATAAACCATTTTGAAAATATGACTTTCCAAAAAAAAGTGGTCTCTTGGCTCAACTTGCCCCTAATAAGGGGTACATTGAGCCAAGGGAGAGTATAAATTGAGCCACATGGGGGTCAATTGTGCCATTAATTATGTTGAAGTCAGTGACGGCTGCCGGTCAGTCAAGGAGGGGAACTTCATTTTTTTCCGGCCTACATCATAAATTTGTTTATTTATTTAAATGTAAATTCTACCCTCCGTTCCTTTCAAGAAAATGATCTGTAACCCTGTTGTTCCAACTAAGTGTCTTTTCTAGGGATTTTACCAGTGTTCTCTCAATGGCCGGCAGAGCTAGACTGCTTAAAAGGCCTTGGCTTTAGCTGCTTTAAACAGGAGAAGCTCCTCTCCAGAACAACTGAATATAAAACTTAGAAGATGCTCCGGTGGAGGGTTATACTTCAGTATCGCTGATTCGTTCATTCCACTGTCAATCAAAAAGGGATTCGGCCTCGGACAGATCTTCCAATCATCATGCAGAAGCCGAGCGTCCAGGCCATCCCACTGCCTCATAGACCCCCAGAGACGCTGAGCGTCCGATGGGCGGGACAAAGCCCAGCGTTTATCCAGTGACCGTCCGGTTTCCACAGTGGAACAACCCACTCTATGCTTCCCCACCGAAGTCAGAAGACGCTCAGCGTTCGACTGTGTTAAAGTGCTGAGACGCTGTGGGGATGAATGAGAAGGAAGTCGCTCCAGTTACCTGTGATAAGTATCTCATTCTGAACAAAAGATGAAGGTATTCTGGCGCATATTAAGACAATGAAATGTACACACAGCAGTACATATCACCAGTGAGCCAGTGGCTCAACTTCCCCCAGACCTTTTGGCTCAAATTACCCCAACCCGGCCATTTTGACAAACTTGTATCATCCAGTAGTTTAGAGCTAATGTAATGCTAACAGTATAGTATCATATTGTAACTTCCTACAGCACTAACACATGTGCAATATTTTTTTAACTTGCCTGTAATTGTTCAGACACAAGAATCATGAAACCTTGAACATAAAGAAATCACTTTGAATGTCAAAAAACATTTTTTTTTTAACTTAAATGTGCTTACCACTTATTCCATCACAGCTTGGGTAAAATGGATGACTCTTTAAAAATGTGTGGTCACGTGACCAATTTTTTGTACGGTTTCCTAGAAACAAGGGGTGGCTCAACTTCCCCACTGGCTCAACTCACCTCACTCTCCCCTACTTATAATGACTTACAAAATACAACATTTGGAGAAATTTTATTCACAGATTGTCTTTGTCATACATTCATTAAGACATCAGTTAACACTTGATGAAACAGCTTCTTGCAGAAAGTCACACATTTATACAAGATAAGAATTTATTTTAACTAAATTCATCTTAAAAACAATCAGTAAAAAACACTGCAAATATGCAAAAGTCTACATTTTGGCTGAAATGATAAAGTAAAATCTTCATTCAATAGACAGATAGACTATACTTTTTTTATTTTTCTCTTTCTGAATTTCCTTTCTTATAGCATCCGCTGCAGCAAAAATTACATGTATTTATAAAATTTCCTAGTTTTGTGTGGTTGATACGGAGCCCCCTAGGGGACATAAGAGCCCCCTAGGGGACATTAGTGTGCATTGGTTTTTTTTTTTAACAACTTTGTATTTTGTCCTGCCACTTTATTTTTTTTCGCCTCACACTTTATTTTTTCTCCTACAACTTTGTTTTTTTTATCCTAACACTCTATTTTTTTCTCCTAAATTTTTATTTTTTTCTCCTAAATTTTTATTTTTCCCCTAACACTTTGTCTTTATTTCCTTAAACTTTTAAATTTTTTCCTTCGACTTTTTTTTAAGGAACACTTTTGTCTTTTTTGCTGTTGTCTTTGTGTTTTTCTTCCTTCAACTTTTTTTTTTTAAACTCGTACTACGACTTTGAAACTCGTACTACGAGTTTAAAGTCGTAGTACGAGTTTAAAGTCGTACTACGAGTTTGACAGACAGCACTGCGGAGCCCGTCCAGCAGGGGGAGTCAAACACTGCGGTGGCCCGAGCAGTCCAAATACCCCTGACTGCAGTGTGCTCAAATGCTCGGTCAGTCTTTACAACTTATTACACACTGTTATGTGTTGAAAAGGCAAAGATAACAAATAATGGCTCATATATTTATTTTCGTGTGCTGCCGGTTGTTTAAGCTTCGCTTCAGCCGCTTTGCATTGTGGGTAATAGTAGGCGAAGCAGACTGATCCGATGCATTCTGTGAGTTTTTTCCCGAATCAGTACGTCATCCGGGTATTTTTTGCATACTACAACTTCGCTTTTGTTCGCATACTGTATACCACATACTACATTTTGGTCGAATTAGTACGCACTGCTAGTATAGTAGACAAATTCTAAAACGGCCAATGTGCACAAGCCTGTGACGTACTTCCGGTTTTCGCCAGAGCTCGGCAAAGTAGTTTCCTCTTTACATGCCACTCCAGTCACTTAGCGGTAAAAATGAGTCAACAGAAGAGAAGAAAGACCAAATACAATATAAGGGATGCCTTTAAACTCCAAAAAACGGTTGGTAGGTCAAATGACCATTGTTGTGTGCCACTTTGTAACGGATCGAACCGTTACAACAGTGAACTGAGCTTTCACTGTTTCCCTAAAGACACCGAACTCCGTGCACAGTGGCTTCACAGGATACGGAGGACGGGTTTGGAGATAACCGGACATACCAAGGTGTGTAGCCGGCACTTTGAAAATGTCCATATTCGTTTAACCGTGAAGGGTAGACGGGTTTTAGCTGCCAGGGCCGTCCCATCACTATTTGAATGGAACGGCTTCACAAATAGCACGACGCGGGCTGGTGTTTGGGAGCGCCGGACTCGACCGGTATCCAGTCCACCAGAGGGGTATTGCACAAAACCAGGATAAATACATCCAGGATAAATGAGCAGGCGCGGCTTGAATAAGCCTAGTCGGCGCTTTCTTGGATTAATTGGTTGCTCGTTTGCCGAGCCAGGATGTAAAGACGCGGCTTATTCAAGCCAGGTGTGGATCATTGGGATAAGTGCGCGTTCACAGCATTCTTAAGAAGACCACGAGATCGATCACAGAATCACGGATTAAAAATGGAACAAGGACATGCATCTTTCTTCACGCGGGATGAACAGGCAACGCTTCTTCAACTATATGAAGTAAAACATATAATCCACAAGAAAGGCAACACGAGTGTTGTGAAAAAAGGAGAGGGAAAAAGCCTGGCAGTTAATAACGAAGCGGCTTAATGCGTAAGTTGCACGAACATGGACAATTAATAAACTGTACTCCACAGACACTGTCATAAAGTTCAAGGATGCGGAGCTGATGACTTTTTTGATAATTCTTCTACAGAATTCACAAACTATCCGGGTGCTTTACACCAAACACCTGCAGAAACAGGTAGAGCTGGCAGAAGTGAAAATTCAGAGGGAAAAGAGGAATCTGGAGGTGATTGATCTGGACATAGAAATTTAAAAAAGGAAGCTTAGGATATTGGACATAGAGATCGAAAAATTGGAACGGGAGGTGAGTCGACATAGCAGTGCACACTGTAACCATATCTGTAATTGAGTGTGTTAATCATTTTTACTTTTTCTCTCTCTCAACTCCAGAATGAAAGCTGAGAAATGACCAAATAAAGAAAACCAAATAAAATTTGGAAATGTTTTTTTTTTTCTCTTTTACGGTGAATGTGGGGTATACAATTGATTTGGAGATGTGGGTTTTAGAAATTGACTACACAGCGTACTACTAATGCTAGACAAAATGCACACACACAGCAAAAAGTACCACACAAGATAATTTATTATTCAAAACTCCACACTTAATGATGATGAGCGCTTCCTCATCCAATACATCCTCTAAAAAAGGGCATGCCATCATGAAGAGGTAACAGGTGAATAGGAAGTTGGACCTGTAAATAATATGTTGCCCTCGTCAGTCGCTATTGAATCCATCCTTGCAACTCCAGGAATCGTTAAAAGTAATAATTAAATTAACTTTAATGATATACATATTAATCAAACCTCTGACAGCAATTTGACAAGCTGTCTCTATTAGTATTGTAATAAAACACTAGGGCTGACAATAATGAGACCGAATGAACAAAAAGAAAGATTGTTTAACCCTTCCATGCACGAATTACTGAATCACAAATGCATACATTATAAAATGTTTTTTACTTTCAAACAAGTTAAAAGTCATTTTCATTTTTTCCATTTTATATTTTGATGGAGTTATACGTCTGTCCATCAGAGTGAATACCATGCATCAATGGTATAAAAAGTAATTTAGTGGAACCTTCTTAAAGATTCACAAACAGAAATGTGTTTGCCAAAGATTAATTAGCACATTTAAAAAAAAAACAGATATATCTGTAGTATATGTATTATTGCTGATTAATCAAATTATTCACTTCACAATATTTGAAATAAAAAAGAACGAGAAATCTGAATACGGGCATAATGTCCAATTTGTCCTTTGCTGGCTTTTTTGAATTTATGATGGAATATCTCAATATGGAAAAAATGTGAAAAGATATTTTTTTATGAAACTTAATACAAGGGTTTGGGAATTTACCACCTGGTAGTTGGACATGGTACTGCAACCTAAAGGGTATCAATTTATTCCAAATATCTGTCCACTGTAGCGGACACCATGCGTGAAATGGTTAAGTTAAAAAGTGGAGTCAGAATGATGTGGAACCCTTTCACTCCTAAAGGTGGAATCCTAAATTGGGACAATTTTCCTATTTTCAGGAGACAGTAAAGACAAAATGATATTCTGTCTGTTATATTGTAGTCCATTTCAGTGGTGTGATATATTTATTTTTCCTTTGTTTCTCCTTTTTCTCATGCTGTTGGTTTAGGGTTGTTTTTTTTAATTTTATTTTTTACATCAGTTTGGCTTAATACCAATTTCAGTAAGGTCTGTTTTTTTTCCGTTTTCTTTATAAGAATTTTGAGCCTTTAATTATAGGACTTGTATTAATGAAGAAAGGATTCCTAACTATCTGTGTTAAAAGTTATTTTTGTCTTCATAATCTGTGCAAATAAATAATGCTAAAGTCAACCAGCAAATGCAATGACTTTTAAGATTTGGGTGCAGGATGATTAAATGATGTAACGTGTAGAAAAAGCATGGAAATGCGCTCATTTCTCACATTACAGACAGCACAACCAGCGCAGGATTAATCTTATCCTGGTTGTTAGCCTGGTCTGGAGCAGGCTAGCTCCAGAGAATAAATCACCATGGTAACTTGTCCGGGATAAACTTGGCCAGCTTTTGTTCCACCGACTTGAGGCTAACTTTATCAAGGATAACCAATGTTTGCTGGCTTAATCCCTTATCCTGGTTTTGTGCAATACCCCTCAGATCCAGTCCCGGAGGAGACTGAGGAGGAGGAGATTATGGTGCCTATGTTAGTGGAACATGATTACGCGGCTAGTAGCATGGTGTTTATCGACCGGGAAGAGCTAAAGAAAATACAGGAAGAAATCGAGGCGCTGAGGCAGCAGGTCCAAACACTGCATCTTCAAACCTCATTTGGTCTTCAGAGGTTTGCTTCGTCACCTGAAGACATCAGATTTTACACCAGGTAAGATATCTTCAGCATACCTATAAAGCTTACTCAACAGTTGTAAGATTAGAATAGCTATGGATGTGATAATACTGTAAGTGATTGCATATATTGTCAGTTTTAGTGTATTATTTTCTCTTTTATTTTCTCTCTGTAGTTGTAAGTAATTTCAACTACAATACTGTATTATAGATTCTCATCATACGAGCACCTGATGGCATTTTGGAACCTCATCAATACAGCAGCAGCCAAAATGATTAGGCTCACTAGAGCAAGGAAAACAACCAGCACGACAACTGAAAGCCCTTTAACCAGACCGACAGTGAGTGCCCTCCATTCCTTTAATTATACACACACACACACACACACACACACACCCACACACACACACACACACACACACACACACACACACAATCATTTAACTTAAATTCATACTTTTAGACCTGAACGTGTAGTTAAACCCAATTTAATCACAGTTCAGCCAGGTATTGCTATATTAATCCACATCAGTCCTATTTAGTCATCATAGAAATAGAAATAGAAATAGAAATAGAAAGCTTTTATTGTCATCATACACAGTGTACACACATACACAATGTAAAACGAAATTTGAAAGACAACTCTCATGGTGCGATACCCGAGATAAGGTATAAATATATAAAAAATAAAATAAAATAAAAAATAAAATAAGGATAAAGTAAGTTAAATAATATATTTACAAGGGAGCATTAAGAATATGCAAGTGTGCAACAGTGCAGTAGAGGGCATGATAGCAGCAAAAAGGAAGTAGATACAATTCATATATGTTTATGTAAACTTTAGACTGATCTCATAATACATCCTTAGTAATTTTCTTTACAACCATACAGACATGAGAACCCTCTTGAAAATAAGGTGTCACATGTCTCATATAAATCTATATTAAACAAATATGATGCTGTACAACTTAAGATTGAGTTTATTCAGCAGAGACAAATGTGATTTTAGTCTCTTCATCTGGATGAATTTATTTCCAGATATATGTTTGTGTATACAGTTCAAATGCAGATTGATTATTTGATGAAAACATGTCAAGGTTTTGATCTAACTCTACCTGTATATTTCTCCCTCAAGAAACTGCTGCCGATAGATGAACTCTCCCTCTTCCTAACATACCTGTCCACTGGCTGTACCCAGAGGGAGCTTGGCCATAGATTCAACATCCACAGAGCAACAGTCAGTCGAATCATTGTGACCTGGGCCAACTTCCTCTACAGCCTACTGGGCTCGGTTTGTATATGGATGTCTCCTGCAGCTGTGAAGGTCTTCCACGTGACTTTCATGGCCCCTACAGTGATACACAAGTTGTCCTTGACTACACAGAGCTACGATGCCAAATTCCTTCATCCCTGCTCCTTCAGAGTGAAGTCTTCTCCAAGTCCCACTGCACCTTCAAAGCCATGGTGGGAATGTCCCCTCATGGAGCCATGACTTTTGTGCCCTCACTTTTTGAGAGTTCCATGAGTGACAGGGAGGTTTTCTGTCAGTCAGGAATTATATCACTCTTAACACCTGACATGGCCATCATGGTCGATAAGGGCTTCTTGGTGGACGACCTTGTACTGGGACTGTCCATCGTCTTGCCTTCCTCTCCAAGAGGACCCAAATGCTGGAAGTGGATGTTCTGAGGACGCAGGCAATTGCTCGTTTGAGAGTGCACGTTGAGAGGATGATCCGAAGAGTCAAAGAACATAAACTGTTTGACACCACTACCCCTCTCTCCATCTCAGGGAGCATAAACCAGCTCTTCACAGCTGCATGTCTCCTCTCAAATTACCAAAATGGCCCTCTTGTCAAGATGTGGAGCTATGAAGTTTGACATAGTAGTCATATCCTCCTCCTGATGAACTTTACATGAACAAGTTTTTTTCTCTTATTGTAAAGTATTTTTTAGAGTTTTGGTATGTGCATTTGATTAATTCTCTCTCATATCAATGCACTTAAAGTTCTAAAAGTTAGATTGTTTATGTTTTGAAGCTCAGTGAATTACATCATGTAAAGTTTATTTCAGTCATTAAATTTAGGATTTGAAATGCATATTAAAGACTCATTCCACACAATGGGTAAAGTAAAATAATTATGGTTGCTGTAGGTCATAATTATTAAAATACAAAAAATGCCAAACACAGATCCTTTCCAAAATATAAGAAAAAAATAGAATATCATTGAAAAGTTTATTATTTCCGAGATTCCGAGATCTTACATGATTAACATTTAGTTAAAAGCATAATAGAAAAAAAAAGTTCAAATGCTGGGGCATTGCTCTGAAGAGATACAATTCTCACATATAGTTCATCTGAATAAACCAAATAAGTCTGAGCCATGACAACTGATTTTGTTTGTTTCTGTTTCAGATTTAATGCAGCAGTCCTCTGATGTTCCATTCAGGAAATTTGCAGTGATGTGAACATCCTGTTATACATTCAGCTTTATAATATACATTCATACAAGTTCAAAAAACATATTTACATTGCACAAAAAGACTGGATTTAGACACATTACATGCATTTCTGAATGTAGACATAGAAATAAAACCTGTCCACTTTGTCTCTAATAACATCAAACATGTTCCTGTTCTTGTAGATTCTTCGAAACAGTACTTCCTCCTCGGCTCAGATGACAAAATCGCACCAATTCATCCCTGTTATTAACACCTGCCCTTGTATTTGAGAGTAATAAGCATGTGTTTGTTTGAGCTACGATTTGCCAGAATTCATTTTGAGATAGGGGCAGTCAACGTAGTTTTTAACATTTGGACATTTTATTTCAATCAAACCAAACTGACATGGCTCTGAAGGGTCAAAAATTAACCCATCTGGAGATGCCCCCAACCAAGGGGCATCAGGATGGATTACAAATCCACAGGGGTAGTGATTCACTCTCTTTATCTGGCAATATTCCAAGATGGCATCTGCCTCCATTTCTAGCCCACTCTTCATAGCTGCAGTCTGGCGGGTCCCCTGCAGTATATGGTCGGCCAAACTGTCTTCAGAGCTCTCTATGACCTGACAGATCTCCCCGAACCATGAGGCAGTCAAAGTAGGCCTCCTTAATTGATGCCATTCACTAGATAAACTTTGTTGTCTGGTAGCACTCTCAAATTTGTGTGCTCATATACTCACTCAGACAAACATCGTGCAGCTCGGAGTCCTTCAGAAGTTATTTAGATCCAACCGATGTAGCCGCACTTAGCCGGGGCCACGGCAACGGAGCTTCAGCGCGGGACGTAATCTCTGCAAAATCGCTCATTTCGGCTATATTTTTTCATCCATCGCCAGTGTTATCATAAAGTCAGCTCATCTACCCTCTTCAGGTGGGTCAGCTGACCTGGTAAACAAACTTTTGATGCCGTCATAGCCGCGCGACACAAAGGTACAGCTGACCTACTTTTAGCCGGCAGTGCTGAGCAACATGGCAGAATATTTATCTGATGTCGAAGAGTCAGACTACGACGACCGGTTTGAGTCTGAGTACACGGACGAGGAGCTCCATGAGAGAAGAATGGAGAGGGAGAGAGACGAACTGCTGGCTCGAGAACAACAAACAGGAGCACGTCCACGACTCAATGCTAACTGGCGGTGCGCTTGTGGACGGTGTTCGCCTATAGCAACAGAAGAGGAGTGTGTCAGCTGCTCAGAGTGGGATTTGAAACCGGCTGACACGCGTATGGATCTATCCAGGAATATATGTCTGACTACTCTGGAGGATTTCTCTGCAATGACAAGCCGGGCTGTGGTAGAGACGAGCGATTTGCAGAGATTACGTCCCGCGCTGAAGCTCCGTTGCCGTGGCCCCGGCTAAGTGCGGCTACATCGGTTGGATCTAAATAACTTCTGAAGGACTCCGAGCTGCACGATGTTTGTCTGAGTGAGTATATGAGCATGCACAAACCTAAAAATAAGGTCCAGGTGTCAAAATACCGGAGTTTCCCTTTAAGTAAATACAGTTAGCACAACTAACGTTAACAGTTAAGAAAATAGGAAACAAACAAAGAGCTAACATTAGCTGGCCGGCTAATGTCACCGCATTATCTACTTACCATCGTACTGGTGCAGATAGCTGGATACATATAAACGAAAACTCTTTTCCCGCTTACTCGTGGGAGCGGGTGACTCGGCATCCACAAGACGATGTACGTCGTTTTTCGATATTTTTGGAAAGTTTTGCAGACAACGTGAGAAATTCTTTGCGGCGCAAGTGAACATAGGCACCCGGAAACTGATCTGCCAATCTCTGGCGAAAACCGGAAGTACGTCACAGGACTTGTGCACATTGGCCGTTTTAGAATTTGTCTACTATACTAGCAGTGCGTACTGATTCGACCAAAATGTAGTATGTGGTATACAGTATGCGAACAAAAGCGAAGTTGTAGTATGCAAAAAATACCCGGATGACGTACTGATTCGGGAAAAAACTCACAGAATGCATCGGATCAGTCTGCTTCGCCTACTATTACCCACAATGCAAAGCGGCTGAAGCGAAGCTTAAACAACCGGCAGCACACGAAAATAAATATATGAGCCAGTATTTGTTATCTTTACCTTTTCAACACATAACAGTGTGTAATAAGTTGTAAAGACTGACTGAGCATTTGAGCACACTGCAGTCAGGGGTATTTGGACTGCTCGGGCCACCGCAGTGTTTGACTCCCCCTGCTGGACGGGCTCCGCAGTGCTGTCTGTCAAACTCGTAGTACGACTTTAAACTCGTACTACGTTTCAAAGTCAAATTTAAAAAAAAAAGTTGAAGGAAGAAAAACACAAAGACAACAGCAAAAAAAAAAGACAAAAGTGTTCCTTAAAAAAAAAGAAGGAGAAAAATTAAAAGTTTAAGGAAATAAAGACAAAGTGTTAGGGGAAAACATAAAAATTTAGGAGAAAAAAATAAAGTGTTAGGATAAAAAAAAAAACAAATTTGTAGGAGAAAAAATAAAGTGTGAGGCGAAAAAAAATAAAGTGGTAGGACAAAAAACAAAGTGGTAAAAAAAAAACAACATGCAAACTTATGTCCCCTAGGGGGCTCCGTAGGGTTGAAAACAGAACTGATTGTGCATAATCACTCAGCATATTTACAAAAAAATATATTAAAATGTACAAAACTTGGATTAAGTTTTCTCATCTTCTTTTTTCTCTTGCCCAGTGTTTCATCTTTATTATAAAGAGAGAAAAAACGTTTATTATTGATTTAGGGTGTATCTGTCTGATCTCTTTACCCCAAATATAAAAACACTGCCCAATGGCAGCTCAATTTTGCAAGAAATCTGATCAAACAGAGGACCTGGAAGATTTTTGCCTTATAACATTTGTATAAGTTTTAACACTAGGACAACCAGGACTGCCATTGAAAAAAAATATATAGTGTTCAGGTTTTGTGGCATTGTCACTTAATAAATGACAAGCTAGGTAGCCATGGAACCCTGATTTCCAAAATCTGTGCATATTATGATTATTTTTTTTAATTTAAATTAAATAATGAAGCACACAGAAATGTTAAGGGCCCTATCATATGCCCAGTACAAAGTGTTTTGGAGTGAAGTGCAGTTGTCTTCTCTAATTTATACCTGATGCAGGTGTCATTTATTGATTGTGTGCTCATGCTGTTTAAATAGCAAAAGATGGTGTGCTCCTGTTTGTGCCCAGGGGTGTGTCTGGGCTGCTTTCACCCAGACAGGATGCACAGCAGCACATTCTGCTGTAAAATATCAGAACATTTGTTAAAAAGAAATATTCAGTTTAAAGCACATAATGTGACAGAGAGCTGAGGGATAGAGTAGTTTTTTTGCAGCACTCCTTAGTGGACTATTTGTATGCACTCCAGCACACATTATTCTACCAGAATCAAGGGAGAATACATAGTCATGACATTCATCATTTATTACAGCCAATAAAGCAGGCTGTCCAGTGTGTTTTATGCATGCCATAGAGAACAGTGCCAAGGACTCCTGGAGGAAAATCAGATAATAAATTGCTTAAGTTTTAAAGTAAATGACATATGGTTGACCTTTGCATTGTTTCTTATGCTCTAAATGCTAAAAAAATGGTTTTACCCTGATAATCAACAGATTTCATACAGTGTTCTGTATGAACTTTCTTTGAGGGCATAATAAAAAAGGTTGAATCAACTGGTCTGGTCAAAGTTCTGACAAAACACACTTTAGCAATGCACATTATCAAAACAGGGTCCCACAGGATCTCTGTCTAAAACAACAAAAGAGAACATTTAACCTGACACACTGTATGATTTTATCATCTGCAACTTTTGCTGTACCTATTGTTTTGAAAGTGTTTTTTCTTTCATTTAAAATTCCATTTCTGACTTGAAATTTAGTTTCAGGATAAGGTCAAGTAGTATAGAATAGTGTGGAGTAGTTATGAGGCCTAAAATGTGAGTTGGTATTTTAGCTGCTGGTTTCTTTGCCTCAAAATACATGTGATTTTATTATTTTTTCCTTGGGAGGAAAGGGTAATGCCTGAAATAAGGTCAGCTGTAAACACATGTATTTGAGACTTGGATGTTTTCTCATATTTCTTACAACAGTAAATATGTCTGCCATTATCCATTTGTAAATTTTACAGTATTGTGTCTAAAATGCCATAGTTGCTGGCAAACTGCTTTCTAGGATGACAGAGTTTGCTGTGTACATCACCATTTGCTAGTACAGTTTTTGTCATCTTTGGAAAAAAAAATACAAATACTACTGATAGCCATGAGCACTACACAATTACCACAAACAAAGGAAAGTCTGTTATTCATTAAGTAACATTATGACGTAAAAGTGGAGCTTATCGGTAGCAGTGTCTGGGCCTCTCTGCCATGTTGTAGTTTAATAGTAGCCTTATCATTTTACTTACCAATGACATGTATGCTGCATGTAATGCTAACTTCTGGGCTTCCCTGCACTACACTACATTATTTTTTTAGTCATTTTTATAACAGTACTTTCAGCGTTCAAGGAGCATTATAATTTATAACCCACAGCATTTTGTGTATCATGGAACCAACATTTAATAGTAGTATGAGCAGCTAAAATGAACACAATGGTGTTCCTGTGTTTTTTTAGGTAATTATCATCTAAAGTCAGAGGGGTCATACACAGGGGGAGTAATAACCAAATAGAGTTAGATCCCAGCATTTTATTGTTGTTTTTGATTACATAATGTAGAGACAGAGAAACACATGGCTCCTATCATTATTTATCTTGTGCAAACATAAAAAATATCTAACCTTAGGTCAGAGCAGACGGTTGTGTGAGAGAGTTCATGGTTCTACTTATAATTTGATCAGCTTGATTACAAAGAGACAGCATCTGTCCATCTGAGGCCTCATGTAGACACTCATCCTTCTTCTTTTCCATCACAAGTCTGTTGTGTTGAATGCAGGGTTATTGTAACCCAGAAGAGGATTATCAGTGCCTTTCTTTGGGCCTCGCTGGGCAAGCACAGCATCCAGAGGTTCGATGTAAACTGGAGGCTCATCGTTTTGCTCCTTCTCTTCATCCTCTTCCCGGATCATTTTCTAACAAAGATCAGACACAGTTTTTTATCAGTAAATGTTGCACTGAGTACAGCTTAGTTTGGGATTTGAAAAGCAGGCTCACCATGGCTGGTTTTGAGTACTCCATGTCTTCCCTGTAGTCAAGGGAGTTGAGGCTTTGGTGGGAAAATAAAAACAAAGAGTTACATTTCTGTGCGGACTCACTGTATCAGAGTTTGTTTGATTTTTCAATAGAATAGTAAAGCCAACTGGGAGCAGGAAATCACCTCTCCATTGTACTCAGTTATAGCAGTAATGAATGATAATTATTACTATAATAATAATAATAATAATAATAATAATAATAATAATAATAATAATAATGGTAATTATTATTATTATGAGGGAGGTCATGAGGTAGCAGACAGAGACAATATCAAACATGACAAAGTTGTAATTATGACTGAAGAGCTGCAAAAGTGGTCAAAATTTGCAGAGGGAATTATCTCTTCTGCATGGTATTAAAGATCAGGGGTGTCATCTGTTTGGCATTTTTGCTAAAAAACCTACATAGGAAAACTTTGCTTCCATAGAAATCCACAGAAATCAATACGAAATAGATTAACAATGAATTGGTAGGAAGAACTGATAATGGCATAGGTATCAACTTAATCTTACTGACCGATGTGTACAGCAGTTGCAAAGCAATCAGCAAAGAAAAAATAACTATCAATATTGCACTATAAATATTGAAACAGTATTACTAAACAAAATATGGCAATGTATTTGTGCACCAATATTTTCTCACACCCTTTCTATATGTGATATGGATCAGCAACCAGAAACCTGCATTTCTGACAGAGCTTCTCTTTACCTGACTTTGTCCACATCATAGCTGTCCTCATCCAAGTCCAGGGCCAGTGTGGAGTCAATGTTCAGGTTGAGGACAGGATTTGCTCTGTAGACAACATACAGAACACATGAGGAAACACTTGGTCAGAGTAATTCTGCATTTTACACCTGTCAGCCCTTCATTGGCACTTTGTTGCTCTCACCCTTCCATTGTGTATTTATTGGTTCCAGGCACCACAGCACCAATTTTCTGGTTGTCAGAGTTGACTGTGGAAGCAGAGTTCATAGCTTTGGCTGCCTTCAGCTTCCTCCTGTAGCTGGAGAGTGAAGAGAATGCAAACCGTGATTCTTCTTAACATCATTCTCATATATTCTTAGTCGGGACTAAGGGTTATTAAGACACGATGACTGTGACTTTGGAGTATTCAATATAAATTTAAGACAGATGGGTATTAAAAAGCTAAATGCATATACCTTATTTAGCAGTGTTACATAATTTAAACATGAAAATGTGTGTAATATTTTAGGTATGGATCACAATATTACTCAGTCTTCACTACTCAGTTACCCATAGGGTTTAATCACATTTGATTGTATTTGTTCCCAAAATTATTCAAATATGGGTAGGTTTTTTTTGTTCCTATTTTCTGTTCCCTTAATCCCTGTCTTACTTTCTGCGGGTGCACAGTAAAGAGGTGGTGAGGATAGCCAGCACAACGACGAGACCCCCCACGACGCCCAGCAGCACATACGTCAGAGTGTCTGATGTAGTCACCGGAGGAGCTGTTCCCTGAAACAGAGGAAGAAAATCTACAGTCAGTATGAGGACTATTTTTGTGCCTTAGGTTCCATTATTAAGTATGCTTCTAGATGTGGACAGTAATTGAGTAAATTTACTTAGTACTGTACTTAAGTACTACTTTTAAGCATCTGTACTTTACTTGAGGATTATTTTTGGGAAACTTTAGTACTTTCACTACAGCACATCTGAGAGAAAACATCATGCTTTCAACCCCACTTCATTTTCATAGATATTCTCTTTGCCTGTCATATTATGTAAATCTCCAACAATCAGATTCAAAGACAATGAACTGTGCTCATGTGATTCGTCCATGTGTTTCTGCTGCACTGTGTCATATATTTGTATGGTAGCACAGGAGATAAGATGGATTTATGTCTCAGGTTGAGCACTTTAGTCTCAATAAAAGGATGGTGATAATGGATATAGCAGGGAAGGATCACATTGTTCCACCTAACCACCCATAGCCATATCTTAAGTTTTTTTTTATGAAATGAGTCTCATTATTTCTAGTGTTTGCTGTTTACTGCTTACACACTTTATCATGATTTATTAAAACCTGAGAGAGCAAGTCAAAGCAAGTAGTAAGTTTAATTTTATTCCAGATGCATGTCTTTAAGTGCTCATTCTAACACAGCTGCTTTTTTTTATTCTTCAAGGAGTCACAAAAATCACATTTTTGTGTTGTATCCATTGCTTTTAAGAACAATCAGGAGTGTTTTAACATCTGTTGTGTCAATAGCAACCACAATAACAACTGAAAGTCCCCAGTTCATATGGTCAGCAGATAAAGTGTAACACCTGTGACGACCACAGGCCTTGAGGGACACGGGGTGTGTGTGTTCCCTTTTCTTGCCTCTGTTTCTCTTGCAGATTTTCCTGGCCTGCCCGCCCCTATCCTCTCACCTCTGCTGTTCAGCAGAGTAGCTGAGCTTCCTGGTCTGCCTGCCCCTCCCTCTCCTCTCACTTCTGCTGTTCAGGAGAAGCAGTAGATCTTCCTGGGCTGCCTGCCCCTCCCTCTCCTCATTTAGATTGGCTTCACCTGAGCTGAGCCTTTAAAAGCAGGGGGAAATCCAAGATGGCTCTCTCTCCCTCCTTGGATGGCTGGTGCCTGCCAGGCACCCATCTTGGCTTTTTGGTTTGGTTTGGGTTAGGTTCTGTTTGCCTTGGTTGTCTTTAACACAGTAATGTTCACACACATAGGGTGGATCCGAATAGTCCTTCCTAAGTCCTTTCCTGTCCACTTTACCTTAACCCCGATAAAAAACGTCACAGGGTCAAGGAAAGGAAGGAATAAGAGGAAAGGAAAGGAGAACTGCGGTAAAAGAGGAATTCGACTGCACTTTCACTTTGGTGTCATATTTATGTGACGAGGATTTCCTGTGACGTAGGTAAACCACGACGAACTACAGTGCTCTGAAAATGGACTACAAGAAGCGTCTTGTCATCTGCTCTACCTCACAGAGTTTTGTGTCAGCTTTACCTGTTAACATTAACAATCCATGATCAGACCTGTGATGGTGTTTTGTCTTTGGTCATGCAGTGTGTGTTTCCTGCACACAGATGTGAGGTTAGGTGAGAGATTCTATAAATGTTCACATCTCTGACAGCACACGGGAAAAAAAACTGAAGTCTGATAAAACATAAAAATGTTTCAGAAAGACTTTTATCCCTGTTTCATTCACATATATCATAACACACATTGTTAAACATCGTTACTATATTTTAAGTATTGTAAAATACCTCATTTGTCCTTCTTTTATTGATTGTTTTTTTAATAAACTTTATTAGAGACCCCATTGTTCTGTCTTGGCATGATTTACTTCATAAATGAAGATTGATAGAAATCTGGTAACAAATATATAATATTAGAATAGGACACAAGGACCAAAATTGTTAATTACCTGATGAACATTGTAGATGGCCCGAAGGGTATGGAGAAAAAATGTTTTAAATCAAGTGCTTTATGAATTATAGACTAATATTTAATTGTTTATCAGTCCACCATTTCAAAACTGATTAAGAAAAAAACTAAGGTGATATTTTTGAAAGCGAAGCGTATATTCTTCTCTATGACTGCGAAAAAATGTTTTGTTTTTTTAATTATATAGCCCACATATCTTGATAGTCCCACAAAGCTCGTCATTTCTTCCTCGTAAGTTTCCGTACAATGCCAATACACGTCACCTGCCGCAGTGCATTATGGGGCGTTCCTTTCTTCTCTCCTTTCGGAAAGGATGGACCAGTGTTTCCTAAGCTAAAGGAGATAATAAAGGAAGCAACGACCCTCCTTTCCTTAACTTTTGGAGAATTCGAACAGCACTTATCATGGCCGACGCTTAAATGCTTCCGGGTCATTTCTTCAGTTAGGAAGGTTCCTTATCAAAAAAGGACTATTCGGATGCACCCATAGTCTCACAGCACCCAAACACCCTCACCACACTACTGATAACTGACTTAACCTCATATATTTCTTTGATGAGTTTCTCAATAAATTAATTTCTTTATTTAAAATTTGTCACTGTGTCGACCTCCCTTCTTTGTTATGCTCTTCAACGAGCTGGGCATAACACACCATTGTGGTTATTTTTCTGTTTCTATGTTTTCATTCGGATTTTCTCAAGATAAAGGTCATGTAGGGCCTGGCTCCGGATTAGGGTAGACTCTGAGTGCAAATCCATTTATTAATGAAAGTATATCCCACTTTGCAATGTTATGTGACACAATGACCAGTCAGTGTGTTCCTGCTGATTCATTTTGTTGATCTTGATATAAATGATGATGTTTTCTAATAAGTGTAACACAACTAATGTGCAATAGTGTGTTCGTAACTGGACTCATGTATGAAAATATTTTTTAATTACTTTTTTGTAAAGTAGGCTACTAAGGAAAATTTAGTTTTTTTTAATAAAGTACTCCAGTACTTTTTTTTTTTTAAATGCATTTTTTGGGGCATTTTGTGCCTTTACTGATAGGAGAGAGACAGTGGATAGGCTTGTGAAAGGGGGAAGAGAGCAGGGAAGACACTCTGCAAACTGGTCACAGGCGGGACTCGAACCTGGACTGGCAGAAGCAAGTACATGGGGTGCCTGGTTGCTAACCACCCCGCCAAACCAGCACCCCAGTACTCCAGTACTTTTACTAAAGTAGTATTTTAAGAAACTTTCCCTTGTATTGAAGTTAAATTTGGGCAGAAATCTCTATAATTTTACTCAAGTGCTGAAGTTGTGCGTTTTGTCAATCAGTGTAGAGTTCCAAAACAGTTTGCAAGCATTCTTGAGAAAATACACAGTCAGTTTTGCAGAAGAAAACAGAAGTAAGAAGGATAAGATTTTTAAAAAAATGGTTAACTGGATGAAGTATTGGGTAACAGACAAATATAGTCTCAGAAAACTGACCCTCAAAATATATTGTACTTACAATATTCTTGAGTCCAAGGTTGACCAGAGTAAGATAATGTTCAGGATCAGAGATCATCTTTCCCACATCATCAGGGATTAGAGCTGTCCCATTGGAGTAGACAAAATATGCCTCAATGATGGTTCCTGTTGTTTCCCTGTAAGGAAAATACAATTGATGTCAATATACTGATAAACCTGAAGAACTGTCTCAGTCCATTCATTTTAAGTTACACTCCAAATAAACACTGTCAGTGCTCAGTTGTTCCACAGGGACAGCAGCACCACCTTGTGGACAAAAATGTGCAATCAGGTAAGAAGCTGGGTGCACTCATTCTCATGGTTTAATGTGGGCAATGCTCTGGATATGGTCATCTTATTTTTTCTGTCCTGGTTCACTAAATCAAGCCCACTGGATAAGAGGGGAAAGTGTACAAGATCCAGGAAAAAACTTCAAAGGACCACCAAATTTAGACCACTGCTTCTCATGGGAACTTAGCACATTATCTGCATGTCTAAAGGGCAGATGTGTAAAGTTATATTTACGTAGGTTTCTGTAGATTCAGCTGAACTTCATTAAGATGTCAATCAGTGAAATATCAATAGGTCTACTGGGCTATAAAGGTTGATTCAGTAGTTCAGTACAAAATATCTCTATATCTTTGCATATCAGTGTTTTTTGTTTTTTTTATTTGCATAGTGCTTCTATGAACTCTAGTGATAACTTGCTAATCTGTGGTTATACTGTGCTGCTTATCTCTGTTAAAGTAGTAGGGGACTGGGGCCTTTCCCAGCTGACATTGGGCCCAGGGTACACCTTAGACCAATTTCAAGCCATTCATATCCTCTTTCTTTTTATATTTTGCTTTGAACAATTTAAGAATTTGACCTGACCCATTAGCTTTTTTCTTGTTGGGAACAACCCTATAGCTTACTCCAGATCAATTTAAGCACCATCAAACAATAATGATCTGAATCTCTTTCCCATAATGATGAGTAACTGCTCATATCTGTTAGTTTAGGTGTGTTGACTGCAAAGGAACTTGCCTGGTGGTTTCTTCAGTGTTTGCCCTGATCCTAACTATATAAACAGCAGTTTGGGTGGCAGTTTGCAGAGCTCTGAAATGTAGAACAAAAAGTCAAAGAAAAACATGTTTTAGGGGTCACCAAATGATGCAGATTACACATACATTTCCCTAAAGTAAGTCCAATTGTACCTGATGATGTCATCGCGTTTGTCTTCAACCTGTGCTTCAGTGAGTGTGAATTCAAGTTCAACTTTGTACGACTGATCAATCGAGACAATCTTCAAAATGACAAAAAGAAAAGTAAAATGAAGGATTTACTTTACTGTTTATCTCAAGGACTTTTCTCTGTTGTGGTGTGATCACTCACCTCCAGCACAATGGCTGTGGAAAGTCCACCTGTGTCAGTTGCAGTTACTGTCACCAAATATTTCCCCTTCAGTGTCAACTCGAGAATCTCTGTAGTTCTGTTAAGAGGGAGTAAAACCATGAGTGCAGCCATGAACAAGAAAAACTAAACTGATGCCTGGGTGAAAACATGTTGAAGCTCATTATATCCCACCACGCAACACTCTGCTCAGGCTTGACCTAACTTACTGTGTACAATGTGGGGAGGGGGTAACCTGACATACCAGGTAGAATGTTCAATGTATTTTACTGGTCCATCTGGGGAAGAGCCCATGGGAAGTGTTTGGGGAGTGCAGAACCTTTAAGAGGCATTTCTGACAGGTGATTGGACAATCGTTCCATCAACACATTCACTACAGTCCTGTCATATAGTGCAGTCAGCAGGCGCTATAGAACGTGAGCCATTTCATAGAACAAACTCATCAAAGCATGTCTAAAGAAGAGCAAATATATCTATACAATAGAGAACTTGTTAGTGTTTATATTTGTTTTTTTTTATTATTTAGGGGCGATGATTGAGCTGCCCCACTTTAGCCACTTGCAATCATTTTAGATTGGAGGTTGGCAAGATGGATCTGTCTGATCACAGACAGGCAGGTTCAGTTGCTTCCTCTGTAACCTCTTTTGATTCTGCATGTACATTCAAGGACTTAACAAATTGTCTCCCCTCAACACAGTTGAGCTCTTATTTGGCTCACTCGCAGACACTTTTGCCACCACCTTGTGTTCACAAAAGCAAACTTCACTCATCACTGTGAATTCAAGATGGTCGCCATCCTTACCACAGCTTCGCAGCACAAAAACTGACCAGGCAAACTCTCAGATCTTATGATGAAAATAGTCTTGAAACGCAGACGTGAGTTAACATTTTTCACTCCATGGCCAAAGGTATGTGGGTTTTTACTCCAGCCTTTTGGATGAATTCCTGACATAAGATTGACGGAAATAAGATTTGAACATTTCCATCCTCAGAGTCTGTTCCTGACTGTCATAATCATTTAAAACCTCTATGTTAAGCAGTTTATTTTATTGTCTCTCTCAAAATAGTTTGTCAGCCTCTGGTCCACCATCCCTCTTGACCCTTGGGCCAGAAAACTCTTTGCTCACAGGGGTGTTGCAGTGAAAGCACCAACATGTGTTCGCTGAAACATTTAAAGAGTTTTAACAACAAAGACTTTGTACTTACTGAATTATTCCAACATAACCGTCATTTTGCTGAGTGGTGACTGCCTCAAACACCGTCCTCGGGTTGGGATCTGTTTGATTGTTGGTGTACTTAAACTGGACGTCTGTTACTTTAAATTCCATCTCACGATTTTTTCCAGAGTCCTTGTCGGTAGCCTGAGAGAAACAAAAGACAGAAGACTCAAATGTCAGACCTTTGTGCTACGAATTCTGTTATTATCTCAAAATCAAGATCTTTTTTCATACTCACTGTGACCCTTGCAACTGACGTTCCTATACTTGCACTTTCTGACACCACAACTACAATGACATAACACAAATTCAGTGTTGGATTTTTTGTTTGTTTCTATAAACTACACATTTGTTCTGAAAAGGTGGATTTATGTTATCACAGTTTTAAATATGGGGTTTTTGTTTGTTGGGCAGCATCCCTTCTCGTCAGGGTTTTCACACTGGCATTTTTGTTCTTGAAAAATTCAATTTCAATTACAACAATTCACTTAACTATTAGAAAGCTCTTGAGTTTTCTCCTCTTTGTTTTGATTTCTTTGTTTTGACGCATTTTATTCTGATGTGTTTAACTCGGCTTAGAAAATTCAAATGAAGTTTTATTAATATTCTAATTTGCATTTTAACATCAATTTAATATTTAATTTTGATTTTCCTCAAATTCAAATCAATTCTTGGCATTTTTTTTCAGCCTCACCATTTTAAGGGTTTATCACTTAAAAAAGGGATGTTAAATTCAATCACAGAGGGAGTCACCATAACAGCATATTTCAAAACTTAGTGACCAATGTATTCATGTGCTGACTGATCAGAGTGATATTAAAGCAATGACAGGAGGGTACACAGACCCTTGTTGCATAGCTGTTGTGGTTCAGCTGCATGCGCTGCAACCAACCCTGGCCCTTACCACTGACCCTAACCCTATTCCTTGTAGTGAGAGTATATGGAGTGCTATTTAATGGTGGGCTGGATAAATTATATCTGAGGCTATATTTGGCCCTCATTATTTTAGCACCCCTGAAACTTAAGCTCTCCTATTCTTTATAAATAACTTTCTTTATGTACCAAATGTCTTAAATCATTTGTTCTCATGAATATTTATAATAATTAATACTCATACTATTTCTTGTAATACCAATAACAATGATAATGCCCATCATATAACTCCCCCCTGACCTCACAATTTAACAAAGACCTCTGTAATCTCAGATTAGACTGCAGGTGAATAAACATACATGTTTTTTTTTTATCTACAAAACATCAGATGAAAAACTCTCCAGGTGGGCTATACATATTAACAATTCATTCAACATTATTTAATTTTGAAGGATCATTGAGGGAAAACCCTCATTTTCAATAGTGTTGAGAGCACAAGATATGAAATAAATATGCATTTAACAGAACAATTCAAATACAATTAGTATCACTGATTATATTATCAATCAATCAGTTAGTCAATTAGTCTGTGTTTTTGCAGTGACATTTTATAACTAGAGGAGCTCTGGGAGCACAAACATCTGCCGGGCCATTGCCGACATTGTTAACAGAGTTATTATAGTTATCATGTGGAAAACTGCCCTATCACATAAGGCTAAAATATGCAATTGAAGTTCCTGCATCTGTATCCCATTTAGGCTCACCACTAACATGTAATGAGTTCTTTCTTGTATCATGACCTACATTCCCTGAAGATTTCAACAAACAAACAGAAAAACACAAGCAAAACACAACGTCCTTGTCAGAGGTAACAAATACTTTCTAATTGTACTTTACAAAAGAGTAAGTCATTGTTTGTATTTGTATAACTCAGTCATATACACTCACCAAACACAGAATTTGGGGAATTGAATTCTGGGGCATTGTCATTGATGTCTTCAATGTTGATCACCATTACTCCTAGAACAACACAAAGACATATTCAGTTGTGTGATAAAAGTACATGTTGGTCCTAATTTTATATTGACAGACATTCTTTCACACTTTTGTCATATCATAGTTTCATAGGGTTGAGTTTAAGATCAGATAGTGAGGGATGTTCAGCTCCCAAATAATTGTGATTGGGCTCCTTACATCACTCACATCACCCACTAAATTGAGTACACTGATAAAGGTCTTCAATAAAGGACTTTAAAAAAGGGGTTATTTGATAAATGTGTGAACACGTTGGGCTAGATCTACTAAGATCCCAAATAACGAGTGCTAAATTGGATGTACAAACTGAAAAACTGCACCTGCTTTTAGTGGGGGTGTTGCGGGTAATCCACTATGACTGCCTGCGCAAATGATAAGGTGGAAAAGTGGTGCAGATACCCTCTTTAAATGAGGATTTTGTGTGTGTGCTGCTAGCTGTCACTCATGAAGAGTTTGGAGTACAGAGTGGCCTTAAACAAAAAATGAAAAGGCACTTCTTCCAAATTACATGCACCAGATAAATATGGATAACGATTCAATCAAAAACAGATCCTCCCCAAAATGAAGTAATGGACCTTGGAGGTTCAGAAACATCATGATGGAAACAACAGGGTGCTTTTAAAAATATTCATAATGGTTCACTTTTTTCCCTGCAAGCCTCTTTTGAACATCACATTCTATCCAGTTCCTCTATCTGAAACACAGTCAGTATAATTACTTAGAGTGAGTGCTGACCTGGTGTGGCACTGTTGTTCTCTCCTTTCTCTGTGAACTCGTCCACCACTTGAGCCTCAATCTGCACCTGGCTACATTCTTCATAATCTATCATGAGGTCATTATTTACTGTTACCTCCCCTGATGGAAGCAGGAAGAAGTAGCTGCATGGTTGCACAGTGGTTTCACAGCTGCACGTTATGGATTCTAGCTCATAGATCAGACTGTGGTTAGTGTCTACATCATAACCCAAAAACCGCCCAATGACTCCGGTGATGGTGGTGTTCTCCTTCACGCTCACAGGTTCTATTGGCAAGAACTGTGGCCGCTCGTCGTTTACATCCAGCACATTCACAGTCACCACAGTTTCAGCGCTCTCCTGCTCAAGATCAGCTGCCTGTACTCGCAGCTTGAATTGTTTGCGATCGCTTTCGTAGTCCAGGTTAATCTCGGGGTCCACAGTGATGGTCCCATGGTATCCTAGATCCAATGGATGAGCGCGTATAATAAAGTTGCCAAAGCTCCCATCAATGATACTGAAAGAGATGCGGTTGAACTCTGGTGTTTGGTCCAGATCCACAGCTGTGACAGAGCCCACCAATGCACCTGATTGGACAGAGAAATACCATCAAAACTAAGCCACACAATTTTGTACAACTTAAACTTGTTGAAATAATTACAAACCTTGTTCTCCCTCTTTAACAGAGAATTCATAAGAGGAATTGTAAAATTGTGGTGGGTTGTCATTGACATCCTAGAAGCATCAAAAGAGAAAGACAGTGATTACATCATTTATCATCAGTATTTGTAATTGCAAATAATAGTCATAAGGTGTCTGCCTCAGTTCTCCAGGTCACCTTACAAAGCACAGTTCATGCAAAAATAAATTAAAAATGATCTAATGTAATTAAAAATAACAGTGAATGAAACATTTGATAGGTTAGCTGAATATGAAGTGCAAAAGGATGGGTGTAAAAATGGAAAGGTAGTTGAGGATAGGGATGTCTGGCTGGGAAGAATTCCAAATATAGGTGGCAGAGTACGTGAAGGCTCTTGTTCCCATTATGGTTAAGCAGGAAGATGCTACATGGAGTTGACAAAGAACATCTTCTGAGGGAGAGTGAAGGATGTGCAGGTGTTCAGAAAGGTTTAGGTTCTGAGTAGCCTTAGAGTAGAGGTCCCAGTCAATGGGCTGTGGACCAGTCCCAGGCCTTGGATCATTTTGTAATGGGCCTTAGAGACATAACATAACTAATTTCATTACCCTTTACAGAGTATCTTAGACGGAAGGCTGTTTTATTTTAAAAGGATGCCTGGATCTATGCATATCATATAAAAGTAACAATCTCACCTACAATGTTGTTTTCCTTTGCTCTCACCTAAAGTATATGTCATAACTTAGGGTGCCGAGAATCTATTTGTTTGTTTTTTGTAGTACTGTATGTATACCAGGCCTTTAAGTGATGCACAGACATACACTAAAACTATAAAAGAAGACATGGAGCATGGGCATCAAACTCGCGATATAAACAAACACAAGTTGAAGATGTAGAAGACTACTAAACTGCTACAGAATGTTACCTATGGATGTCCAAGCAGCAAGATTTGTAATCATTTACATTCTATAGTCAAAATACAGTAATGTAATGGAAGCATATCAGGCCCGGACACCCAGCAAACAAAGTTTTCCCTCACATGTTGATGACAGAACAGTGCATGCAGTTTCAGGGAGAGGTGGGGCTATGAGATTAAACCATGGATGTATTATAAGAACTGGATAGCGTGGCTCCGCCTTCTACCATGTAACGGTTTTGAAGCCAGAATATTCCCCGTCAGGGCACTGCCATTGTGCAGCCAGTGGAGAATCTGGACCATATTTTGAGGTAGTTGTTGTAAACTGTCGCAAAACTCCGCAGCATACGCCGTACACAATCATTATGGAACTGCCGTAAACCGCGGTTATTTTTTAGACTCTAATAACTGATGAAAAAGAAACTTTTCAGAAAAAAAGAGGACTTGGAAAAAACGTAGCCCAATAATACTTTCATATCACCACAGCATACGGATGGGAGAAATATTTCTAAGAGGTGTATTCATTTTTTGAAGTTTCACTACGGCCCGTTCAGATGAATGGGGGAGACGGAGATTTGACCTATACTGTAGCCAGTCACCAGGGGGAGCAGTTTTTGCAGCGGCTTCACAAAAGCCCAGCAACATGGCATTACAGTCTATGGAGTAAACACTAAAAAGCAAGGGCAGCATTTTAAGATTCATTCTCTCTGGGACCAAAAGTGTGTATTTTCTGGCACAAAACATTGGTTTCATGTGGACAAAATACCAGACAATTGCCCAAGTCCCTCCGATCCGAGTCCCAAGCAAGTCTCGAGTCATTTGATCCGAGTCTCAAGCAAGTCCCAAGTTTTTTCTGTTGTGGGCAAGTCGAGTCGAGTCGAGTCACAGGTTTTGTCAAGTCAAGTCGAGTCGAGTTACAGGTTTTGTAAAGTCAAGTCAAGTCGAGTCACAGGTTATGACAGGTCGAGTCCCTCACCTTTGTTCCCCAGTCCACCCAAAAAGGACTCAGATTTTTTATCTTGAAGATACAAACCTTATCTTCCCAAGGTCAACATAAAAAACCGCATCAGACTAGTCTGCCTGGATTAATGCAGCATAAAGCTGGTCATTTACCAATAAGATATTGCATGTCTGATTATTTAGACCTAGGTAGAGGAGAAAGGCTACATTAAAGAAATGGCATTTTTCATATAAAAAATACTTTTATTTAAACAATTTTGCAACAGTTATTTGCAACAAATAGGGGGCTCAGCTTGCAATTCAGCAAACATAAAACTGCATGCACACACTCACTTTGACTGCTGAACCTAAAAATTTGAGAGAATTCCTGATATCTTATTCTGACACACCTGGATAACCCAGATCTAGTGTATTTAAATAGTCCCATTTTCAGTCAATAGTAGAGAATTTCACAAGGTGAAAGGTAGTTAGTCGCTTATGTGTGTGTCTCACACACACACACACACGAAACCCCCCCACCCCCCACACCCCCCCACACACACACATATATACGCGGGCTAAAAAAATACACTTAAAATCATTTATCCTACGCCGTTTGGCCGATTTTCTTTCACTTACTTGCACGTGATAAAGTTTGATGTTGTGCCCTCTTTTTCACTTATCGAAGCGTTGCAGGTCGTACACTTGTCGTGTCTTCGTTTTCCATCTGAGTGAAATTCTTTATATGCAAAGAAAATAACTTTGGGCACAGAAGACATAGTAGCTGAAGCCTGCGTCCCACGCTATCTGCCCACTGATCATCACTGTAGCGGGAGCGGGTGTGTGGTAGGAACACGTGTGCAGCGCTGTGTTGTGTGCGGGACCATAATAGTTGACGGACATGTGTAATGTGAATGGAGCATCAACAGCGGCGTATATCTCCTGTCTGGCTCTTCATATAAAGTCTGAGTGAGTGAAATTTTCTGAATCATGTTGTCTCAAGTCAGGTCGAGTCTGGAGATATTTTCTCCCGAGTCCCAGCCGAGTCTCAAGTATTTATCTCCCGAGTCGAGTCGAGTTCTGAGTTTTTACCTCCCGAGTCCGAGATGAGTTGCAAGTCGACGAGTTGCAAGTCGTCTCATTAGCCGCTCGAGTCAACTCGAGTCCGAGTCCTATGACTCGAGTCCAATTGTCTGCAAAATACTCTTATGTTAAAAAAAACTCTTGTGTATACCCCTAAAATTGTTTCTGTATCGACAACCCCTAAAGTTTTTGTCCTTCTGAACCTTCTATTTCAGCTCCCTACCAACAATAGAAGTGCTGACCAGTCATCTTGGCAAATGTATTTACCATCTACATGAATGTATTGTATTGTAAAACAATCTCTCATTATAACATGTCAGAATGGAGCAGAAATATCCTCACTACAGAGAAGTTTGTAGTGTTGAGATTTGTTTGTCATGTAATAAAAATGCATTCCAGATCAGATAAAACTGCTACTGCAGTTGCTTGTTCTTTTTCCTGCTGTAAAGGACTGTGATTGGGCTGTGCCACTTTGGGCCGCTCACAATCATTGTAGGCTGGAGCTTGGCAAGAAGGATCTACCTGATTACAGACACTGAACCAGGCAGGTCTGGTTGCTGCGCAAGGTTGAGAATGGACTGCATTAAGCAAATAAGATTAATTCAAACTGCTAAAATCTTACCTGTACATTGACAATAACTAGGACAGATGTAGACAGGGGAGGAACACCCATGTCTGTGGCTGTCACATTTATCTCAATGCTCCCATCCAGCTCCAGATCCACAGCCTCTCGATCAAGTTCATCACTGTTTCTGAGCACACCAGTATCAGGGTCGATGGTGAAGTTATCACTGTATTTGCCGTCTTCGATTTTGTACACAATTTTGCTGTTGTTTGTGTCAGGCTCATCTGCATCAATGGCCTGTGCAATTAGGACAAGGTTAATGTGAAGGGTGAACAGGACATGCACCTATACACGAGTGTTTGTGACTGATACAAACATGAATGTGAGGACAAAAAGAAAGTAGATCTGTGATTTTACCGGTTTTTGTTTTGACAGTTACCTCAATCCTTGTTTGAAGCTGATCCCCCTCTTTGAGAAACTCCTGGTAAAATTCTCTGTTGATGACAGGAGGCTGGTCGTTGATGTCCAATAAAGTGATCTCCAGTACTGTGGTGCCCGGCTTGCCATCAGTGTCTCTTGCCTCCAGTGTTGCAGAATACAGAGCTCTGACCTCACGATCCAAAAGTGCCTTGTTCTTCACATAAATGATGCCTGAATCGTTGTGCACATCAAAATACGGTAGTCTGAAAAACATTGCAAGTTATGTTAAGGGTGCTCTTATTGCATTCATGTTCTTCATTCACGCAGCCAGAATCACATCATAACAGTTCAGTGAGAGTGAAGACATACATGCTCTCTGGAAGAAGACTGTAGACAAGCTTGCCTTGATCCATGGTATCAGGATCTTCTGCCTGTAGGAAAAAATATGTCTCTTTGAGTGACAAAGTCAGCTTGAACGCCATGGGACAGTGCTGTTTAAGCAGGTTTTAGCAGAGCCCATTTTTTGCCACACTTTTGCCATACATTCATCACTATTGATGAAGGAATCTTCTAGTTTTCATGCTGAACAACCCGAAACCCCAAAAAGCTCTAATTGCATGACTGGTATACTCTTGTAATCGCTAAGTTCAGCACTGCTCAGCTTCATGTTGTCAAAGACTCCCCATTCATTCTACAATTTATGTTCTGTCCTGGGCCCAAGTCGGTGGACTTTGACTTCTACTGACACACACTAAACCAAAGTTTTAATATACAATCGATATATAGAAAATCCTATATTACTCTGAGAGATGCAAAATATCCAAAGAGTGCATCATAATAATATTAATTTGTATTCTCATAATTACATCCACCCAAGAAGATTTAATGACATTTGTTTGCTTGTCTGTTGGAACAATAACCAAAATAGTTAGTAATGGAATTTAATGAAATTAGAATCTGGATGCGGAACCAGGATTTTTTTAAAGGATTTTTTTTAACACTGCAAGATGGGACATTTTTCCTAGTCTCAGTAATAACTCAATAAGTTCTCAATAGATTTTGATGACATTTTCAAATAATGTGTTTCACTGAACAAAGGACAAGTAATTTGATGTTGGAGATGATCCAAATCCAGATTTGGATCTGTGAATTTTCACATGTGAGATTGTGCAGCTTTACACATTTATGACATTAAGCTACCTGACAATGCTGGAAATTTCTAGATGAAGGTTTATGCACTCAGAGCGCTCAGTTGACTTTTTTTTTACCTCTTATTGTGAATACATTTATGTCAGCTTAATTTATTTCAGTTTAGTTTAATTTTATTTCCTGTGCCAAAGGTTTTTGTTGCACACAAGCACTGTATTACCCAGAGGAGAAATATAAAACACACTTATTTGACATTAACCTAAATACCTAATGTCTCATGAATAAAACTACAAGTGTTGCACAGCACAAACCTCTACTAATGCATTTCTAACACTATTTGCCCTATGTTAACACATCCCCTTGAAAATATTATGGATCTGCAACCAGATTCAGATCACCATTAATGCTTCTTTCTTGTGCCATGACTAAAATTCCCTGGAAATTTCATCAGAATCTATTCAGAACTTTTTGAGCAGTCTTTCTAACAGGCAAACAGACGGAAAACACAAAACACAACCTCTTTGGGGGAGGTAATACATCAAACAAAATAACAGTCTACAAGGTAAACATTTCAGTTATCTTATGGTAAAAAGCATATGACTGTGGTTAGTTCTTACTTTAAACAGCAGTCAGAGACTATATTATGACACAGGATACTGTCATGTTTTTAAAAATGTTATGATTTTAAAGACGACATGATACCCAGTCTTACTTACAATGATGTGGCCCACCTCTGTCCCATCGTCAGAGTGCTCAGGGACACTTAGCTTGTACGTGTTATTTTGGAAGCTTGGGCTGTTATCATTGGTGTCCAGGAGACTGATTGTAACTGTAGCCGTGGATTCAAAGTTTGTATTATCTTGATCTGTGGCGATCACCTATGGGGAAACACATCAGACTGACTTAAAAAACACATACATGGGAAATGTTTTCAAAAATATTTATCACAGATTAGGGTTTCACTTACTTCAACAGTCATTTGCTGAGTTTCTTCGAAGTCCAGTTTTTGGGGATCTCTAACCATAAGCCGAACTACACTATCTATACCAGTGAACTCAGGCTCCACACTGAACACATCCTTATCGGCTCCTCCCAGGGTCAGTTTAGTGTTGGAAATCTGTGAAAAGTAAAGTTTTGTTGCTTATTTGCTGATGCTACTCCTTATAGGAAAATCTTCCCTTTTTTGTGATATCTCTCTGTACCTGATCCAGATCTCTGACTGTCATGTTGAGTTGAATAGACCCGAAAGTGTTCTCAGAGATCTCTTCAGTGAAGTGGGTTTCCTTCACACAGGTGATTCCACACTTGTAAAATTCTGGTATGTTGTCATTAATGTCAAGGATGTTGATCTGTACCACTGCTGTGGCGCTGGCAAAGGTCCCGTTGATGTTTGGATTGGACTCGGTCGCCTAAAGAAAAATATAAGCATGTTTCAAAGAATGTATTATTCCATTATAAGTATGAGCAGGAGTAAAAATGACAAAATGTTTTGATAAATGTATTGCAGCACTATATGAATCTATTTAAATAAGAGTGAAAACGTTCGTTCAAAATTATTTTTTAATTTGAGAGTGTTTTGAGTGCAGAATGGAAAAAAATCAGAAAATCCAAGGATAAGATTGGCAAGCAAAGGAATGGGACAGAATTTGACATGACAGGAGAGGGTAAACTGATATGCTTTTGGTTGGCATATGCTTAGGATGCACAGGAAAGGGAGGACTATTGTTCCTTCTCCATTTGTATTGTAGCTCAACTGCTAAACCGGTCACGGTTGGAAACTACCCACTTTGTTTTCCATCACTGTAGTCAACCACTTTTACAGTAGATGGTGTCTTCATAGAGGAGCTGTGCCAAAGTGTTGTGGTATCTTGACAACAACAAAGGAGGGAACAGAGACGCTATAGCTTCCAGCTCCACTGTGGCTTCCAGGCACCACAATGAGATTTATTTTTGTTTCAGAGAAAGTTTAAAGCAGCAAAACAACAAACTGTTAGAAGCAGAGGAAAGTTTGGGAAATCATACAGCATTGCAGAGAAGACAGTGGGAGGTGTTTTATTTCAATGTCAGATACTCCAGACTCGCGACAGAACTCATCATTCAGAGGTCGGCAATGTCTCTATGTCCTGTTTAGTCTCAGCTCAGCTCCCTATGAACCTCGCAAGGGGTGATATGAAAATTTGTGCTAGAATCAAGGCACCTTCCCCGATGAAAAATAAAAACAACTGCATTACGTCAAGCCAAAACTGCAGTCTGATAGGGTAGTCGGTGGTTTTCAGATGTTTTTTGTCCAAGGCTCACCTAAACCAAGGCCAAGTTCCCATAGCTCACCACATTTATGCTATTGTAATAAAGCCCCATAAAAGTTTGCTACAGTATCATTCATCTGCTCTACATATTTATCTTTATCTAGAAATGTCTCATAAAACAAGACATTCAACATTATTATTAATGAACTATTTCCTAACAAACTAGTCCAACATTTACTTTACACTCTAAACTCATGTATGTTTTTGATTAATTGTATTTATAACACAGTGAACAAATTCCTAAGGCACACTCAGGATGGGATAATATATATGTCCGTGTGTGTGTGGGTGTGTGTCTATGCAATGAGAGAGCTGGTGGAGAATTAACAGAGTTAGGATAGGATAGAAAAAGAATTAATAGGCAAAAATCAAGCTCAGGCTACATGATGTAAGCATGTGAGTCATTGCAATCATCAAAATCCCACCAGAAAAGCAAAATGAGGATGAAGCTGTTGCCTGAAGGTGAAAATTAGATGTTAAGCAGCTGCAGGGTGCCACAGTGAGAAGGACAGGGAGAAATACCGATGCCAGGAATTTTTTGTCTTGTTCAAAGAAGTAAATTAGACATGTCTAAAACACTGAAGGGAATAATTAAAAAAAAATATTCTAAGAGACAAACAAACTTTTTGTTTGATGTTAAAGTTAAAAGTGGAGCTGTACCTTTACAGTCAAGGAAATAGAGCTGGTCATGTCATTGCCCTCTCTGTCAATATCTGATGCCACAGATAAAATGCCCTGTTCTGAGATCTTAAATAGGCTGGAATGTGGAGAATCTGTAGAACAACATGGAGAAACATTTAATTAGTCAGAGCAAAGGTGAGATTTTCAAATGCTGTCTTTCAGTTTCACAGCTAACCCTCAATGGAGAAGCTGATTATGTCATTGATCCCTGTGTCCGGGTCTATGGCTGACACTTCAAGAATAGATGTGTCCTAAAAATACAAAAAATAAGTCTTCAGATGGAGAAGTTGTCCTCATTTACACAAAATTCAACACAGCTTCTCTACCATGTATTTTGCCATATAATACAATGATACAAATTGGTTAAATTTAGATTACATAATTTATTGCAGGCTTAATGAGCTGCAGGGCATAAAAATCCACTAGCACTTACCACAGGAGTATGCTCTTCAATACTCTCTGTGTAAGGCAAATTAAGGAACTCCGGGTCAAGATCTGGGAGGTCCACAACAGTGATGATGTAGAAAGCAGTACTCGACAAGTATACAACCTCGTCAGAGTAGCACTTGCCCCCACCATCCTGCAATGAACACAAAGGGTTAGAAATTGTGCTGCTAATACAACAGGATTCATCCACTGAAAAAATAACAAAAACAAGTTCAGAGACATTTAATAATATATATGGAAAGTACCAAATAAGGTCAGTTAATCTTTAAAAATGTATGATGTCAAACATATTTCTCATCACTTCTTTGAAACAACTCAACATCTTTGCAAATGAAGTGCAAAGATGCAAAACAGAGACTTACCGATGCATTAATCTTCAGTCGATAGGAAGAACTCAGGTCATTGTAATTTAGCCTTCCCATCAATTTGACATCACCAGTTACGTTATTGATACTAAACAGACCAGATCCAGAACTTGGGATAACCTAGAAAATACAACGGAAATGTGGCTTAAGAAAAGCTATATTCAGATTTTTTTTCTTCTGATAGAAATTCTTTACAATTACATAATCATAGGTGATCTTACGTCATCAATACTGTATCGAACAACTCCAGCAAATCCAGTGTCTTCATCACTAGCTTTCACCCTGAACAGAGTTGTATCTACAGAAGTGTTCTGGAGAATTTTTCAAGGAAAAACAACACAAAAGAACAGTTTAGTGATTCAAATCAGAAGGAAAAAGACTTAAGCTAAGCTACATGGTGGGGGTATTAGGGTTTGTTCAACCAAGGGTTCATAGCAAGATCTGTTTATTTTGAGACTGAGTGGGCGAAGACTTTGGCAGATAGTTTAAGGGAAGACTGCAAATCAGTGTTTCTATGTAATTGAAGGTGTTCAATTAATGAGAATGTTGTTGGGGGGGGGGGGGGGGGGGGGGACCTGGTTCACAGTCACACTGAGTGTACTATGACAAAAACATATAAAAATATGACTCCAACACTATTTTTTTGCACACTGATATTATGTACTATCTCAGGTTCAAAGTGCAGCATCTTTTCATACAATACATTTGAGAAGCTAAAATTTTTCATTGATTTTGACCACAGCTTGTCATTAAGGGGTGATCGTGGATCCTGAAGCCAGGCCAGTTAAGAACCAATGGCCTCAATGATATCTGGGAGGAGTGAGGACAGGTTTCAGGCCACTGAGTGGACTTTCTCAAAAGCCATGTGACAAACAGAAAGCACCCATGAACATGGAGGCTTTTAAAACTATTACTGGGATGTAAAACATGGGTATTTTAAGAGACATTTTCTTTAAAGAGACAGAACATATTCCTCTGTGAACTGAGAGTTTAGTTAAAAGTGCTGTTTTTCTGCTCCTCAAACACCTTCAAACAACATTAAAAGCAAAGAAAATGGATTTTGCGTGACATGGGACCTTTAAATTTGTCAGACCTAATAAAGAAAAAGCACAGGGGGGTTAATAGGTTTTTAACTGTGTGGTAATTTTTACATTTTATTTAACTGAAACACTCTGATGTATCCATCATATATCCGTTCCTGTAGTAGTTCCAAATGGCTCTTAAGTTATTAATCATAAAAACATATAATGCTTGAATAGACAAAATTGAGGACCTTTTCACTTACCTCTGGAAATGAGTAAGCAAAAGAACCATCTTCAAATAAGGGCCTGTTGTTGTTAGCATCTCTTAAAAATATTGCCAAGTTAGCTGTTTCCTAAAAGACAAAATATGATAGATGTTGTACCAACTCTCAGGGAGTAGAAGATGGATATTTATGGAGAGCTTACTCACAGAGATGAGACCATCAGAGACAGTAATCTCTAAGGTAAGTACAAACTCATCATTCTGGAGGGGAAAAAGCACAGATTACATGGAATATTCATATTTACTTAAATGAAAGTCTTTCAAACTGAGGCTTTGTCTTTCCTGCATGTCTTACCTGTATTGTTAGTGGCCTTTTGACTGTGACATCACCAGTGTCTTCATCAACTGAAAAGTATCCATTATCTATTCCAGTGATTCCAAAAATCAGCTTGTTATTATCTGGATCTGATGCAACAATGGTGAACGCAACAGCGTCTAAGAAGGTAAAATCAGAGGGATTAACATATTGTAGCGCTTCAGCACCCACCGTGTGGAGTAAAACAGGATTCAATTTTTCACTTACCCACTGGGGTGTCCTCACAAACTTCATAAAAAGTCACATCAACTGAGGGAGGCGAATTAGCTGTAAATGAAAAGGGAACCTTAGTATTACGTAAAAACTAGACTTAAAATGATTTTAGAGTTGATCAGACTTACCATAAGTTTGGCTTAAGACACACAACAGGCTCAACAGCACACTCATGGAGACCCCCACCATGACTGGATATAAAAGCAGGGAAAAGAATGACAGTACTTAATTTAGATGCTGTGGTTTGCAAACAATAAATGAATAAGAGCAGAAAAAATAAGCAGCCGGCTCAGTTTGTCCTTGAGAAGAGGTGTACACTTAACAAATGTATCAGAAAAACAAATGATTTAAGGTTTACGCCACAGCTGCCCTAAAATTAACAACAATTTTGTCAATGTAATATTAAATACAATATTTAGAAGCTTTTTAACCAACATTACATTTTTAGTGTAATATAATTTTTATTATTGTTATATAATTATTATTGTCCATAAATGTTCACTTTGACTGTTAAACAAAAAAAAACAGTAATGTATATTATTATTATTATTTCTTCATTAGGATGTCCGGTTATATTTATTTGTTTGTGATCCTGAAAAGAAGTGTTTTAGTGGTTGAACGCGACAGTTGATTAATTTCTGACTTCTCAGAGAAGCACAGTGAGCCATCTAGGATTTGGGTATAAAAAGATTTATTCAGTTTGGAATTTCTCAGACAAAATGTATATCCAATAAAAATAACATTTTTAGTTACATAGAAAATCCAAATCAGCTGTTTTCTTGTTATTTTGAGAGATGGTCTAAATAAATTTGTTAAGTACTTAACATGTAAGTGATGACTCACAGAGTGTATATTCATTGAATTGTAACAATAATTAACATAATGCCCCATACATATCATTTTATTTATATGAGCAAACTGCTACACTATCGTTATAGTACAAGAGTAAAATGCTATTATAAACCTTGTTATTGTAAACTGAAAGAAGCAACTGGTTTTCTCTTCACTATAACTGCTGCACTTTGCACATGAAAAGTTATCAATTACTCTGGACATTAAGTCTGAAAGTGACAGGCAATTAACACAAATATTGAAAATTAAGTCTATTTTGCACAATATGAGACATTAAATGATACTTGTATATGTTTGAAAATGGAGAGGCCTGTTACTTGAATATATTATAATGATTAGAATTGGGGATGTTTCTCAAAATCTGTAATAAACTATTGATTACCAAGGGCAGCTGTGGTACACAAATGTACTCAAGTAAAAACTCAGTTACTATCCAAGTACATTCAAAGTATTTTACTGAAAATCACATTCATGTAGAGTAAAATGTACAGTGCTAAACAGATTTATTAGACCACCTAAAAGGACAAAACACAAATATTATAGAAAGTTTTTATGAACTTTTTTACATTTGACAATTTTAATTTTACTGAACAAAACAAAAATTTTGAACAGGAAAGAAGAATTTCAAACTGAAAATACCTTTTTATACTCAGAGTTGAGCCGCTCACTTGCCTTCAGGAAATAATCAGGAAAAGTATTCATCCACAGAAAACTATTTTATTTGTTTTAGTGACTTCATTTGTGGAAGGAAATGGCTATAATTTGACATCCTGATCAGGTAACTATAACGTGCTTTACTATTTTTTCTGTTTTGTTGAAAAACAGTACATTTAAAATATCTGGATAACAATAAGAATTATATATTCCCATTAAAAATATCATTTTTGATTAAAGAGCTTCTACAAACTTGTGTATCAGTTATTGCAGAAACATAAATGATGTTGGTAATTACCAATGCTGTTACTTTAGGTCAGCTGTGTCATAAATCATACATTGAGTTGTGGTAAAATCAATATGTTCAGGACTGTATCTTATAGCATTTTACCAATGGAACATAACCACACAGTATCAGTTTGCTGAGAAGTATTTGTGACAAGAAAAGCACTCGGAGAGCACAGTCGTCACAGTCGTCACCCATATTGTGATTTTCGCCATAAATATTAGTCCTACCTTTATTTCATGTAAATATTTAGACTCCTTGACCATGAAAACATACCATTAGCAATTGGATTCATAATGATATCTATTTTAGTTCAGTAGTTATTTACAAAAATCACATTTTTCACCATGGCGGCCAGACGCTGATCCGGATCAACACCATGCTGAGCATTACCTGAAAATTTCATCAAAATCCATCCATAACTTTTTGAGTTATTTTGTTCACAGACAGACAGACAGACAGACAAACAAACTCTCCGGAAAACATAACCTCCTTGGCCGAGGTAATCATATTTTAAATGGCATTTATGAAATGTGTTTTTTACATCTGCAAAGGAAATTGATAGTTGAGGTTTTTGAAGTGGGATTTGAGTCTGATGAAACTAGTCAATAAAGCTCGTGGCTTCATCCCTGAGAGACAGCCAGGGACCAGCGCTAGGCTATACACAGCAGTGAATGGTCTTATGCCTGTTTTATGTCCTTTTTTGTTTCTATTTTATTCAAATCATGAAAATTGTGTGAAGGAAATCACAAAATGTCTCTTGGCCTGATTCAAATGGGTTGAAATTGTACAGTATTCTGATTAGGACAACAGCAGCGGGACAGCCCTGGTGGATAAGCAAAAGGAGGAGCAGATCTTTAAGACTGACACTCACCTCACGCGATAAAATGATGAAAATTTAATATGAATCATAAATTCACTCTGAATGTTAGCATTCAGTGTGAACAACATGTTAGAATGGTCTAAAAGTTAAAATTTTACATTTACTGACAGAGCAGTACAGTAGCACATTCTTTAATAGGTAACTTTATCATTGTTTTAAATGTAATTCTTAGTTTCCTAGTTTCAAAAAGGAATTTCATAATAGTAATTACATTTGCAGGTACAATGAGTAGTAGCTGACTTGATTTGTTTGTATGTCTGTCAGTCTGTGAGCAAGATCACTCATAAAGTTTTCTGTGGATTTTGACAAAATTTTCAGGGAATGTTGGTCATGGCACAAAATGAGATGATGATGTTAATCTGAATACGGATGCAGATAAGGGATATTTTTAAGGATTTGGTAACACTGTGAAATTGGGCAGTTTTCCACATTTTTGATAATAATGTGGATACGACTCTCAGAGATGCTGTTTCATGAGAGCATATTTTAGTGATACATAGCTAAATCGGGACAGACAAACCAGCACCATCAGAGTTAATATTTAACCTCTCAAGTGTCTACATGGGTCCACACCATGTGTTTTTACTCTTTTTGGAGAGTTGGTAACTCTCATCGAGTGTAATTGCTGACTCTTTTTGAAGTCAAAGTTTAAAACTTTGCAACATTTAACAGTGGAATTTGATCAGCTCTTCTATGTAGAGTTAGGAATGCACTCTCTCAAAGTGTAAACGTTGTTATTTACTGTATATTAGTGGGAAAAATGTGTTGAAAAAGATTTCAAATTCGGTTACAGCACACATATTTAAAACAACTGCAATGCTGTTTTTATGACATGGGCTTGTACATGATGTCCAAGAACAGGGTGGGATGATTGACTCTACAAGTGTCTTTTACAGGTTCAGAGTTCAGAGTTTAAAATTCACTGATTAAGTTTATAATAGGGATGCAAATTATCGAGTAATTCATCAATCGATAGTTGTTTTATCTTATCCATCGATGATCGATTAATTGATAAGCGGCAATTTTTCTGCGAAGCTGAATTCCCCTCTGAATCAAAAGGTTCCTTTCTATGAAAATGCTATCTTTCTTATGAAAGAGAAAATGTAAATCATATTCCTTAATAAAAGATCTATTCCTAACAGAATGTGGCGTATTGAGGTGTTAATTTAGCAAAGTTGTGGAGGAGTTGTACTTTAAAATACTTCCACAGATGGTGCATTTGGCGTCTTTGTCGTCATTAACCAACTTAAAGTGGTTCCATACCGAACTCCATCTTGTACTCTTCATCCTGTCAGCTTACCACTTCTCGTTCGTCTTGTTGTTGTTGTCGTCTTCTTCTTCTTCGATTAATTGCAATTAATTTACTTTAATCGAGTAACTTCTTGTCAACGATTAATCGATAATCGATTAATTGTTTGCATCCCTAGTTTATAAGGTGACACCTATGGATTAAATGTATTGAAACATCATTTTTGACTTGTTATGGACATCGTGTTTGTCTGTGACATTTTTTATGGATTTGATTCCATCCAGAGTATGATTTACTCTGAATTAAAGAAATTTTCCCAACACCAAAATTTAAACTTTTCTCAATTTAATGTGTAGTCTAAATTCCTTTTGATCAAAGTTCATCTGCTCTCGTACATATTGTCCACCATCCTGAAACTGCAACTTCCTTATTTGTCTATTTCGGGTTTTGAAACATTTATTTTTTCTTTATTACATACATAAAAATTCCAAGTTGGAAATTGAGAAATGTCTGTTGACCTGATATAGATTGGTTAAAATTTTAACTCCCTGATGCTTTTGGACAAAACCCGGAAGACAAGCCCAGATGGATTTCTTTATGGTAATTATATTTAGTGTAGTGTGTGAAGAAAAATACTTATAATGATTCTTTATTTATTCAAAGTGTTGGCAGATATTTTTTCACTGAAATCAAAGTCATGAGCAACATTTGTTAAAACACTGAAGAGAGTCAGATGCATTTATTTTATATTTACAGACACAGAGCTGCAAAATCTCTTTTAGTTTGAGTTTAAGTCATATAATAAATAACATTTTTGATGTTCATAATTTAGTTTATATTCCTTTGAATTTGTTGTGTCCTCTTTAGTGACCTTCATTGAAGACACTGTCCACCACTGTCCAACAGCTTCATGGCAGTGTGACTTGATTTTAATAACTGTCATCACCTTTAAGGGTTTGACACCAATTTAATGTCTCATCTTTAATGACAAAATGACAAACGAAACAGATATTTTGAACTTGGTTAAGAAGATTTATACAAATTTCTGAGGATAAACTGATAATTTTATGATATGATATTCCAGTGTCTGCCATTTAAATACAGGCAGCCATTATAAATGAAGGGTAACTAAGTAACTAACAACATTTACTTGAGTTATGATAATTAAGTTACCTCTTTTCTGTATCTGCACTTTTTTGAGTATTTTTTCATTATTAGATTGTTTTTTCTTGACCTTGTATTTTGAAAAAATTGATTTAGGTACAAATTCCGTTGCATCTGATTCTGCCTAAGATCATTAAGATAAAAGTGCTGAACCAGCCAATTTTTTTTTATTTATTTATTTATTTATTTATTTTGGTGGGGAGAATTGCGTTTTCACAATACCAGGACTTTACTTCGATAATGTAATCACTTCACATCTAAAATCACAATGCTCAATACTGAACCAAAACTTTAAACTGAGACGATAATGGTCACCACTCCTTAACTAATCAGAGACAGGATGTCCCTGAGGGTTGGTCACATTTTAGAAATGATAGAATATTTACCAAAAAAAAATGTACAAAATGTGCATTTACACTTAAGTTAAAGGGATGTAGTAGGCTACCAGTATTAATCCTTATGCTTAGAATTTCATCTTATATGGTCAATTAAGCATTAAACAACAACTCAGTGTGTCAAAATCTATTTTGATGTATTTAAATGATTTTTATTCTAAATGATAACAAATAAAACAAAACATTGAATGTCACAAATGACTTTGACCTTAATCCAGTTTTCTGAGGACATAAATACAATTTTTATTGTCAAATTTATTTCCTTCAACTAATTAATAATGTTAGAGGATCTGGAAATAAGTGGAAAGGAATTTTTTCCTACTCCATTTTATGCTCTAAAATCTGTGCAGTAATGATTTACCTCCGATTTTCTATAGTTTTCAAACAATTATAATCATGTTCAACACAGAAGTGAATAAGGAAAAACAGACAAAGATGAGCTTTCAGAGTTTTGAATACAGTGGTATGGTTCCAAAAGTCAACCGCAAGGTTATAATGCCAGTCAAAGGGTTAAAGGTTTATTTTGCATAATATGAGACATTAAATGATACTTACATGTGTTTGAAAATGTAAAGGATTTGCCAGTTACTTGAATATATTTCAATTTTTAGAATTGAGGAAGTTTCTCAAAAACTGTAATAATAGATTTTTGATCTGTGGGCAGCAGGACAAGTGTTGTACTTTCAAAGTACTTTATCAAAAAGTAACTTCAGTGATTGAACATTTTGAGAAGTGTTCACTGTCATGTAAAAACAACAGCTAATGTGGTGATTCAACACTCTGTTTCAGTTTACACTAAAAAGTTAATTATTTCTTTGTACCCTAATTATAACACCAAGAGTTTGCTGTGATATCATAATCAAATTTTTGTTACATTTTGGAAAACACATTTATACCTCTGTCACATGATTTCAGTGATTATTGTTCATGGCACAAGGTGGAAGTAATTTTAGTGGCGATCTGAGACCAAATGCAGATTACCATATTTTTCAAGGATCTGTCAGCGTTGCGAGACAGGATAGTTTTCCACGGAATATTGTTCATGGAACAAGGGAGAGGTAATTAGGTTTTGGAAGTGATCCGAATCTGGATACAGATTTGTGAACAGAGCGAGACAGGGCAGTTTTCCACATTTTTGACAATACCCCATCCAATACTGGAAATGCCTTGGTGGAGGTTTGTGCTTTAGGAGCACCTCGAGTCTACACTGTGTGTCATAGTTTAACATTCACATGATGCATTTGACAACATACATAAAGAAATGCCAAGCATAAATACAGATCAACACTTTTCAATGACCATTGTAATCAAATATGATAAATACTTAAACACCTACACAACTAAAAGTAAAACTTGTGGTTGAAAAGTTTACTCTAAACAGAACAAGTACACGTTAAAGCTGGTCAACAATTATCCACCTCTTCTTCAGCAGCTGTCTGTTTCTCAGAGGTAAAAACTGAGGCACCATTCATCATCTGAAAATTACATAATTCTCAGTTTGTCCTCATGACTTTGTTTGAATCTATTTTACCAATCCAAATAAACTGACTTATTTTTCATCTTTTAACCAAGAAAAAGTCAAACATGTGAGTGCATTAAGTGGCACTTTCACCAGTATCTAAGTAAAATGTCATCAAAGTTACTGTACTTTTAACTGAGAAAAATGCTGATGTACTCTTTTCTCTCCTGTGTAAACATTTTCTTGAATAGCTAAGCCCACAAATTATTTGAAACTGAGAGAAAAACAACATTGACGTCCAAAACTAAACTTGAAATGTATATTTTTTTACCATAGGGTCATCAGTTTACGGTTTAAAAAAACATTCTACCAACGTTGAAAATATCAGTCCTACTCACCTGTCGATAATCTCCTTCACTGATGTCTGTATGGAACCTTTGACTCCTGTTCCTTCTTATGATTATCGTGAGGAGGTTGTAAAAATAAATGATTAACATGGAGACAGGCACATCCCATAAAACTGCGTCAAACCTCTTCCTCTTTCTTGGGGAGAGAAACACCCTAAAGCATTTTTCTAAATCAAAACTGATCAAGTTTGTAGAACCCAAAATGTCTTCTTGTTGTTTGCTCCCGTACATGACCACATTCTGTTTCTGCCTGAATAGGAATGAGACACAGAACCAGGAAAAGGCTTCATCCCTTCATTAGCTGGCCTGGCCCTGTCAACAGGAACATGTGGCATGGTGCCACACCAGCTCACCGAAGTCCAAGCTCGAGTTGGGCAACTTATGAACTGCTCTTCTGTTTGAAGTAGTACTGGTAAAAAAAAAAAAAAAAAAAAAAGGGTCCTATCAGAAACAATCCCAGATTATTTGTTCAAAAACCACAGTTTCATGTCCATTCCTAATGAGCATTCCCCAACAGGCACCCCATCTCTACCTCCCTTTCACACACACCCCTCACTCTGATGTCCTAATTAATGCCCATCACACAAAGGACCCAGTGGATTCACACATACCAGGCATTTGTCTGAAAACAGCACAGCCCCACACATCTTCACCCTGGCACAAATACCCAGGAGTATTTGTTAGATTTATATTTGATGTTTATATAGTGGCATTTATGGAAGATGCTTTAACGTTGTCGAGTGAATTCAGGTTGGTTGAGACATCAGGTTAAAATGTACCATTACAAAGGAAAGGGTTCATTTTCTGACCCAATGACTGAAAATATTATTCTCTCAGTCCACACTAAAAATAATGCAAAAAATTGCAAGCATTCTTTGATGTCACCTTAATGTTGGTTGATGGGGCACGCAACAGGGTGCTGACCCTGAAATTTAAAGCCCTTGAAAAATAGTGTAAGCATTGTGGTATATGACAGAAAAGGTTGGTAAACTGCTTGAAGTGCTTATGTAAACCAGTAAAATATATACCCCTAAAACAAAACTATGACATGTTCCTTTAGTGTTCTTGTTTTTGGAGGGAGGTTGTTTTACTGCTGCCCATCGGGACATCAGCAGTGTAGGACAGTGCTTAAAGGACTTAGTAGACAAGGTCTTGGGTATTGCTCTAAAATGTAAGCTTTTTTTTTTTTAGTCTGATATCCTTGGTATTCCAGATTTAAGGAGACGAAAGGAGAGGCTAATTGAAATTGATTCAAACATGAGTTGCAACTTATTGATGTGCATCTAATCAAATTTAAAAAATGTCTGTATGAACAAAAGTAAATGAATTGTCCCAGGAGAGAATTAAGCCATTGCTTAACAAAATTAATTGAGGAAGTTAAAGACTGGGAGCCCCATGAAGCCATCGCTTTTGCCCAATCTGGCCCACAGGTCATTTTTAAATATCAATAAATTATAATCATGAAGAAAAAAAGACAAACCAAGCCAATTACAAACACCCATCTTTAATGTGCTCTAGGGATGTAACGGTTACCGGTAAAATGGTAAACCGCGGTAAAATTTCCCACGGTAATCATTACCGTGGGAAATTAAAATTACCATTATACCGTGTTTGATGACCACACTGCCTCAGTAACGCACGGTGATGCTGCTCTTTGACTGGAAAAGCCTGACCTATGTATCTGTCCTCGATTAAGGAGCCTCATGTGAGGTGCACATGCGCAGTTTGCATTGTTTGGCCTCTGAGTCTGACACATTTATTGACAAAAAGACAAAAGAACTGTTATGAATATAATAATAAAGGGGTTAAACAATTTCACTTCTGTGTTTAAGTACTTTTTGAACATTTTGAACACACTGCAACAATACCGCGATAATAATGATAACCGTGATGATTTTGGTCACAATAACAGTGATACAAAATCTTCATATCGTTACATCCCTAATGTGCTCACATAAATACATCTCTGTATGCATCTTAAGTGCAAGTTTGCATTCATATTTACCCGTGTTCCTCTATGTGTAATAGTGTGCACAAAACATGTCCGTTTATGCAAAACCTGTGCAATATAACTGCCATAAATAAGCACTTTAACTGTGATGTGCACTCTATCTGCACTTGAGCGTTTAAGCACTTTAACACCGCATTTTGCACATCCACACTTTAAGCCTGAGGGTCTTTTTTATGATTTGTCTTTAGCATACCTACTGTATTGTATGTGTGTCCTTTATTTTATTGTGGAGTCAATACCGTCTTGTGGATCTGTCATCTTAGTACTGCCTGTTTCTGATACTTTAGGTTTTACATTTATTTTAAGATTGTACACATTTGTACAAATGCATTGCATCAACCTGCCAGTGGCTACAGGTAGAAATGAGACTATGGCTAAAATCTGGCACATTGTACAGTGTTCACTGTCCTCAAATTAAAAAAAAATCCTCACAAGAAATTGTGTTTTAATTGGCTATTTCTTAGCCTAACAAAAATAGTCCTGTAAGGAAAATATTTTAGAAAGAAAGATTAAATATTTTGTTCACAACAAGTCACTGAAAAAGTTGTTTTAGTCAGCTCAGATTTTGTTTCAGTAATTTAACAAAATCTCACTGTTTGCATTTTGACTAAGTTTGAAGATTCATCCATTATTTGTACTTATACTTTTGTCATCCTGTTGGAGTCAGGGGCTGGAGCCTTTCCCAGGTGACAGGGTGGGCAACAGGCATGATACACCCTGAACCAGTCGTCAGCCAATCACAGAGCCACATAGAGAGACAGACAACCACTCATATTGAAGGCTAATTTTGAGTCCCCAATCCGCCTAATGAGCAGGCTTTTGGTCAATTGAAGGAAGCAGGAGTGCCTGGAGAGAACCCACACATGCACATAGAGAACATGTAAACACTGCACAGAAAGGCCCTGACCAACACGGGGATCAAACCAGCAACCTTCTTGCTGTGAGGTTAGGGTCACCTGCTGCACTACTGTCATAAATTGGAATCTTGGCGTTGTTCATTTTTATAAAACTATATGTGATCTTTTGTGTGACTAAGAAAGCCTTTGGTTTCATGAAGGAGTATCTTGCAGCCTGTAGTGAGGTCCTCCAACTGTATAAAAAACATGAATGTGACCCCTTAAATAGCCAAGGCTGCCATCTCAAAGTTAAAGTAAGAGAAAATTAGATACTGTATTAAGGAAAAAGAAAAAAAATGTTAGTTGGTAAAGTTAGTGGTCAAACTGATGATCAGGTCAGTTTGAAGCTGATGACAAACCTCCCTGAAATAATTTCCTGAAATCTTATCCAATTAGACTTTGGTTTATGGCTTGCAGCACTGAGCAGAAGACTGCCACACCTCATCGGGCAGTAAAGATGCATAACCAGGAGGGAATGTTATAAAACATTTCTACCAAAGCAATGCCAGGAAACACAACCTAAGAGGTTGTTGTTCATTGTTGTTTTGTTTGTTTATTGCAGTAAAAGGAAAAAAAATACGACTCTTACTTAACACAGCTTTTGTTCAGTTATGACTTTGTATGAAAACTAATAATATAACTAATAGTATTACCCTTTGATATTTTTCTAAAGTGAAATAAGCAATAAGTCATCATTTACAATCTCATAGTAACTTACCCAACACTGCTGTTATCATCACCATCACCAATGGGTAGGGTGGCATTTTCCATGTTAGACAAACATAAGCCAAAAACAGTTCCACCTTAGTAACTAAATGTTTTTACAGTTCATAAAAAGATGACGTCCTCCTCAAAGTCAAGATAAAATATGTCCTGATAAGATTTGACGTAAGCTGGATCATGACATGTGTAACTATGTTGTAATCATTAAAATGGAGAGTTAATACTGGTTATGTTACACCTACTTCTAAATATAGTTATTTTATATCTGAGTGATTGAATACTACAATGACATTTACAGCTGTTCTCAGGAAATTAAATTCAAGAACTGCCTCCACTTACATGTTAGCTAAATCAAATTATTTACCGTACTGTCTTGGTTTTAGAAATAATGGTGTCCCCACAGTAGAGGAGAGAACCTTCCTATTCTCTTACTAATATCCTAACATATATAACCAGGATGAATTATAAAAGAAGTGCCATAGAATTACATTTGAGCAGATGGGGGTGTGTTAGTACCTATGGCATAGGTAACTTACACATCTGTGAAGACACCATCAATGCTGAAAGGTGCATACAAGATTTGGAGCAACATGCTGCTATTGACGTGATGTCTTTTGCTCTGACTTCTCTGCAAATTTCAGTGAGGCAATGCCTCTAGTACGGACTCGAGAATATGTACACGTGCAACAAGAATAGAAAACTAGAAAGTAGGAATTAAAGTTTTGAATAAAAATTTGAAAAAAAGGATGTGCACAAGATAATATTAATTGACAGATGCAACAAACACAAGCCTGAATAGACAATCGTGAGATCGTAGGAGTGCACATGGTGCAGTAAACTTTGTGTTAAGTATTTTAAGACAGAATTTATTTCAACAATTGTCCATGGGTCTGCAAATGAACATATATTTTAAAGTGAGTAATTGATAATTAATAAAAAAGTACATGGTTGCATGTATAATGATATGACCAGACTCACTAAAGGCATGTAAGGTCTCAATGGACCCTGGGCCAGGCAAAGACCTGTTCTTCAAATGAGCTGACACAAAACAAATTTTACAGGTTTAAGAAACACGTGCTTTTGATTCTTAAAAATGATGGGGTCTTATAATGAATGAGATTTGCAATTAAAAGTACCTACTGGAAAGAGAAAACAAAATTTGTTCTGACAATTTGATTTCCAAAGGTTTATACAAGAGCACTCATACAGTTTAAGTGGACTATCATAAGGATTTATAATTAAAACAATGTCTCAACAGGGTATTTACTGCTGGGAGATTACAGTATATTGTGGATCCAACCAGACATCACAAGGAGAGCATAGTGTAAACTCCAAGACTGCAAATGCTCATGTTTAAACTGCAAATCTACACTGCAAATTAAAGTCAGTCACTAAAACATTAGTGTGACCACCACGCAGCATGCAAACAGGTGGACCCCACATGTACTTCCCAAAGCTTGTGACTCTAAAGGAATTAAACAAAACTTGTGAATTACAGTTAGTTCAGTTTTACAATTGAATAAAAGATGATCATTTAATTGTGTACAGGAAGAACATTTTTGGTGGTCATTAATATTCAGGGTCAGTGAAGTATGCTATGTCTTCAAAAAATAGAAACAACAGATATCAATTTGCCTACAGTACAAATAGTCAGGTCTCTTTCAGCATCTTGAGCAAGTGCAATTCAATTGTCTGAAAGGACTGACTTAAGCAAAGTCAAGCAGGGAAGGCTAAATAAAGTAGGCCAAGGCAAAACAGCAGTCTGTCAATTACATTTCTAATTAAGAAAACATATTGGAAAATTGGACAAACCAGCCAATATATCTCAGAGGCTAATAACTGTCCTACACTACCCTGCAGTCTGTTGCTTTGCTCAAAGGCTCTGGTCAGACAGAGTGACAGGCTGGCTCTGATTCAAATGGGGGGAGACAAGAGCAGACTTTTGAGGAAATTAAATATCATCAATGATAAGCCTACAATTAAGCCAAAAAGCCCTTATTTATAGCCTGCCTTCTCAATACACACATCTACAAATCATGCTTCAGTCAGGGTCAGTCAGGAGACACCTCTACCACAACAAATCATTAGATTTCTGACTAAGATCAATCATCAGGTGTTTTTTTGCCCAGCTTTTCCTCACGCCCTCACCAGGCAGCCCTACCACAGGGCTACCAGGACTCAGAACAAAGACAAGTGGCCAGATCTGACCCGAAAAAGGCAGGAACCACTACCCGACCCTACCTACAGAGGGGAGTGTTTCACTTACAGCCTCACAGCCTTCAGCCCTCTCAATCAGTTATCAGCACAATAGACTGGATTATAACAGATGACCTTACAGGTTAACAAACAGTTTGGGACAAGAGAGTACACTCTGTTAAAGGGTTCTTAAGGGGGTTCACTACAATACTTTTGAACCACTTTAACAATAACAAACTATAGTTTATCTCAGGACATCTACAATTTGAACATATTGTGTCTTGTAGGATTGTTTGCATTTTTGCTAATCTCATAAGTGGGACAGACAACTCTGGAACGTCATGTATTCTGTTTTTATTTACGTTTAACACACGACCCAGCATCATTAAAACTAGGGTTAGTATTTTCCGTCTGTGTCAGTTTACTTCCGTGTGTGTGACCCTGAACTCTTGCGCATCCACTCTGTCCATTACGGTAAACATGGCGCACGGCGTGTGCTCTCCGCTCTGCAAATACGCAGAAATGGGGGTGTAACAGGCGACCGCAGAAACCCAAAACAACCGTGAAGCCGGATCATCTCCTCCTCAGACGAAAACATGTCGGTTGTGGGACTAACCTTGGGCTTCACAGACGCATAAACCCACGTTGATGACGGTGTTACCTTGTTGAGAGAGGGACGGTGAAATGTTTTGCACCTTTTTCAGGGCAGTGGTGAAATCCACGGAATGTTCCACACGGGAACAGCTGACCAGAGGATGCCGCACTTAGCCTGACGAGATGTGAACATTACAAGGAAATTATCAGTGATCTGATGTTTGCATATTAACAATCAGGTAAACATTCCAGCTCTTGTTTTTCCTTTGTCTCTGTTGAATTTTGGAGATTTTCGGTGCGTGTTTACGGTAGATGGTTGGACGGGTTATTAAGGTTGTCATCCTGCTCAACCTCCAGCCCCTCCTTGTTTTGCTGCTACCGAGAGCGATGTTGTAATGTTTACATATTAGTCTATGCAAACCAATGCCACTCACTTAGCCCTGCATCTCAGGAAGTACACACTGTAAATGCATGCAAAAGAGCAGATATGCTCGAAGGCTTTGCAGTGAGGCATTCAGAACAGACACAGACATTATTTATTAACTGTCGCTGGACAAACTGGGCCTGATGGGTACCTCAAAAGGCCAAATTAATAGTTCTCCTGTGCACATCAGTTAAATCGTTTGCAGTTCCATGCACTTGATTCTAATGCTACAGGTTTGAGATTCCGCGTTACAGCTGATGAAGGCTGTTCCTCACTTCATCATGCAAGTGCAACATTACATAACAGGCTGGGTAGTCCACTGTACAGCAGGACACTGTGGCCTCCAGTGAGGGCAGAAACAGACTGTGGGCCAACCTAGAGCTTCAAAGCCAGGTCAAATATTAATAACAAAGAGCAGAAGAGGGACATGAGAAAAACATCTCTCTAAGCAGAGTTGTTACTGTGGGTGAAGCAGCCCTTAATGCTTGGTGTTTAAAGAGGGGCAGTTATAAAGGACCTTAAATGTAGGTAAAATATTCCCAAATGAAGGAGCTATTTCGGGATCTGAAGTTTAGGGGTAGCCTACTCAGTTCCAAGGACAAACTGCATTTTACAAAATCAGAGGTGCTCAGATAGCACAACCCTCCGCCAAGGCATTTCTAACACTGTCAGGCAAATTCCTTTCAAAAATGTCTCAGGTTCAGATCAACCCAAATCTTTTTTTTTTTTCTTGTCATGACAAATATGCTTTGATAATTAAATCTAAATCTTTTTAAAGAATTATAGAGTTAGTTATGAAACTTTCAAAACTTACCTATTTCGTACTGTTAATACATCAGGGTTCAGATCAACAAATCAATCACTTCTCCACTGTGCCATGACCATCATTTACAGAGAATGGCATGCAAATTTGTTGAAAACCTTTTCAGTGATTAGCTAAAAAGTGGAAAGCTGCTCTATCTCACAGTGTTAATGATCTTTAAAAAATTCCTTGATCTGCCTCTGGATTTGGTTCACCATAAGATTGTGTTTTTCCTTGTGCTATCACTAAAATTCCTTGCTAATTCATTTAAAAACAGTCAATAACTTTTGAGTTATCTTTTCACAAAGTAGCAAATTTGAAAAATCTTGCAAAAGCAAAACCTTCTTGGTGGAGGTGAAAAGTTTGTCTTCCTTGTATGTGCATTTATTTTTTTTCAATTCAGGACACAAGGATTAAGAATAACGAACTAGATCCTATCTAGTTTAAAGTAATTATATTTATTTGTCTGTGTGATTTATGGTTCTCTTGTTAATGCTATGGTCTCGGTCAATTGATCGATAATGTACTGCCAGTGTAAGATTAAAACAAATGAATAAAAATGTAAAAGTTAACAATAGTAGTTATTGAAGTGTATCATTATTTCAAAAAAGACAGGGAGGTAATTAATGGAAAAAAAGCAAACTTCTTACGAGGGATGTGTATCAGCAAGAATCTGATGATGGAAGATTAGTAAACCGTAAGAGAGATATATTGCAAAATTATAAGAAGGGCAATATTGGGTGTGGTTTTTTTTCAGTAAAAAGTTCCTTTTTATTTTCATTGCAATCTGAAAACATTGAATACTACAGACATTAAAATACAGTTCATAATCAGTATTGTTTACATAAAGCATAGTCTCTGCATTTTGGAAAAATATACTTTTTACCACAGAGATGGAAGTAATTATAATAACAAAGGCAAATGGCTGAATGCCTGCTGCCACCTAGCAGCTTGAGGCTAAAATAGGTTCATGCAGATGACCCTAATTTGTATATATTACTGCCCAATACAATTTCAATATTGCACTATGACTAATGATGACTAATATCCTGTACACTGTTCTAAACTACACAAATACTCAGGCAATAACTGTTTTAATGTATTTGTGCAATATGGACATCCTGCAGGTAATTAGTGATTGGAATTGAAAACAAGTTTGATCTGACTAGATGAGGGGAACAGCACCCTGTGCACACAGAGATGTGTTTCGTAATTGTGTATTTTTTATTATTTACCTTGAAAATTATTAACACCATTCTGCAAAAATATTGGAATGGATTTTTTTGTCTATAAAATCCAGCCCTAGAATGGATACACAAATGTAATGCAACATTTTGTATTTAAATATTGTGCCAGTAATTTAAAGCATAAAAATCTGTATTTTTTTTATTTCATATATTTATATAAATTTCAGGACATGTATTTTTGTCTTGTAGCAAGCCTGTGGTTGCTAGTTTGGAGCATATATTCAGCCTGCTTGGCCATCCGTCTATCAGTGACATTTTTATAATTACTTCTCTTGCTGGGACACATCATTCAAAAATAACCATGTTGTAGGGACCATGATAGTTTAGATATAGATACAATTAGGGATGGAATTTGATAAATCTTTATTGATACCACTGCTATTAATGATTCTGCTTATAGGTTGCATCTTATTAACTTATTAACTCTTTTTGATTCCTGTGGATTTTCTGTGCAGGAAAAAGTTGGCCAACATAGGTTTTAAGTAGCAACAATGTCAAACACATGACTCTTGGATATTCAATGCTGTGACGTGCAGAGAAATGCTTCAATAAGTTGCTGGTGTTTCCTTTCCTGAAAGTTGTGCAGGAACCGTCTTTTTCTACAAAATCAAGCCACAATTTTAATCACTTCTTCCCCAATTTTGCCTTGATCACAGCCTTTACCTTTTTTTTAACTTTGCTAAGAAGATTATGGTTTTGGCCTGTTTATTTGTTGGCAAGATTAGGCAAAAAAAAAAAAAAAAACAATGGGATAGATTTTGCAGAAATTTTCAGGAGATGCTGGTAGTGGTGCAACTTAAAAATGATGAGATTTTGGTGGTGATCCAAATAAAGGTCATAAGCAGACAGTCATTTTTTCTCAATAACTATGTGATATCAACGTGATTCTGAGTGCTAGTTGAAGGTTTTCAGGGTCAAGGAATCATATTATGATGTTACCTTCTTCATGGAACTATTGCTTACAAATGTAACAGCAATATGTGAGCTACCTAGGTGGAGTTTTGTACTCTCAAAGAGCTTTCTAGTTTTCTGTTGTTTCTGCTGACCACTCCTAAGAGTGACTTCCTTGATTTTTAAGACATGCAGAACAATTGATGAAAGAATTGATAAGCAAAAAGGCTAAATATATTGATTCCTTGAGTAAGTTGTTATAGATTCTCAACTAGAAGTTTTTGATTCACATCTCTATATATGACACTGATTAGAAACTGTATTCTTTTGTCATAAACAAATGTTTAATATCATATGATATATCCCAGTGCTTAAAGTATTACCTTAAGTTACTGTACCACTGTATTCTCTTCTTCACTGTGTGTGCACGAACACACATGCAGAGATCATTTTTGTATTAAACAGGAAGCACCAGTATCCCCCCACCTGTTTAACTTGATTAACTTTTACAGTAAAAGGGCAAAAAAGTCAGTATTTTTGAAATATGTTGGTTACACTGTTATGTGCAAAATGTCAAAGCATAAGTGAATGGTAAAATTGCTTAAGCACTATATTCTCTGATCCTCACATGACGTCCCTCTCTCGGGATTAGAGATAGAAATACATAAATCTTTGTTTGCATAGACTCCAAACAACAACAACAGGATCTGCTTGTTTTGATGCACAGTAGCACAGGCTGTCTGGACGGCTAATGTCTGTGTTTGCTGCACGCTGATTGGTGTCTGGGACAAAGGGGCGGGGCTTCGGCATAACAATGCTTTTCAAGGAACATACACGCGCCAAGGAATGTTTTTAACCGTTGGGTCGTCAACGTCATTTTTCCACACGTCTAACGGATTAACCTGCTCAGGTGAACGCCGCCGTGAAGCGACAGGCTGCTCTCAGGTGTCCGCACGCACCGATATCCTATGCAGCAGCTGGAGGCGTGTGTTAGCTGGCTAGCTCTAGCAAGAGCATAGCAGCTCCTGTCGACATTGTCACTGAGCCTGTAGAGGAAACAGAGGTTTATCAGTCGCGCGGATACCAGAGCTCTCACACGGTGATGGTGATCGGTCAGACGCTGTTACACGGGAGGATAATTTGATGGGACGCGACGTTTCGGAGTCTGAAACACCTGCCACCTCCCCTTCACACCGAGCAAGCAAACTAGCTAAAAAGTAAGATGTGTTCTGTGTTGTCTGGCAACTAGCTCAGCATAGCATGTCCCTACAAAGCTGGCCTCTGCCTGTGATTTATTAAACACTTCTTATGTGCACACTGATGACGGAGCAGACGCCCCATCCTTGTATTAGCATGCAGGCTACATAGCATCCTGTTAGCAGCTATCTGCAGCGGTGAGCCCTGCCATACCAGGACAAAGCGTTAGCCTAGCCTGGCTAATAGAGGCTGCTCTCTCATCATAGGGGGCTTTGAATTGGCCCTGGAATAAAGAAACCACGCTCACTACAACGCTAATATTTTGTCACCTAGCACTGGGGGTAGCCGAGCTTTACATTGTGTTGTTTTCAGAGACTGTGTAGCGTCATGGTTGCCCTTAAAATGGTGATATGGCGAGTGGTCCCGCTTGCCTGCTCCATCTTTTGTTGTTGCTTTGTCCTCAGAGCACATGGCTTTCCATGTTTTGTTGAGGCTGATTACAGCGACCCCTATTATTGTGTTCCCGCTGGTAGCGCATTAGTTACACTATTAATTAATATTCTTACACTTTAAAATGCCCTTTTTATTTGTGTTTTTTATAACAGTAAGTATAAAACACAATAAAGCCAATGTATTAACGACGAAGGTAATGGGGCCAGGCATTAGGAGTAGGAAATAATGAGAAAGAGAAGAATTTTTATCATTATGCCCTGCCATGAAAATGTTGAAATGTTGTGAATAATGATGAGAACCGACTCCAGAATAAAGCACTAACATCAAGACATTAAAAAAAAGCATTCCCTTTGTTTCATGACAGTGTTTATCAAGAGCAGTGATTTTCAAACATATTCTGCTAAATCAAGCTTGAATCTCATGACACACCAAGTTCACCAAATGCAAAATGCCCCATTAACACTGTTGTAGTGATTAGTGGTCTGTATAAATACATTCATATTTATGCCTTTTTATAATACATTTAGAAACTTATATGACTCTATTTATCTAGCAAAAGCAAAAACATTAAAAACTAATCTAATATCCATTTAAATTAGCTACTCTTAATAGCATTTGTTTAACTTACAAATAACTGGGAGAAAAAGAAAAAAACTTTCCCCACCTTATATATTTGTTAACTGCAAAAGGCTTGCTCAAAAAGCTTTTTAAAGATATTTCAAAGTTGCAGATGGTTGCTGAATTTCCTAACGCACACCAGTGTCATCTGTAGCACCGTTTGAGAATCACAGATCTAGTGAATAAATTGAAATGACTGACTTAATGTAATGTTTTGTTTAAATACTACTCACAAAATTATAAGTAAATTCTTACCTTATTCAAGAAATTTAGACTCTTTCACAACTTTTTAATTTTCGCCTTCAATATACGTGATTGGAAAATGATGTCCAATTTATGTACTGGTTCTTATGCTCGACCCTAACACACAATTTAATTCATTACTGATATTGAATATAAACTTAAATATATAACAGAGAATAAGGATTGACTAGACCTTGACAAAAAAATCAGTAACTGTCAAAAGTAGAAAAGTCTTCTAAATTCAGAAAACATGCCAAACTTGCTCTTGAGATGTGAGTTTTGTTTTTTGAACAAATCCTGACCTAAAATATTATTGTCATTAAATGAATTAGGAATTAAAGTTCAGCTCAGATCTTTACAGGGCACGAAATATTTAATCTTGTATGGGTTTTTTTTTTTTTTTTTCTTTTTTTTAACTGAATGGTGATATTACATTTTAGCGTCATGCCAAAACAGTTGAGCTGGGCAAGCTTCAGTGTCTTCACACCTACTGCCTTCAATTATTATGAAAACTGAATAATTGAGATTGAAAGATTACAGTTCTGCTTGATATTTTGCTTTTGTTTTGCTGTTCCTTATTGATTATAACAATAACAAGGTGATTGTGATTTTTCACATCAATCAATTGTTTGTTCTTTACTGTATAGAAAGGCTGTTGAATGATTGCATGTAGTGTTTGTGAAGGTGTAATGTGATGGTGTTTTGTTACCATGATCTCAATGGCTATCAAAATAAATACTACTTCAATTTTATAAAAGGACCTGTTAGATAGTTACTGATTCAATACCTTAAGTGGAATATGATCATAGATAATGTACTAGCAGTGTCTGTCTGTTTTACTACAGGGCAGTTGGACAGCTCTATTGGTAGAAGACAATAGCGACATTTCCACAAGCAATCCGGTTCAGTTCAGCTTGATATAGTACACAGTTAGTGGTGTTTCTGCTGCCAAATGAGTGAAAAAGATGTCCAAATGCACACATGGCAAAGATTGTTGGTACCCCCTCCGGTAAAGAAAGAAAACCCATTTGGTCACTGAAACAACTTGAAACTGATAGAAGTGATAATAAATCAAAAAAATACTGAAAATCAACTAATGAAAATCAGATGTTGCTTCTTAGCTGTGGTTCTACAGAATTATTTTCAAAAACAAACTAATGAAACTGGCATTGACAAAAATAATAGTACCCTTAACCCAATGTTTTGTTGCACAAACTTTTGAGGCACTGCAATTTCTGTAACTGTCAATGAGACTTCTGCACCTGTTGACAGGTATTTTAGCTAGGGATGTCCCGATTCGATATTGATATCGGATATCGGTCAAAAAAACAAATATCGGATGATATCGGCCTGCATCCTAAATCTCCGATATCAGCACTCCGATACAAGCAGTCCATTCTAATATATTTATTTTTTATTTTATTCAGTTGTAGGATATGCTTATGTTTAAGTTCAACACAGTGGTTATTTTGCAATTGGTGAAATATGTTTTTGTTTGATTTATTGAGGTCACTTTTCAGGGTCTTCTAATGTTTTTTTATTCATGTTTTAATTGTAGTATATTCATATGTTTAAGGTTAAAATGTATTTAACCTATTGGTTAACAAATGGGTCAGTTTTTCTCATACCTACTATTGCTGACTACTGTTCTCTGTTTGAGTAATCTGACCTGATCAAGCCTTTTCTTACAGTCCATACTACAAAATAGGTAATAAAAGTCTGTATGATTCCTGCTGATATTGTGTCGGATTGATATCGGTATTGGCCAGTACTCAAGCCTGCAATATCGGTATCGTATTGGAGGTGAAATAGTTGTATCGGGACACCCCTAATTTTAGCCCACTCCTTATGATAAAACTGCTCCAGCTGTCTCAGGTTTGAAGAGTGTCTTCTCCAGACTGCATGTTTCAGCTCCTTCCACATATGTTCAATAGGATTGACAGATTCAAGACACCCCCGTGCCAGATGGAGCAAAACAGCCCCAGAACATAACTGGGGCTGCATGTTTCACAGTAGGTACAGTGTTCTTTTCTGTGTATGCTTCATTTTTGGGTCCGTGAACATAGAGCTGATGTGACTTACCAAAAAGCTCCAGTTTTATCTCATTTGTCCAACGAACATTCTCCCAGAGGCTTTGTGGCTTGTCAATGTGCATTTTGGCAAATTCCAGTCAAACTTTTTTATGATTTGCTTTTAACTCTGATGTCCTCCATTAAGTCCACTTTTGCTCTAACAGTGATGGATAGTGTGATCTGGAACTGATGTACATAATAGCTGTTCTGGGCTCTTTGGTTACCATATTATCTGCCTCTTCAATTTGTCATCAGTTTTTTCTATTGCGGCCACTTCCAGGGAGGATGGTTCTGTGGTCTACCTTTAGTGTGGTACACACAACAAACAACACAGTGACTACTTGTTCCCCTGTAAATAGTCAGAATGACTGATGACAAGCTTGAAGACACCTGTGGTACTAATTAAAAGACAGACCTTGGTTTAACATGTCCCTGTGGTCAAATCATTTTCAATCTTTTCTAGGGGTACCATCATTTGTAATAATTTAAAATAATTATGTTTAACCACAATTCAGAAGCAGTGTCTGATTTTCATTATTTGATTATTAGTAATTTTTTACTTACTATTACTCATGTCATTTTCAAGTTATTTCTGTGACCATGTGGGTTATTCTTTCTTTAATGGAATGGTACCCGCAATTTTTGCCACATCTGTAAGTGACCCACTCTGTACCAATTTTTTTACAATCTTCTGAAAAGATGGAGCTGAAAGCACTGCACTCTATTGGTTGGTTACAAAAATTGTCAGTCCTCATATAACAGTGGCAAAAATTAAAACACATTCCCTCTCCATGTTTTAATTAGCCATGGGTTTAGTGTTTTGTCCTTATCTGTTGCTGTAATGAATGAATTGAAACATGAAACAATGAAAACAAGCATGAAACTATGCTCCCCAGAGTACCAGAATGCTAAAAGTGCTCTATTGCTCTTTGTTTTTTAATTTCACTTTACTTCCAATCGCTTCACTGTGTCGCACAACTGTGACATCACACGATTACATCGCTGGCACAACCCTTTGATCCCAGTTCTCCCCCTTAAGTGAAAGTACAGCTGGCAGTGGAAATGCCTACAAAATCAGAGTTTACTCCAAACTTTAACCAAACTGTAATGAATCAAACCAGACCACTTGCTAGAAACAAGGCATTGGAAAGTAGAGCCAGTAGTCTAAACAACGAAGAGTCTAAGTTCAGCAGATACCACAAAGGAAAAGCACCAAAAGATTATAGAAATCAGGGAGGTTTCTGCTTCTTTAACTCCCAAATTCAGTGAATGGGACCTAAAATAAACACCGTAATCCATGTACAGCTCTGGTTCTGTAGGAACCGAAAGTGTTGCAGTTAGGTAAGATTTTATTCCTAGAAGTTATCCATTCTTCCTGTTCATCCAATTCTTTCTCAGTTGCCTTATCAGTCCCTGTTGATTTTCTGTGTGAACTAAGCTGGTTTTCAGGGTCAGCAAGGTCAAACACATGGCACTCTGACATTTAATGCTGTTCTGTGTAGGGATGGGAATTGATAAGACTTTATCAATACCAATGCTGTTAACGATCCTGCTAATCGATCCAATTCTTTAACGATTCCCTTATCGATTCCTGCAGATTTTGCATGTGAGCAAATGTTGGTCTGATTTTCAGTGGCAACAATGTCAAACAAGTCACAGCATAGATATCTTCTTCTGCAAGTTGCTGGTGTTTCCACTCACTTAAGGTTGTGTAGTAGGTGCAATGAAAATTAAGCTACAATTCTGATGCTTCTGAACCCTGTCAGTGGAAGGAATTGATAAGGGAATTGATAAGCAAAAAGATTAATGATATCGATTTTTTGATGGAGCTGTTAACGATTCTCAACTGGAATTGGTTTTCGATTCCCATCCCTAGTTCTGTGTTAGCTTAATTATTCAGCAAGTTCCTGGTGTTTTTACCTGTTGAAATCATGTAGATTGCAGATATTGTGCATAACTTAAGTTTTGACTGCTTCAGTAACAGTAGGGCTGTAATCAACCAAAGAAATTGTTGGTCGACTAAAATACAGTAATTGTAACCAAAAATCGACCAATCGACACCTCCCCCCCTCCACGCACGTTCTGCCCCTGTGTGCGTCTCTCCTTCTTTCTCTCAACACAAGACTCTTTGCTTTCCAGTCTTCATCAATGAAATGGGCAGTCACTGTCATATAGGACTCCATTCGAAGAGACGTACACATCTGTTATCTTTATCTATTAACTCCGAAACTTTCTCTTTTTCCTCCCTTGTATTTTGCCGTGAGCGCGTGCGTAATTGTCTGGCGCGCCGGCACTGAATATCCAGGTTTCAATGTTTTTCTTGGCCAATGGGCCTCATACCCTCAGAAATAAATGGTCAATTCCTTCTGTGATGTCGATTTTGCAATTGGGTGTTTATATGAGGCATAAAATCCAGCGCAGACTGGGTGACGGATGTTGCCGCTGCAGCGCCGGCAGCGGCCAGAGCGCATGCAGTTATAAAACAAACAATTATTAGACTAGAATATTGAAATGTTCTTGAATAAAAATATTGAAGTGAACGATTAATACATTAAAATGGTGTTCTAAGACATGATGGGGGTGCTCAGAAAATACCCCCATTTCTCTTGATGCATTTCTTCTGATGAAATGAACAGCAGGGGGGAAAAAAATTGACACATTTGGTCGACCAATCAGAATTTTGGTCGACTGAGCACGCATCGACTGATTAGTCAACCAGTCGACTTGGACTTTACAGCCCTAAGTAACAGGTTTGCTATGATTACCTTTAAGACTTATTGGTGTCATTTGTGCTTTTCTGATGAAAGCGTAAATGCTTTACAGTGCGTCCAGAACTTGGCGGAAGACATTGATAAGGGAATTGTTAATTAGATAGGTAATTTATATTGATTTATTTAGCTAAATGTTACAGCTACCTTCCTCAACTGGAATAGCTTTTTCCCAATCCTTGTTGGTGGCACTACCATGGTGGTACCAATTTTTTTGATTCTCATTTACACTTTTAGAGTAATGGACAATCCTATGAAGGAAATTTCAAAATGTCATTACTGTTTCTCTGTTAAAATGAGAAAAAAATCCACCAGTTATGGAGTCAAAGAAGCATCGGTTTCACATTGGTATCAACCCTTTTCAAAAAATACTGTCCATCAGCACATTAATGCAGGATGAGCAGATGTCTGCTTCTTGTGTCACATCAGTTTAATGCTGACCTCGGTCATAACTAAGAGCTGATCCCAGAGAAAAATAATTTTATTGGGCAACAAGACCAATTTTGGAATAATTGCACCCCCTCCCCAAAAAATGTAGAAACACTGGTATCTGCATCAACATTGCCTTAAATTGTTAGTTCAGACATCTTTGCTACAGCCAGTTTTTACCACATCACTTTCAGCTATGGTAATACGGTGTTTTCATTGATGCACAGAGGATGTAGTTAATTTAGTATGATACAAAGGAGGTTGTTGTTGACTGTTTATTTTGTTTCTGCAGGGTCAAGACAATCAGAGGCAACAAACAAGTGCCTCCACTGAACCGTTTCCTTTCCCAGAGTGTGACTCGTCTGCACGACGTCACCAATGCGACCATGGGAAATAGCAGTAAATAGGCTGCCACCAACAGCCCCCTTAAACCCGAGAAGGTTCCTAGGAGAGCCCTGCAACGCCCCAGTGCATCTCAGGAGAAGGTAAAACCTCTTCTTTAATAGTATAAGGACATTACTCTTTTAATCATCTTTCTGTTTATAACAAAAGCTAAGTGGACTTGAATGGACTCCAAGTTATGCCTAAGTCACACATTCCCGTTTCTCATAGCGACTGTGCACGACTGTACACGATTGAGGAGGCTGGTGTGATCGCTATGATACGGGATTAAATGACTGTCTCACCCCTGGAGACACTCCGTAAATACACCGTCAGTGGCGCAGCGACAGCGCTTCAGGGGGCGTTTGTCCTGCTCCAGTTAGTTTAATACAGCGTTATGATGAGGACTCCATCCTGCTGGCAGGACGTCAGCCCCGCTCGAGCTCAGTTCGCATCACGTAAGCCCCGACTGAGCCCTGTCGCTTGCGCCGTCTTGAGCGGGACACAGTCGGAGCTCAAGCGGATACATCCTTGTCAGTCGTCCTCATAAAGCTTGCAGGATTGAGCCACGATTGGGCCACGATCAGTCCGACTGAGCTCCGTACATGCCCCGCTAATACCGCTCCCCTTAGGACTGCATTAGGCTTCCACCCCGCTATACCGAGAGCGGCGATTCTCCACGACAGTTTTGAACAGTTCAAAACTGTCGTGGAGCTTCTACGTTCCCCTCCGTTCATCCACGACTATACAGCGCTGATCCAGACCAAGTAGCGCATGCACCGCGACCAAATCACACTTTATCAGGTTTATGACAATTGTGCACAATCGCCATGAGAAACGGGAATGTGTGACTGGGGCTTTATGGAGTGCTTTTCCAGTCTTTCTGACTGCTACAGCACTTCAACACCACTGGCTATTTCTTCTCATTCACACACATTCACTCACTGGTGGTTAATTGTTCATCAGTATTTGCTAACACATTAACACTTTTTGGACCTATTTACATGCCACTGACACTACAGTTGGAGCAATTTGAGCTGGGCTCTAACCTGCAACGTATTACTGGTAGAGCTAACTGCCAGACTGAGCTGCCTACACTACTGCTGTGCAAAATTTTAAGCCAGATGTGAATAGTTGCGATAGAGTTAGAGTGCTGTGCAGGATTATAGTCAGATATTTGATGAACTAGTTACTCAGAGCAGGTGCTAATTATCTTCATTTTCATATGCAACATGCAACAGCGCCCGACTGTAACAAAAACAGTCATATAGGAGGCTTAAAACTGGTAGAGAAACAAACTGCTGCCTTGGTAAGTTTGTGGTGACTGTTAAATGCCACGATTCAGACACCATGGCAAGACTGAGCACTGCAATATGACACAAGCAGTGATACTACATCGGTAGGGTCCCTCCCAGAGAAAGATTTCAAAGTGGACTTTGCTATGATGTGGTGTTGTGTGTTCTTTTGAAGAAGTGCAAAGAAACAGGCAACCCTAGAGACAGTAGACTCAGCTGTCGGCTGAGGAAACCGTGCAGCAGATGAAAGACGCATATTGCTAACCTCCCTTTGAAATCAGAACATGTCCAGCAGAGCATTCAACTCAGAAGTGGCAGAAACCACCTGGTCTCAGGTATACCAGCTATTTTCTGTACAAGTCTGGCCAAAAGTGGGCTTCATGGACAAATTGTGGCCCTAAAGCTAGTTTTCTGACAAGGAAAAAAAGGCCAAGCAACTCAACTTTGCATTAAAACATAGAACCTGGTATTTCTGCAAATGGGATTTGTGATTATCCTCAGTGCTAAGAAATACAAGTGCATCTACTGTATCATGTAATACCACCAGGGAGGCATCTTACTGGGCCAAAATGTATGCTGCGGCAGGACAAAAGATACAGCCAGTGTCTTTAAGAGCTGTTCTCAGTTTAAAGAAGAGCAAGGAGTCCTGGAAGTGCTGGAATATAGCAGTCCTGATCTCACATCATGTAGTGCGTCTGTGATTACACGAGGAGACTGAAGGCCTACACCCACACAAGATCTGTGGTTAGTTCTCAAGGATGTTTGGAATAACTTCTGCACAGTTCCTTCAAAAGCTGGGAAAGTGTGCACAGGTGTAGCTTGAAGAATGATGCCATTTTGAGGGTTAATGGGATGTATTAGATTTAAATTTCTCTTCTGTTTTGTTCATTCACTTTGAATTAATTAATCAAAAATTCAATCACACTGATTATTCTACAGCACTATTTCACACCTGCCTCAACTTTTGCTCAGTGCTGTACATATCCAGCTTTTATACAGCTGATGAGGGTTTTTATGACAGTTGAGCTCAGGGGGAAATTCAGAGACTTCAGTGTTTCCCCTAGGTTCATTGCCTTGGGGCGGAGTTGCGGGGTTGTGTGTGTGTGTGTATGTGTGTGTTTGTGTTTGTGTGTGTGTGTGTGTGGGGGTTCCGTCAAAAATGCTCCATAATATCATAATTAAAGACCATTTAGATCTGAATAAATAGTGAGCACTGTGGGCACACAACTACAACATTCTCAAAATTTTTTTTAAATAAACTGCATAAAGTATAAAAAATATTTAAAAAAAACATTTCATGTAATCATGTAAGGTCAGCGGGTGGAGAGAAAATGAATGCTGAATAAAGTTATAGCAAGTGACTGACAATGAAGAGAAACTACATGCTGAAAGTTTCCTACACTGCTAGCTGTGCTTCCCTTCTTGGTAAGGGCAGCTGGCTTAAAAATGCTGAGATCTTTGCTTGGAGAGATTGTTTGGTAAGCTTCAGGTCATCCATTAATGTTTGCTTAAATTTTTTTTTTTGTTATATTTTTTTATCGTTATGGTCGCTCCTTCATCCGCCGCCTGAGTGTGAGTGTGTGTGTGTATGTCTGTATGTGTAGTGTGTGTGTCTTTATCATCCCCTTCACACGCGCCGCTTCCAGTCATTTCAATGAGGGACAGGCAGCAGACAGCATGCGGTTTGGATCGCCGCGGTAGGAGTGGTTGCCGCCGAAGAGCACACGCACAGATTTTGCCCTGCTGCTCAGAGTCCCCCGTGTTAGACTTTCTGGCTGTAGGAGCGGCGGGCCGCCACTCCTAAATGAATGTAGAGGAAACACTGGACTTACATGCTGAGAAAGGAGCCACAAATCAGAATTATCAAAATAACCTATTTGGGGCACAGGAATTTAACCACAAGGCAACTGGCAGCCACAACATGTTAAATCTTGAAGTTGGTGTCTCTCAGATCAAAACGCTTGAAGCAATAGATGTAAGCTCGGTGTGTGACTCATTGGGCACCTACCTGTGGGCAAAAACAGGAAGTGCCTCTTTCCCTTTCAGCATGTAAATGAAGGGATGGCAGACAGTAGAGTAAAAAAGTAACTTCTTTAATTTAAAGTGGTGTTTATGTAATAATTCCAGGCTTAGCTGAACAGAAATAGAATATGTAAAATAGCTCCACCAAGGACGCCATGATTTTACCAGTGTTACCATCTTTTCTAATGAACACATTTGGACAATATTTTCAGAGGGTGTAAATGGTTTTCTGTAATATTCAAACCAATTCTCCATTTAAATAGTTTTTGAAATGTCAAAAAACTTAAGTAGATCCTTTATTTATTTGCATTTTAGCAGCAAAAAAATGAAAAAATGCAGCAAAATTTACTGTAAATGTTAATACTCTATGCCAGTACTGCTGACATTGAATCAGACTACAGAATTAGATGCCTCTAATTTAACCTAACATAGTCTAAGAAAACAGGTGTTTTTTTTTGTTTTCCACTTAGAGGTTCAGGTGACAGTCATCTGCAGGCAGAAAAATGCATGTAGGGTTTAAGAGCAATAATTATTTTACTTTGGCTATGTCTTGGATAGATATTTTTGGCAGATTTTACCAGACTGGTAAGGGTTAAAGCCACTGAATTTAACATAAGATATTTTTTGGATGCTGGGATTTGCTGATTGTGCTTGTTTCTCCGAAATCTGTGCAGATTTCCTGTAGTGGATTGATAAATGAGGGCCATTGTGTCTTAACTTCTACTCAGCAGAACTTGTCACAGAGTCATTCAGAGAGAGGCAGTTTTGGGGTGCAGATAGCCTTGCAGTTAAGTTTTTTTATTAGTCCTATTGTATATGGCATAGGTTAAAATCCAGCCTGTGGCCTCTTTCCTGATTGTTGATATCAACTTTTGTCTCCTCAGTTTCCAACTGTATCCCCTCTAACTTTCAGTAAAGCCTCTCACTCCTCAAAAACAGTATAATCAGCTTAAAGTGACCCACACAGTCACTTTATGTGTGTATTAGGGGTGTAATGATCCATCGATATAGATCGATACATTGATTGGTTAAGCAATGATCCAATCACATCGATGTAAAGTCAAAACATCGATCATCATCGTGATCTTAAATGTACGCCTTTATTTTGAAATCCCGACCGGACATGCGTGTCCGTTTCCGGCCAACCATGCGTTGTTCTAAAGTTTCCTCTCAAGTCTTACGCGTAGCGTTAGCGTATGAGACGCACATTTGAACCTTTTCACTCTCTGACACGACACGCCTTATATTTCTCCTGCTGTAAAATGTACTGTTTAGCACCCACCGAGTAACACCGCTGTAGGCGAACGTGTAGCAAGACGCTGTTAGCATCACAGAGCTAATGGGGAGCCAGACATATCGGCCAATCATAAAATAGCTCTGCTGTATCCGGGTAAGATACGGTCGACCTGACAGCAGAGGATGCCTGCTGCATGCACGACAGAAGAGCGTTATCACACGACTGCAGTGAGTTATCTCATCTGATTTTGTAGTGCACTGATTCATGAAATTTCATAAAGTTATAAAGTAAAACAGCGAGAGCTTAATGTCATTCCTCCTCAACATCGACCATTAAACAGTGAAACAAAGTCTGATCACACTGAAATACAAACTGTGGTTTCCAGGCATCACAGTAAAACAAAACCATCAATATTAAGTTAGTTATGTTAATAGTTCTAATTTTGAACATGAGAAATGTTTGGATTTAATTCAAATCAAAGCTACACATTTTTGGTTTGATAGAGCATGATTAAATGTTGGAGGTCAATAATAATAAAGTTTAAATAATAATTCAATAATTTTTATGACAGTGTTGCATCATTACTTGATATAATAAACAAACATTACAATGGAACAATAAGACCCATAAGGTAATAGTGGAGGCAAAAAAGCACCTTACCTGCATTAAACCAGTTTTAATTTTAAAACATGATTGGATCATACAGATGGTTAAAATCCTTTACAAACTTTCATACCCAAAGGTCAGCACATTGTTCCACATTTCAGTCATAAAACTATCAAAATTGTTTAGTGTTTATTTCTTGCTTCAGGTGAAATGTAGCTGATTGTGTTCAGTGAGGACATAATATTGTCTTAAATCGATTGAAGGTTCCTGAATCGTATCGTATCGAATCGTGACAGACTTTGTGATATCAGCAGATATCGTATCGTCATGAAACTGGTGATTTACACCCCTAGTGTGTATGCGCTGGACTTTTACTTGCACAGCCACTGTTACAGTGGGCGCATACTCTGGACAGTTTTCAGAATCTGGTATATGTACATAAAACCTCACTCCGCTCTTTTGTTTTTATTTTATTTTATATTCTTTATATATTATTTATATTATCTTATATCCAATTCTTTTATACTTACACGCTGCCATAGAGGATGCCAAACAATGTTTCACTGTACAAAACCTGTTGCCTAACAAGTGTTGATAGTGACAATAAAGATCTATTCTATTCTATTAATCAATGTAGGCTGATAAAACAAACTGTCCAGACCTAATGGCGTCACAGTTAAAACATAAAGCATTAGTTAGAGGTTTTTCATGAAACAGTTTGTTTATTCCAAGCTGTGTTGTGCAATCATCACATTGTGTCTTTATCATCTTGCAGCCCACCAGTGAGACGCCAGTGGGGGAGACGAGACAGACCTGTACTGCACAGTTCCCTGGTCCAGGATGAGAACTTCCATCATCTGCTTTTCTCCCAACACCATCAACAGGTTCCTTTAGATGAGTCCAGACAATATAGCCACACCAGCACAGCACCACGCATGCTTCACCCTGCTGCTCATCTGCCCCAGCAGAGCCCCATCATGGTGGATCTACACGACCAGGTAACGGGGATGACCTGAAGGGTCCATAAGTTACTTAAAATAAGAATGATAATCAAGAATAATGTGTTTTCTCTTCAATATTTCTCATCCTAAAAGATGCACCAGGGATCGGTTCCAATATCATACACTGTTACGACGGTGACGACCCACGGCTTTCCCATCCACACCGGGCAGCCCCTTCCAGGGTGCAACACTCAGCAGCTCCCAGCATGCTCGGTAATGTTCAGCGGACAGCTCTCTCTGCTCTGCTGCCTTCCTCCTCCTGTGAGTTTGAAAAGGAAGAGCCCAAATGTCATAGTGGCATCCATGTAGCACACCATACCAGCCATGCAACCTGTCACTGTTCATGACTAACTATTGAGCTGTTAAGGGTTTACACTCTAGTCTATAAGTGAAATGTAACGGTTAAGTAATGTAGAGATGATTGTTTTGTTTATTTGGTTTATTTTGTGACCAGACTTCAGGTCGATAATTAGTGTGGTGTTGTGGCAGTGCTGTGGTGTTATGTAATGCATTGCTTCTGTTCACTACATGCTTACAACATGCATTCATTGTAACTGCAAATATGAGGAGCAACTCTGCTTTGGCTAGGCAAGGATTGATCAAAATGTTGAGTTTGGTAGAGGAAAATTGTATGAAATAGAAAAAATAATCATATGAATCTGTTCTCCCTGTCCTTTTCCCTCTCTTAAGCTCATACAGGCATGCACCATGCAGCATATGCCAGTGTCTTATCAAGCCTTTCCACCCCTGATCTCCAGCGAACATTTTGTATTGCACCCAACCCCATCTGTACCCCCCCACCAGCCGCCGCACCTTACTCCTCTGAGCCAGTTTGTCCCTTTACAGCCTCAGCACCCACGCATGGTAAGTCGGCCCCACCGGCCAGGTTACAATTCATGGAACAAAGTGATCTGTCATGAAACTGGCCACTAACTAGTGGGGCGAACTGAGACGTCTCATTTGCACCTGTCTTTGTAGCCTCTACAGAGGGTAGAGAATGAAGTTGACCTAAGAGGGGACCAGCACCCATTAGGGACCTTCTCCTACCCTCCGTCTCATCACCCACCAGCGCTGCCTCCATCTCTGCCCTTACAGTATCTTCCTCAAGAGCCTCTGCATCAGGAACTTCCCTTTGGAGTGGTGAGACAGCATCTAAGATACTACTGTTAAAGAAAAAGTCTTATAATGAATTTTGACGTGATAAGTGGAGAAGATCAAAACCAGGGTCCATTTGCACACAGATCTACTTTTCATAAAACCTGAAAATCATTCATGTTTGGTCTTATTTAGTATCATGTGCTCTATTACTTATTCTGCAGCATTTCATGGTACAGGACAGGAGCCACAGTAACAGGAGGGAATAAGCTCCACACACATCAGCATAGTGAATCAACTTAAACCAAAGAGCCAGTGCTAACTTATCAATCATCTGCTAAGAAAAAAAAGAAACAAACAACTTTGCTGTTGAGTCAGGTAGCAAGCATGCACGAACACTGGCACAGTAGGACAAACATCATCTCATCTGCTCCTAAACGTTTTAGTGAGTCCTGTTGAATTATTAAACCAGAGTTTAAATTCACAGGTTATCAGTCAGTCAGCTTACTTAACAAGAGAACTAAAGATCAAGCTCAGATCTGCTCAGAAAAATGACACTAATGACAAATATAAGAATTATTATGTTGCATCTAAAGGAAGTTTTGAAAAGAGCAGTTCCAGGGAAGTAAATGTGTTTGTTTTCTGTCAGTTTAAAAAGCTAATACTGTTGGAAGCCATTATAATTCATAAATTCTGACTGCAGTGTTTTACATAAGTTCTATTAAAGATGTTTTGTAACCTCTCCTTCCCATCATAATAATGGCGTGGACGAGAGCTCGATCATTACGATTGTCAATAAAAATGAAAAGTCCTCATACCTAGACATGAGCTGCAAGAGTCTAGAAGCCTTAGGTTAGATTTTCTTTAAACCTAAGGTGTTACATTTCTTTAAAAATCATATTTCTGTATGTGAGAGGTCTTTAAATATAGACAGTACTTTAACTGACAGTCAATTCTACACTATTTTTTTCAGAGTTTTTATTATTCTGATTTATTACTTCACTTAACAGCATTTGGAGTTTCAACATTAAGAAATGTACGCCCTTAATGAAAAGGACAGTGGCTAAAAAGAAAGACAAGCCATTTAATTCAAGGATTCAAGGAGTTTTTATTGTCATTCAACACATGTTAAACATGGGATAGAACGAAATTGGTTTCCCTGGTCCCGGTGCAAGCCCAAGTATAAGAATAAACAAATAAATAAAAATATAAGAACAAATAAAGAGAATAAAAACTTTAGAATAAATTAAAAGGTAACTTGCAGTGCATTACGAAACCAAAAACCTTTTGGCTCCGACATTAAAGCTGAAAGTTGACAGACCTGTGTGCTGCTGAACAGAGATTGATTTCTTTTCTGGTTTGGGTCTTAAAATGGTCTTAGACCAGTCTTGCATTTGATTTTAAAGCTCCTGCAGAAACCCTGATCCCATCTGCTCAGACTCGTAGTAAAGCCTGATGGCACGAATGTATGAAAATATGAATCCTGTTACTCACAAAAAGGGAACCAACTGCATTTTCTACTTTTATGTTATGAAGCTTTTTTCTTGCTGAAGAATGATAAGTCCCCCCCCCACCCCCCCACCCCTTTAATACAAGTAAAAGATGCATCATGAAAATGTGTTTTGATTACAGAATTTTTCTACTCTTACCCATTAATTTGTGTTTCTTCACAGCCATATCCCCACATGCTGCCCCGGCGAGTGAGCGGACAAAGATATCGGTTGCAGCAGCCCCTCCCTCCTCCTCCTCCCCCTCCATCTTACTACCCAGGCTTCCTCCCTTACTTCCTGTGAGTATCTGCGGTGAAAGTAACCTCTGTGTGACTCTCAGCAGTCACAACCCTGTCATAAATCAAACTGTCATTCGAATATAAAATACATGATTTTGGCGGAGTTCGTGTTTTTGAGAAAACCCTGACACAAAGCTGGACCTTTTACAGTTTTTCTTGTTTTTCAAACAACTTCAAAGATATTTTTTCTGACATTTTTCATTTTTCTCTAAACAACAAAATCAATCTTTGGAGCTGCATTCACGACCATCAGATTCTTCAGGCTGAAGCTTTGCTTTATGTTGTACATACAGCTATCAGTATGAAAAATCTACTAAGCGGTCATTACACTACAGTACAAAATAAAATAACTGGTCAGGAACCATTTAGGGTAAAGAGTTATGACCAAAGGAAGAAAGATGGTAAGAACAGTTTATTGCAATAAAAGCTGTGATTTTGAAAAACATTGTGCAATTTCCCCAAAAGCAATTAAGTTAACCTTTTATCACACCTGGACAGAGAAGACATATCTTTATAAAAATGTGAAGGCTCCCACACGCTCTAGTTTGGCTGCACAGTTCCAACATTCACCAAGTAGCTTTGAACACTTCAGAGCTCAGACTTTCAAAAGGTGGATTCATCCTTAGAATCCACCTTTTGAAAGTCTGACAGCAGAAATGTTGTCCTGAACAATATAGTAAATCTTTGAAGTGCACCAGCAGACAACAGCATGGGAGTCTTTGTCAATGAAATATCACAACACAGGCACAGTTAACACGTTTAATTTGTGTTACTCTTGTTTAATCCCAACATTCGCTCCAGCAGTGTTTCACTTTGGAGCTGTTTGTTTGTTTGTTTGTGAAGTAAGTGTGTAGTATTGTGTTCTAGTGTTTGTCACCTGTAGTTACCTCTGTAGTGGTACCACGTGTAGTTACAACATCACATGTGCATCTCTGCAAAATGTGTGTTGAGAGTGAGCACGTGTTTGTTGTTTTACAGAAAAGAGCTCACTAAGTCAAAATACTAGGGCCTCAGTTTATAAAACTGAGGCCAATATATTCACCGCTCAGTTCAGAGCGTGGGATTTATGGTTGGAGCAGTTGTTAAAGAAGCCCAAAGATTCAATTTTAATATTGTGGTATGCGGTTGAAAAGTCACATGTCATGTGTGTTTTTCTGAGCAGAACTTTTCCCCTCTCTGCCTTCAGGTCAATGCTTCCTGTACCACCAACAGCAGTGGGTCCTGCCATCAGTCTAGATCTGGATGTGGACGATGTGGAGATGGAAAATTATGAGGTGAGTTTGTTCGCCAACGTTTGGAAAAAAATACACAACCAGTTACATTTTATTTTTAGAATGATAAACAAGTTTACTCTAATGATGTAATGGCCAGAAATGTGATGGCAGGATATGGTCGGATAAATTATCTCAGATTCACCATTTTCATGATAATTAAACATGATTGGATAATTGAATAGTCCTTCTGTATTAGGGAGTTTGGACACCGTCTGGAAATTAAGAATTGCATTCAATGCCACTTTTGGGTGCAGAAATAATGCAGTGATCAGTCAGAACAATACAAAGTAGTTAGTAAAGAGAATCTTTTACATTTTACATAATAATAATAATGTTGGTGGTCTTTATTAATAACCATTTTGATAACTTAATTGTTTTCTAATGGGAGTAGTGTATATGTGTGTATGTATGTATATACATATATATATATATCTATATCTATATCTATATATATATATATATATATATATATATATATATATATATATATATATATATATATATATATACACTGCATCCAGTGAAAACTGGATAACTGCATAGATGCAAATAGTCCAAGTTTGATAATGCAGTTAAATATCTTAAATGTCTTTTGTTAAAGATGATTCAAACTTGAACTCATTTTCAAAACATTATTAACATAATTGATGACTTTATATTCAAACCAAGATAGACTGTGAGTCGTAATTTATGGAGGAAACAAGGTAATTGGTGTAAAGTGAGCTGCCCTAAATGTATGGAGCACAGTGATTCTTGTTTTTAAGCAGGTGTTTGACCAGGAGCTTAGACATGGAGGCTTGAACAAATTATCTGCTGCTTAATTCTGTGGAGTCGCCCCCAGTTCAAAAAATCTTCCAGTTGAAGAAGTACCACAGAACTCAATGTCTTGTCCTGTTAATGTCATGTATCGTCCATAATCTGCAGCGTTTCTCTCTCTCTCTTTGTAGGCATTACTGAATCTAGCAGAGAGGCTGGGAGAAGCAAAACCACGCGGGCTCACTAAAGCAGACATAGAGCAACTTCCGTCCTACAGATTCAACTCAGAGAATCATTTATCTGAACAAACGCTGTGAGTTTTCTGCACCTTTTCAACAGGATCAAGCAGTTATACTCTGTATGAATGACCCTGATTACTGTCTCTTTCTCTGGTCCATCAGGTGTGTTGTGTGCTTTAGTGACTTTGAGTGTAGGCAGCTACTTCGGGTATTACCTTGTAACCATGAATTCCATGCGAAGTGTGTGGATAAATGGTTGAAGGTGAGTTTTTTTTTTTTTTCATTTGCAGATTTAAACATGTTTTGTTTCACTGGAATATCTTGAACCAATCGTTCAACTACTTCCATCAGTTTTACCTTTCAGACAAATTAGCTTTACCACACTCTACTTAAGTGGTTTATATATTTGAAAAGAACAACTCAAAACTATTATTATGTCGGGAAAACAAACACATTCAACATGCAAGCAACCAATTATCTTTTTTACCATAAACTGTTGTTTGTTTTTGAGTTACATCTGAACTCATCATTATGATGATCTATTTATTCCCTCTGATGGTTGCACTTCTGAGCTCACATAAATGATAATGTAGTTATTACTCAGCTCATTATGATAATTAACATTAATCCTGCCAAATTAAATGGACTTAAACACTGAAGAAATATGTTTAACTAATGACACTTTGAGAGTCCTGCTCACAGCCTATTTGAGCAGCTGAAGAGGATTAGCCAATGCTTGGTTGTTATCCAGCAACAACCATCAACACGGTGTTACTTTCTCCTCGCACAGGCAAAGATCCACATTTTGGTTTCATTTGATACACACTCCTCTATGCTGGGAGCTCCTGTTGTCCTGTGCACAGCTGTCGTACAGTGTGATTGTGCACAGTAGTTTTCTGAAGAGATGTAGTGCCACAGAACTCCTGAGCCATGTTGATGTGCCCAAACCTGTTTGTTGTGATTTTACAATTCAGTGGTAAACAGATTTAAAAGACCACGTCATTAAAACAGGAAGACATCAATATTTTTAAGTCTTTCAAAAACGTGTTAAAACCCCAAAATGTATTTTATTAGAAAATACTTGAAACAGGTTGAAGGAACTTCAAACAGTGTTTATATTTTTATAAACAAGTTTGAGCCTCACACTGAGCTTCTGAGATGTCAGTAATAAATACGTTTTATTTAACAACTTAATACATAATATTGTGTTTCAATATTTTTTAGTGTTTTGTTACGGAGTCAATTTGAAAATTCCTGGAGAACTTTGATGAATATATTTTATCATTAAAAATATCATTTCAGTTAAGGAGCTTCCGAATCCTGGTGTATTAACTGTTCCAGAAACATAAAAAATATATTTTGGTAATTTTCAATGCTGTTTGTTTAGGGCAGTTGTGGCATAAACCTTATACTGTGTGGTGGTCTTATTAATGTGTTCAGCTCTTCCCACATCAGGGATCTGCTGCTGATACTGGTCACCTGTTACTGAGATCAGCCAGTACTGATGTCACTTAGGATTTCTGTTCTGTTAATACTAGTTGAGTTTTTGCTCAGCAGAGCAGAATAAATCCCTGTAGTTAATAAATGTACTAAGTATCTAACTTCAATACATTGTGATAATTGATTCTTATTTATGTGAATTATTAAATGTGTTGAAAATAATGATAATAGTCAAATTTAAAGAGACAGTATGTCTCAGAATATGATCTTTTTTTTTTTTTAACTTTGATTTTTATTGATTCTTTAGAATAACAGCAACTATACAATCACAGATCAAAATACCAATGCTGACTTTAGGTCTCAGAATATTATCATATACTTTAAATACATTAAATAACTGATTTGATTATTTTGTGTGTTCCAAGAAGACAAACAGAGCTCACCCACAAACAACTGTTTTCGTCCACGTTTGAGGCCAAAACTGAATTCTCCTTCTCCTGAAGTGACACTTGAACTCACCATGTACCTTATGAACTTCTAATCTTTACCAAGTCATTAATCATTAGCATAACAGAACCATAAATGTGTCACAGTCCACTTCTGTTTACAACTCAAAGTGCTCCATGACTGCTGATGTTATAGCCTCATTTATCAGCATTGAGTTTTTGGAGGTTTTAGATATTTTTTTATCTGGAATGTAAAGATCCAAAGCAAAGAGTCAGTTTTCTGTTAACTTGTTTGCCGTTAGCTCTTGAGAGATTACTTTCATTATGTCCATATATAGGCAGAAAAATTCAATATCATGCATCACTAAGTCATCCCTGTGACTGTAGACATTTTTTCTGTCCAGCTGATCATGCATTTAAATAAATGTCTGCCTGAATGATTAGCTTCCTATGGATCCAGCTACATGTCATGAGTGGGGTTCAATACTCTATCACATTGATTCATAGCTTCACACAGAGCAGAGCCAAGACAGAGAAACATGGGCTTAGGTGGTTTGTTGTGTAAAAAACTCAAACTATCACAGTGAATAAGTATTGAACATGGATGTCACATGAAACAGTTCGATACTTTATGACAATTGTTGCTGCCCCGCCTGACTCAAAAAGACTGATGCCCATCTCTTTTTGCTTGACTTGCAGACCAATCGCACTTGTCCAATCTGCCGAGCCGATGCTTCGGACGTGCACCGGGAGGTGGAGTGAGAACTTTTCTCTGAGTGCTGAACTTGAATGCTGCACACTCCAGAGCCTGTCCCAAAACGCTGGGGACATCTGCCACCTAACCCGTGTCCTCCAGTAAATCTAGCTTACCACCCCACTCCTCCAGCCCCCCTCCCCCTCCTTCTGAATAATAAAGCAATCCAGGATCGTTTCTGGAGCCTGTTGTACCTCTGCTGTGCTTCACTGTCCGAGTCTCATGAAACCCACTGCCTATTGCAGCCTAAAGCCAGTGGTGTGGGATTGCCAGCCACTCCTATCTCTGCCCCCTCGTTGCAGATTCCAAAGATTTACCCGACGATGCATCTTTTGCTGCTTTTGTTTACAGGGTTTCGTTTTTATTTGGTGGATTTGGCAGGGGGCGTTTATGGCGAGCAGGAGTCCTGCGTTGGAAGAGGCAAGTCAGGAGCCGGGAGGATGATGGGCTGGACACCTTGTGCAATTAGCAGAAAAATAATAGGATGACTTCAACATGGGTATCTGTGTTTGGAGGCGACGCCTGACCATCATAGATGCATGTTTGTGTAGGTGTTGGGCAAAGTGACTTGTTAATAATGTATGTTCTGCAATAATGTATTGATCATTTCAACAGTTTTACACCTTCTTTCTTTTAGATTTGCCAATGCTATTGTGAAAGTGTGACTTGCTGTGGTTACATGCAGATACTGTTAAGCCTGAGGTCATGGACTGCAAGTGATGGGACATTTAACCGCGGGGCATCTCCAGCCCCAGACTACCCTCTCTGGAAAACAGATCTGTACTGAAGCAGTCATGAGTTATTGGACTGCCTTTTTTTTTTTATTTGATTTTATTCTTTAGAGGTCATTCGGCATAACTGCACAAGTGCTACACCCACCCTCCACGTCAGCATTGTTCCTCCGGCAAGTGTGTACGCGTGTGCATATCATGTGTGTATGTTTGTCCTGTTCACAGAGCCAATGCATTGTGTAACCACTGGATACAGGGCAGCATGCTAGGACTTGCATGAACTGTTGATTCAGACTAGCAATATTTTAATCAAGCATCACCACCAAATTTATCAAATTTAAATAGAAAAAAAAGACGCATACTAAAAGAACTGCCTGCTCATTCAGAAAGCTCCATGAGGACAGATTTGCATGTGGTTCCACCCTGACTGTATTTGATTGGGAGTCCTTGTCTGAAGGCTTTGCTGACACCATAGAGCTCCGGAGGCCTGTGCAGAAAGCAATATGTGCAGAGAGTGGCGAGTTACAAATGAACTTTCTTCCCCTTTTAGGAAGAGGGGGCTTTTTATTTCTTTGTGAGCCAAATCCAATATCTAGCTATAGCCTATACTGTTCAAGATTTCAGATCTGCCTTCTTATGACCTTGACAAGCACAAACCTATTACTAATCCTGAAAACACTTTGTCATTTCCACTTGTTTTAGAGTATGCCGTTTTTAAAAAAAGGTTTATTTATTGGTTTTAACTTCTAGAGAAAAAAAACATTGAAGGAAACAGTCGGAGCACTAACTATGTCTGTGTACGGTATGTGTTATTTCCTGGTAACTTGGCTGGGTCATTGTCTTAGGCCATGGTTAATGGTGTTGTAAAAGAGCAACTGTATGTATAGCTTCAGTGTGAATGCTTTTAGATAAACGTTTGAAGACAGAAGAATGTTGAAAACCTTTGTAGAAGTCACTGGTGACACTCCACTTTACGCCAGCTGTCGGTGTCCCACAGTGATCAGGATGGGGTTCAGACAACAGGGCAGGAGTTCAGTAGTGTAGAAACACTGTCAGACTTCTTGCTTCACAAAAGATTTAAAAGAAAAAAAATCAAACAGGAAACATTTGGGGACGGGAGGGAAGAGGGCATCAAATGAACTTTTGCTTTGAGTCACTCTTGTCTCTTAACTGCCCCAGCGAGCACTAACAGGCAGTTGTAACCTTTGCTTTTCTGTGTAAAGGGATCTTTGCCTTTTTCTTTACTTTTGTTTCTTAAGTGAATGTGAGTCTTTGATGTGTGTGCCACCTTCAAGAGAAAAAAAAGAAGCCATTTAATGAGTTAAACCCACAGCTTTGAGAATTAACCTATGTGTACATATCTATTTGCTGGCATATATTGTAAGTTAAAAAAAATCACTCAGGGCCTCTCAGTATATGAAAATAAGGAGAACAGTCCATTTCAAATGGAAAGGATGCCATGGGAAAGGTATATCTGAATTTAGTTCGGTCATTTTCCTCAGACTATAAATAATTTAATGTAATCAATTATAATATTCTGTTATGTCAAAATAGTAGATATTACATCATTTAAAGACAGGCATGCACGAAAAAAAGATCAGTAAATATGTTATAAGTATTCACTGAAAAGAGGCAATGTACACTGCAACTCATAACAAGTGTATTATTCCAAACTGTTTGACTTGTGTTCTCTTACTCGAACCATATGTTCAACATAGCGGTTGTGATCCCATTTTTTAATGTGCCGTGGTGCACACTATCCTACCTAATTCACTCCCAAATCTACTTCAGAGGTTTTTGCATGACTTTAAAAAAGTAAAACAAGTGTGTGATAGTGGAGGATATCTCAAAATCTGGTTGGGACCTATTTAACGGTGCACAATATGCATGCTTGTCAACCAGATCCCAACTGATTTTTAGCTCTAGTTGGCTTTGGGTTCTGGGGGTTTGGATCTTAACGCTCAGCTGATAACTGCCATGCATTGTACTGCACACATTTGTAATAGAACTGAATGACTACAAGATTTTATTGCGCTAACTTCATTTTATAAGAAAAAAAACTGGTCTTGAATCCAGAGATTCTTACATACATTACTGTGTTACTGTTATTGCCCTAACGACTGAAAATTACATGCTCTGAAACTACTGTAGTTTATCAAAAGCCATAGTGAAAAGGTGCTAGATGTTCTGCTTTTAGGTATGAAAACTCACTTGCGTGAATGCAATAGTTTGTCATGGATCCCATGTATTCTTAAGCATGTTATACTAATACCCCTGAACAATGTCAGTGAAAAACAATATAGTTTAAGGGATTAAAAAAATAAAGTGTTGTCATACTTATTTCAGTGTAGTACTGTTCCTGCCTATCAGGCTCTTGCTCTCAGTGTATCAGTATCTTAAAATGTATTGTTCACATATAGATACCTTAATTCATGTTAATGTTAACACTGTTATTTTTGGAGTAAATATTAACTGACAATATCCAGCTACCCTATGAAATAAAAAGAGGAGCTCCCATTAAGGCCTAGCTAATGAGGTAATTTTGAATGACAACTGAGAATAGAGTCTTGTAGTCTTTCTGTTAAGAGTTATTGAATAATCTCACAGCTTGTGTGGTGCAAAAATGTGTTCCAATAAGCAGCTAAAACTTATTTAGGATTTGTGATTGATTGCTCTGTAGACGCCATTTATTGTTTACCAATGACTTTTGCTGTGGTGGGATAGTGGTTTACTGTTCTTACTCTCCCTGGCCTCTAGAGGTCTTTTGCCTGAACACCAGACTACCCACTCGCCAACAGAGCCAGGGGCATGTGTTCTGTGTTAGGCAGATATTTTGCTTTGGTACTTGCACATTTACAGTTACCTCATTTTTTCCATGTTTGTATTGGAGGGCGGGGGGAGAAAACAACTAATATATATTATATATAGGAAACGGTTCTTATTAATGTTATAATTTTTCATTCCATTGGAATCATATTGTTTGTAGCATTTAACATAACTAGTTAGTGTATTATATATACATCTGTATACTGTTTGAAATTTTTAAAATTTGTACTTTTTTTAAATGAAAGTTGCTAGTTATGCTTTACCAAGTAGTGCAATCATATTTTTTTTTAATTGTTGTGGCTGATTTGAAAGGGTTGTTCACTAATAAATGTATGATGTATACCAATATCACCATTGTTTTACTTGAGCAAAACACCTTTACACCTTTGAGGAGCTGACCACAGTTTCAAAATCGAGTTTACTTAAAGGGACAGTCAGTGAGTTTGAGTGGTCAGCAGTGTTCGCATCAGCAACAGCGAGGACGCTGATTCACAAACACTGCCCGAGTTCTCAGAGGCTTCCATATTAGCCAAAGAAACTGCAGCAGAGAATCAGAAAGTGGAGATGGAGCAGCATTCTCAAAGCAACTCGGATTAGGAACTAACAGGCGATAAAAACTACATATACATATAGAAATATATATATATATATATATATATATATATATATATATATATATACAATTTATATTTGTGGCAAAAATTGTTGGTACCCTTCTGTTAAAGAAAGTCAAACCTACGTGGTCACTGAAATAACTTGGAATTGACAAAAGTAATTATAAATCAAAATGTACTGAAAATTAACTAATGAAACTGGACAAAAACGATGGTACCCCAAGAAAAGATTGAAAATGACTTGACTGTAGGGACATGTTAAACTAAGGTGTGTCCTGTAATCCGTATCACAGGAGTCTCCAAGCTTGTAATCAGTCATTCGGCCTATTTAAAGACTAGAAAGTAGTAACTGTGCTGTTTGGTATCGTGGTGTGTACCACAGAAAGCTAATGAGAGAGTTGTCTGAAGATTAGACATCAAATTATGGACAAGCATGTTAAAGGTAAGGGCTGTAAGACCATCTCCAAGCAGCTTGATGTTCCTGTGACCACAGCTGCACACATCCAGAAGTTTAAGGTCCACAGGACTGTAGCCAAGCTCCCCGGACATGGCTGCAGGAGGAAAATTGTGAATATTTCATATTTGAAAGCATCAATCAGATGCATTTTGAGAGAAAAAATGAAGCAGAATTACAGGACTATATAATAAAGTATCTATCTATACATGGTCACATTATTGTATGAGAAATGAGACTGACAACTTCTTCCATGAAATGCCTTAACAGTTAGTTTGAACCAGAGGTTGTTAGGTTTGCTGCGTTACCACTGCTGCTGTTACCTAACATGCATCAATAACACAATACCTCTTTCAGCCCACTTTCATTCTTCTAGATATATTACCTGTACCAGAGGTGGGACCAAGTCATTGTTATGCAAGTCACAAGTTAATGTCCTCAAGTCCCAAGTCAAGACCAACAAGTCTTAAGTAAAGTCCTTAGTCTTACAGTTGGAGTTCTGAGTCCTTTGGAATCTATCTTTAAATTGAATTGAATTGAATCTCTCTGGTCTATCGTGTTGTCCATCACTGGGTTTGACTTGCATGTATTTGTTTTCCTGGTGCATTATAAATAAAATCCATCATTATTATGATTATTATTATTTGAATGTTGCTGATATTAGCTGACTGGTGGGTTTCTGTAAAACAGACCCAATCGTTTCAGGGGTTGCATTTACAGCTGTAGGAAATGACTGAAAAAAAAAAACTTTCACACTACAACTTATTCCCCTCACATTTTTGAATTTGATAATACTCTGTGGGTCAGTAAGAAGATGCCTCGAGGTCAGCAGTTGATGATCCGGTATGATGAACAAGGTAAATTCTGGATGTGACTTCTAAAAGGTTTTATTAGTTAATTTGGGAACTGGAAGGAAACATTGATATTCTTAGATAAAACATAGACTGAAGTGGTGGATCTCTACAGCTCTGTCCTAAGAAACAGTCACCATCACAACAGCCATCACGACCCAAATCTAAAAAGATCAACCACTTTAGTTTGTTTCATGAAGAAATGTTGCAGTTTGGACCATATATTGAAGAAAAATGTGTGCAAAGTGACTGGGGGAATATAAATGTCATAAACATTAAATAAGAGCACTGCTTGATCCTTTACAGACTGTTCTTACATCACGGAGGATAAGTGATGCAGGATGAATGCATCACTTAGAAAAAAGTGAAAACAAGAGCTGGGCTACTCAGGAAAGTTGTTTTAATTAACTAAAAGGCTGACTCGTCACTTTTTAAATTGTTGTGTTCACTTAAACCATGCACAAGCCAAGACACCGTTTAAATTACAATAAAACACACACACTTTGTGTGTCCCGTGTGTTGCGCGTCTGTATGCTCACCGGCACACGGAGGAGCCCTTTGTGCTAATATTTCCATGCTCTCCTGCTAGTAAAGTGAATGTTTTTACCGAGCTCAAGGCTCCCTTCAGACGCACACGTTTGCAGTTCACTGATAATCCCTGGTAGACCTCCATGTCCCGTCCATAGTCCCCCCCGAGACAGAGGGCAGTTTTAAAGACAAAAAAGGGGACTAACTGGTGCTAGCAAGGTGTTCCTAATATAGTGGCCTTGGTGTATGTGAGGTTTCTGAAAGCTAGCAGACACTTCCAGTAAAATGTACATGAAACCATGTGTTTGTTTTTTAACTGAAGACAGAACTTTTGTGTCCTACAGCGGCAGTGTTTAGCTCTGCCTTGGTTCTCTCCTTACAGGTGTAGAGCAGACGTCATAAACCCCCACCTCAAAAACCTGATCCCTTTAAGTCATCAGAAAAAAGTACCAAAAGGGATATGCCAACTCTTTTTTTACTCCCGAGATCATGACGAGCAGATAGATACCATTCTTTTGACTGTGTACAGTAACAAGACACAAGCTCGCCCACCACTAATTAGCTTAGCTCAAACACTGGGAGTAAATGGGTAGCATTAGCCTGCATCTGTCAACAGCCATCAGATAAATTCTTTAGCAATTGTCAATAGTACTGTGTGCTTGTGACTATTTTTTTAACGGTCATGTTAATTTATCTTCTACAATCATCACATTATCTTCTTCTAGTCTGGACTCGTTCATGACATCACATCTCTAGCTGAGACCATGGCAGAAGTAAGTTAAAAAAAACAAAGCCTTTGTTTATGGGTAGAAGATAATACAATGAAAGTACAAGATACTTAACATAACGCAGTAAAAAAAAAAAAAAAGAGCCACAACAAGCACACAAGACCATTCAGAGCTGCTAAAAAGTTGATCTGATGATTGTAGGCAGAGGCAAGCTAATGCTACCCACTGACTCCCAGTGTTTGAGCCAAGCTAACTAGTGGTGGGCGAGCTTTGGCCATCTCTTCCTTGTTACTGGACACACAGTTGTAAGAAAGGTGTTTATCTCCTTGTCATTGACTCATGAGTGAGGCAAGACAAACAGACAAAAAAGTTGGCTTATACCTTTAAAGATGGATTCATTGTTGAAAAAAAGAAGCTGGTGTGATGCCACAGCACCACAGCTGTCATCATACATGTTCAATAAACCAACATTTTTAAAAGGTTTTTAATTTATAGTTGGAAAATTACATCTTTACATGAGCCCATTTAGATGTTACAGGCAAAACAGGCATCTATGAGTAACCACAGGCACACTATGAGCAGACTCGTACTAGACTAGGAACAGCCACATGGAAAAGCTGTGGCCTCTGTTAAATATCGTCATGTTGAGGCAGTCTGCTGCACATAGTAACAAACCTGCATTTGGTCATTGTATGACAGACGAGTCAAACAAAAAAGGAAGATGGGTTAGGGTATTTAAATATCTCAATTATGTACAGGTCATGGCTCATTTAAAACAGGGTTCCCATAATTCCTTGCATGTCTGAATCAACCAAGCTGCTCTGGTCACGAGTACATTAGCTCCAAGAGTAAAAATCACAGCAGAAGCAAACACGATCCCATCGGTCACTGTGGGAGGAGCAGGTTCTAACTTTAGTGATGAGAGGGTGTTGAATTAAGACACATGGATGACACATCAAGTCTCTGACATAAAAAAAGCCAAGGCATTCAGGCCGTTAAAGAAATCCGACCACTGTGTGCTTCACTCTGTTGTTTCAGTCGGTTTAAAACAACCTGCCCCCCTCAGATGACCGGACATGAACTCATCTGGGATGTGGTCCTGGATCTGAACAAAGCTATGCTACTGTTATAGTGCATTTGAGTGCAGGGTGAACGCTTTGCTGCAACACTTCCTGTTTAAGAAGGACAAAAACTGACTGGTAGCTGGTACAGATAATGAGGAGCACACCTCTCTGCCCACGTGGTAACAAAGATGAGTTCAAGGGAGGACTTAAAGAAATATTTATTTGATAAAATTCAAGACTTTCCAGGTTATTGGGAACCCTGTAAACACAACCAAACAAGGACTGGATGCAGGGTGGTTAAACTCTTCCAGGTTAGGATTTTATCTCAAAATGATCCTTTGTGCATAATGGCCATTAAACAGAAGGAGAAAAAGAAAAGGAGGAGTGGGTGGGCGTTGGAGGAAAATGTGTATCCATGATGAGGAGGTATGTCATCCTTTAATCGTCCGTAAGGTCCTGAACGAAAAGGACCTCGGAGCGGCTGAGTCCCGCCTCTTTCAGTGTGGGAGGGTTGGGCTGCTCTTCGGTCGGAAGGCAGGGCAGGACTCGGCGAGGGAAGTTTGTAACTATCTGGAACTTCTCTGGAGACTCTTTCAAAGAGAAGAGGAAGTCGTATATTACCTGTGAAAGAAAGAAAACGGTGCAGTGAGCAGCCAATCAAAACAAGCAGTCCTGCTGAAAAAGAGGTTTAACAGAAACAAGATCGCAAAATGAAGGATTCAGGCCAGAGCTGGACAACTCCAGAAGTTTCTAAGATGTGATGCAACAACTGTGCAGAGAACGATGATGAAAACGACAAGTTTAGTTGATACCCTTCCCTTCTCTTTTGGCTTAATTCTCTCAGAGTGCCAGGTTTAAAAAAAAATAAAACATCTTACATCAGCACCTGTGTGTGAAAAATGTCAGCATTAAATTAGTACAACACAACCGAAAACATCTGAAACTGACATCCTGTCACTGTGCAGTAATATGCAGTTTGTAGAAGGGCTGATATCAGCCAATACAGATGCTGAACAGATGCTGATATATCGTGTTCTAAATTAGTTTAAGACATTTATGTCTAGGGCTGGGTATTTCCAGCAACCTCACGATATGTGTCCCGACTGAGTTTAGTTTTTTCTTATAAGAAGAAAAAGAACAAGGATGAGTTTTAAGTGGTTCTACAACTTGAGAGACATAAATTTAGATCCTCAAACATGGTTGACCCAAGTTCAAATTTAGAACATATGCTTCATTATGTAGCTCGTCTTCTGCCTTGAACTGTGCCACTGTTAGCATGAGCCAAAGTGTACTGACAACTCTAAAAATATTTAGGCCGTATTGATTCTGTAGAATCCTTATCGATACCCGTATCCTGAAGGAGTGCGTGACGATATTTTGCCGTATCAATATTTTGAGCACAGGCCTACTTATGTCCCATGATAATGAGAGACAGTGAGCAGAACTGACAGATGAAGTCAAGGAGGTAAATCGGGTGGGCAGGAGAAACAGCCCCTTAGTGTTTGACTTGATTTTACTCAAATGATACTAAATGAAACCTGTGTGAGGAAAGGTAGAAACTCCAGGGACACGCGGAAACACTTTTAGATACAGCAGAGACAAATATTAAAGTCATTTGATTAATTATGTTGACACAGTAAGCTAGTAAAGCAAGATATTCTTAATATATCAGCAGGTAATTGCTTCAGGAGCTTAATATGGGTATTGACAAATCTGAAAATTTGTATCAGGCACCTGCATACCATAATATTGTGTTGGTCTCCTATGCGGCCCCTTGTACATTTACACAAGCAGTAAGTTAAAGGATTTTTTTGCATATTGACTTTGATGTGAAGCTATGAGCTCCATGACATTTACAGTATGGAAATGTTTTATTTACCTCAAAGTACAGCAAAAAAAAAAATTCCCTAAAACTTAAATGAACTGTGTTTGTAAAACCTGAGAGATCATATTTTATCTAAAGCCACTGGTCATTTTTGATGAGCCTTTTCCTTTCTGCCTTATGATTTCTGATGTGAGGTAAACACTTCGTTCTGGTTTGTTGTTGTGAATTATAACAATTAAAGACATTGTGACGGGTTGCTGCCTCCCTCTGAGAAGCCAAATGCCTGTGTGCGGCAGTGAGCCAGATTCTGCTCATTATTCTCTACTAGACATAATGAAAGTTCTCGTACGGCACCACAGAAAAAAGACACTAGGACTTGCACTCAGTCTTCCCTGCTCTGTTTGGAGGGAGTCATCAAACCACAGCAACATTTCTATCAATTTTAGAGAGTCTGAGTAATAACAACGGATGCTTTGTGCAAGTAGAATTGTGAACAAAAAAAACAGTTTTTCGTTTGAAATGCAATGAAAAAAAGGAAAGACAAGTGTTTGAAGCTCTTAAAGGGGCGGCTGTAGCTTCATGTTGCGTTTAAATACATGTCATGCAGTAAGAGATTAATTTAAAAAATATATGCTTTAAATTATCTCTATACATTGATCTTAATTTGGCATCAGCTAAAATAAGTTCTGAAATATCAGCACATCTGATATCAGCAGGAAACCATCCAAGCAAACTGTTTGCTCCACATTAAAAGGTCAAGTCAAGTTTTCTGTAAAATATCCTCATTTTTTGAATCCCTAAAGAATGTGTACATGGCTCATCTAAAAACCCTTGATAAAAAAATCTCACTTCTTCCTTTCTGCACACATGAGCTGTCATAAAGTTGCTCTTAAACAGCCCAGATGAAAAATGTCCTCTGATATACTGTCATAAGGAAATATGTCCTCTCCTCCTGATGGGAGACAGTCCCTGAGCCGGGTGTTCATTCAGTCCCGTGAGCAGCATCCAGAGCCACAACGACAAAACAGAGCTGAGACAGAGAAGTCCACTTCACACTTAGTCCTGAGACAACAGGCTAACTACGAACAGATATCCTGAGGACATCTGGGTCCAGTAAAGACTTGCTAAAAAGGATTTTAACGTGAGACCTTTGAGGGACTCACTAAAGAACTGGATTGATAAGTAGAATCAATACCGACATAAGATCTTTTCAACATGGATCTTTTTTTTTATTAGAGCTCAAAATACAATTAAGATATTTAAGATACTGTGTATTTGTGTAACTCACTAATGTGTTTGTGCAGTGCTAGGAGTGGGAGAAAAAAATTGATTCACATAAATATCTGGATTTTTTGTCTGACGATTTTAAAATCGTTTTCTTGTTCAAAAATCGATTTTTTTACCCCCCAAACTCTTCAGACTCTTCAGACTCCCTACATTTGGTGCGGTTTCACTGGTGTGAAACAAAGTGGTCCGAACCGATCTACTTTTGATGCATTACTTCCCGTTAATCCCGCGGTTCAATCTTTTGCTTACTCAATTTGTCGATTTGTTTATTCTGGTTGAGGATTACGATGAATTACGAGGGTCCAGAAGGTCGCTGATGCCATCTTGAACACGATAAAAAAAACACACTTGAAGGAAAATGTAGAAGAGAGCGAAACGTACAAATTGGTTGTCTGCTGTAGGAAATGGTTACCATGGTAGCCTCTTCTTCGTTCTCCTCTGTAGCAGGTTTGGTAACCAGTTACGTGCATATCGCCCCCTGCTGTTTCAAACTGAGTAAATACACAAGAGGGCACGGGCATGGTTCGATGTTGCAAGTGTGAATGCAAACCAGCAGGGGAGGGGGGCGAACCGCAGTCGCCAAGCAGCACATACCGAGGCCGATACTTTGCCTCTCTGTGGCCGGCAAGTGCCGAGGAGGGGACGTGGTCTGGGATGCAGGGAAGCTCAAAAACCGCAAAAAGTGACGGTGTTAGCGGGAATGACAAAGACCGCGGAGCTCTGGGCAGACGAAGGAGAAGCCGGGGGTAAAATGCACAGTGAAGGCAGCAGAGGCGTTCATGGTCGGCCCGTAAATTACAGTGATGATGATGCCTGGGTTTACTCAGGGATGAAGAAGAGTATCACAAGTGGATCAGAGATTTTGATGAGCCTATTGGGTATTGTGGAGACAGAATTCTGACAAATTTTGAGACTTGATCTGTTTTTTCTTTTGAATGGTGAATTCTGGAGCCTATCACAAATGAGACAGATATGTCCACCAGTTCTTAGAGAGGAAAAACCTCAAACCAAACTCCAAATGTCATGGCTGGTATGATATTACAGTCCCTGAGATGAAAGCTTTTATGTCACTTTATTTGTGTATATTTTCCGATATGGCTGCCATCTGGTGACATCATAATATGCAAATTAGATGAGTGAATTTACTTCCATCACAAATTTTGGGTCATACTGAAGATTTTTCACTGAGACAGTTTACCACTTTGAAACTACAACCTTTTCAAATCTTGATAGTAAAATTGAATATTTTCTTGAAAAAACTCTGGTGCCTAAAGGGTTAATAAGCCACTTTTAAATGCAGTCCAGGCTTCTGAAGAGAGAGTATAAACAGCTGGTTAAAATATATTGCTGAATAAATCCTAAAAAGGGACTCACATGTGATGTGTATTTTTCCTGATATAGTCTATAGGCATCATCAATGTTCAGCTTTTTTGCTGGAGTTAAAAAAGCGAACTAAAGGTTGCAAAAGTCGGCAATATCGTAGAATCACAATTTAAATTGAATCGGCATCCAAAAAATTGTGAAAAATCAAATCGGGAGAAAAGTGAATTGTCCCAGCCCTATGCAGTACCCTGCTCACAGCCCTATAAGACAGAGCAGGAGTCAGTAAATAGCGGCCTCAGGGCCTTTTATTTCTTATGAACCTAGAGGCAGCGGTTCTTTCCTGATGAGAGATCGCTGTAGAAGGAAAATAAGACCTTTGTCCTGAAAACTGTCATTTCTACCTGATAAATCTCATTAAAGATGTTGGTGTAGTTGTGTTGTTGTTGATTAATGAACTAAATTGACCAGATATTATAATAAAAACAGCGTAAAGCTGTATGGTTAAGGTTTTTTTGTCTCTTATTCAGTGCCTAATGGAGCGTCTAGTCGATCACTGCAGCAACCTCTCACTTCTTTTGTCACTCCCCCTTTATGCATTAATTAACATTAATAATGTCTGTATATTAACCTCTAAATATGTTCTGATTATTACTCTGGTCCAACATGAAGTGGCTCTGAAAAACAAACCTAAAGAGAGGCCCCTTGGACAGAGGCTCATGCATAAACGCTTTATGTATGGTAATATTTGGTTTGAAATCTTCTGAATTTAAATTACAGGTGGGTGTGTTCATTGTTCATCAGTGGCAATTGTTCTTGTGTCTCTGATGTGCACATCACTCAGTCTGAGGACTAATTTTTCACATTTACTTATTGAACAGTTTCCCAGCATCGCCTCTAAGTGTCGCCAAAACAACAGCTGTAGAAAACTGCTTAGCCAGCCATGAAGTTGGCTTGATTTCACATTTCCACCGTCATTTCACTTTGAATACATCTGAACTTTGCCGTGAAACAGAGCGTACACCACGTTTTTGTGCGTACGCACCTCTGTACATGAGGCCCAAAGTCTTTTGTTGTTATACTTAAAGATGCTATGAGGAGTTTCTGAGTAATTACACAAAAGTCTCACTTTTAGATATATGCCTGATCGAAATACACACTTTAAGATGAGTTCTATAGCATCAAAATAGGTTATCTATAAATGCTATTCCTTAGCTTCATGGTCAGGTCGGACAGGGCCGGACTGGCCTGGATACTCAACTTTGGGAACAAGACAATTAAAACTAGATCAAATTTATATTATTCAGACACGTCTTAGAGCACTGGGCTGTAAGTAGCGATATATAGCCGGCTACAAAACTATGATACCAAGTTTTCCCAAAACTGCTTGTTGTCACACATCAAAAACTACCGCTCCATTACCTCGTCGCTTTGCATCCTGTAAGTTGTTGAAAAAAGAAGTTGTAAAGCAATGCAGAGTTCTGAGGAAGGTCCGAGCTGCATTTATTAACATCACCACAAACGCACGCTTTGGCTTGGGTCACGTCTTTACGACAGGCGCCGCGCGTGCTCATGGGTAGCAGAGTCTTTCTGTCGGCGGAAATAGATTCTCCTCATAGCACCTTTAAGTGGCAGGAAAAGGACATTCGGCCACTTGCCTGTACTGTTATTAAAAAGCATGTATTGAGTCTTCTGCTACTAAAACAAAGAAGTTAGACAGAAAAACCTGACACTCACATAAAACCCTGTCTTCAAACAATCAATAACAGCTTTTCACAGGCTGCACTCACCGTCAGTGACTGCCCAAAGAGGAATCGTCTCTCTACTCGTGTGTCATTCGGCAGCTTAAACACTATTTTGACACTTTCTGGATCGTCTGCTGGCGGCTCTGGAGGAAGACATTCTGACTTCCTCTCCTTCTCCTCCTCGAGTGTCTGAAGCCAAACAAGAAGTATCAATGTGAGTGAAAAGACTTTAATGTGCTCTGAAATAAGGGAGAATATCATGAAGTTTCATTTTTAATAGTTTTTACTAGTGAGCGGGGGGTTAAAATAGTCTAACCTGTCGTCTCCTCTCCTCAGCAAGAGCACTCTGTCGGACCTTCTCCTCCTCTTGCCTCCGCTGCTCCTGCTCCTCCCTCTTCTTTCGGTCCTTCTCTTGGTCGGCACGGAGGGAGGCCAGATAGGCCTCATCCTGTTGCTGTCTCAGCACTTGGGTCTGGTTCCTCTCCTCCCTGAACGACACATCTCCATCACTCAAACTGTAAAACTTTAACTGAAGTTTCTTAGCAGTTTCGCTTGCTTTAGTGTGCCCTAGACAAATCCCGCATCTTGAGAACATCTGACAAAAGGGTTCATAACTGAGAACAGAATTGCCAGAGATGTCTCTGTTGGCTGTGTAACAAGATTTTAGGATTTATGCAAATAACTAATTAGTGCCATTGGTTTCTTTGTTTCGGCTGTGGTTACCTCTGCCAAGGAGGTTATGTTTTCGGGAGAGTTTGTTTGTCTGTCTGTGAACGAAATAACTCAAAAAGTTATGGATGGATTTTGATGAAATTTTAAGGGAATGTTAAGCATAGGAAAAGGAAGAAGTGATTCAATTTTGGTGTTGATCTGGATCACCGTCTGGATTCAGGAATTGTTCAAAGGATTCTTTGATATTGGGAGATAGGGAACTGTGCTGCTTGGCGGAGGTCTGCGCTCTCTGAGTGCTTTTCTAGTTTTGAATCTAGAATGGGTTATCAATTCTTGGTAGATGAGTAAAAACTGAAAGTACATAAGATTTTTTCTTAACAAGATCAATATTAATCCATCCTTATCTGTACTGCTCTACCTTTCGGGGACTGCAGGAGACTGGAGTCTATGCAACCTGCCATTCAGTCTGGCCTGGTCATCAAGCAATCACAGTGCTGAAATATAGAGACACTAACACACTCTCACACCTAAGAGCAATTTAGAGTCACCAGTTAAAATAAGAAGCAAAGTCAGTGGATGGAATTTCCTACAAGGGAAGACAGGTGATCTCCAGGTACCCTGACTTTACCAGCCTGTAACAGGAAGAGTTTCACTAGGATGTGATGTAATTCCCACTTCCCACAGCCGAGACTGGTCGTAAATGAAACGCACCATAAGCCACCTCCTTCTTCAGAAGGACACTCCCTGAGGCGGCCGGGGCTCAAACCCACAACCACCTGATCTGTGCTGTTCCTGATTCTCTGATGTGGTGTGTGGTACAGTGGCACACAGCTGCAATAAACGCTGCTGTGTGATTGTGCACGCAAGGCCGGCAGAGTCAGCCAATGAGAAGACAGAGAGCAGACCATTACACTCTGAAAATATCCCACATACAATGAACACTTGGGCACAAAACTGGTGTAAAGTTTAAGTTCAAAACCCTGTGTTGCATGTTTTCTCACCTGCCTGCCTCTGCTCAGTTCACTGACAGTTTGTACAAATATTTCAGAGCTATAAAGCTTTGACATCTGATTTTATGTTATAAGGCTTAAGAGCTTACAGGCAGTAAACAAGGCAGTAAACAAGGCAGTAAACAAGGCAGTCAACAAGGCTGCAAAGCGGCGTCAAAATCAACTCATTCAGAGGCAGGTGCTCTTTTAGGTGTGAGGTGTTTGCATAACCAAATTGAGAAACAAGATGTTTGGGGTGTCAAGTTTTGGTAATGTAAAATCCTCTGATGAGTTTCTCAGTTTATAACACAGTGACGCAACAATTGATTTGTCAAAGAAGCACAATCCAACACTGTTTAAAGCAATTTTAAAACAAGCTGCTGTGGATATTTCAATAAACTATTTATGATACTGAGACAAAAAGGATACTAAATCTGACTTTAAACATAACTGAACAAAACACACAAACATGTCATTTTGGTAAAATGTCAAGAAGGAAAGTACTGCCAGAGTTTGTCAACAAATGTTAAAATCAGTGAAATGTTGGAAACATAACTGTAGTAATTTCATCATCATCTTGATCTTAACGTCATACAATTATAGTAACAGTGATAGAATGATGTTCCACCATGTCAAGTATGAAATATTCATCTTTCTTTACCGTTCAAGGCGCTCTGACATCAAATGTGTTTGGTTGGCATCCATGATGAAGGTCAGCTGATTGATGAAGTCCTCTGGCTGAATTAGACCCTCCAGCCGCCCCACCACCGTCATTTTACGATCCTTCAGCATTATCATGGCCAGGAATGGGTAGGTGTTCTCTCGCAATGCTTGAGAAACTGAAACACAATCAAATCCCCCAATTAAAAAGTGCTCCTACTTTACATTTTTAATGACTGAAGGCTGACACGCTGACTGTTTCATACGAATGAAAAACAGTTTGTTTTATGGACCAAACATTTGAGTTTTCTTTGGTGCCACAAAAACACAGAAAGCAAATTTGTTCCTGCATTCAAGGAACAAAAGTAAGTATTATGCAGAAGGAACCAAACGGCACCACTGAATCCACTTTTTTAAAAATGTAACAAAATTTATTACAAATCTGTTAAACTGTGTTTTGATTGTTTCTCATTTTACAGGAATATGTTTTTAGCTAACACTCCACAAAATTCCCTTAATAAGAGCCGATCTTGTTATACTATTGGGTTGAATAATTGACTCTTTGCTAAGCCCTCCCACAAGTGACTAATGAACAATCATATGTTAGCAATTAGGGATGGGAATTTCGACTAATTTCCCCACCGACTAGTCTCAAATTTTATTTGCGACTAGTCGACTAGTCTATAAGCAAGAAAACTCGCAATTTAATACACATATTAAGTTAAAAGTTTAACATGCAAATGTGTATTTAGGAACTATTTAGCCCAAACATTCAGGACAAACTGTTAATTTAAATTCTATTGATGTCACAACAACTGACTGAATAAAGTTGAACAATTTAAAGAGAAATACATTTCTGATACGTTTGCCAATGCAATGCATGGCATTTATTATAAATACTGCTTTGGTATGAAACTTAGATGCAGCAGCATGACAATTCCAAACGTACAACATAGTAGCCTAGAATAGAATTTCCCTGAAATCTCTGGCACTTAAGACTAGTGCACGATTCAAGAAACTTTCATTTCTTAAGAATATTTAACTGTAATTGGAAGGTCAGGATATTTTAAATAAAATAAATTGAACAAAAAATATTGTAAATTTAACAAACAAAAAAGAGAAAAAAAGCAATGAAAATGAAATGGCCTATTTTTTAGCAAAATTGCATGTAAATAAAAATAATTATACTAGTCAAAAACAAAAAAAAAATAGACCCTGTCTCTGTAAAGAAAAAACAAAACTCACACAACAATAAAAACTCTGGCTTAAATGAAATGGAGTTTATACAGTTCAGGAATTGTGACATGTACTTTCTCCCAGTCAATTCGTACTATCTGTCAAACGTTTGTAACTGCTGGCTTTTCAGCCGTATGTAAGGGCTGCACTTCTTTTGCAATGTAGCGAACGACACTGTCTGTGAGCGCATCATTTTCAGTAAGTGTTGACTGTCAGGCCAAAGGCTCTGCTGCACCTGCATATCTTCGTCGCCACTACTTTCAAACAAATACGACATATCAGCTCGTCGGTGTTCATGAGCTCACACCTTGTTCATCCTGTTTAAAACCAACACATTCTCACACTGGGGCAGCCGGCTTAAGAACCGTATCTTTTGTGCCATCATTCATATTAGCGTTTGTTTCCTCGTTACTCCTCAGGACGCTCACTTCAGCTCTCTCCGTGTGTCCGCGCGAGCGGCCCCGTCTTCACCCCAAAGATTGCATGTTTGACAGATGCTCACTCGGCTATAAATCTGCTAAATCCGCTATACAACCAATGCACTCCGGTGTTAAGAAAGATAGACGTAGTGAGCCATCTTCACATTCAGCCTCTTTGGTAGTAAAAGAGGAGGAAAACAAACATGCAGGCTACTGCAGTCGGCATTAAGAGGCAGAGGAATGTTTTTTTGTAATACGGGAGAATTACGGGAAAGAATTAATACGGGAGGACGGCGGGAAAGAGGGGTAAAATACGGTAGTTTCCCGGCCAAAACGGGAGACTTTACAGCTATGCACAGAGGCGTGAAGAACAAGATGCATGATGCTTAATGTAGCGTTTAACCGACTAGTAAAATACTAAACGATTAATAAATAAGTAGGCGGTTAACCGATTAAACGACTAGTCGCGCACATCCCTATTAGCAATACACTAGAGGCCTGTCAAGCTTTCAGAAGAAAACATCTTCAAAAGTGGTGTGCATACAGGACATGCAAGTCCAACAGTCCGACATCCAAGAAGTCTGGAGGGTGGTGTTGATTTTCTTGCTTTCCCAACATGTAAGAAGAAAGATAGAGCAGTGTGGAAGACCACAGCTGACTCCTTTCAAACCACAGCTGATTCCTTTCAAAATCAACTAGAACTCCTACGTTTGTTCTCAGCTAAGATGCCAACTAACGTTAGTTAAACATCGCTTTGTGTGTTAGGTAAGATAACGTTAGCAAACGGTAACACTAGCAAACAAAGATGTAGGTTACTTCTGTTGAACCTTGAGCCATTGTGTAATATATGAGCAAAAGAAATTCCAGTGACAGCAAGAGACAAGTTCTAACATACCGATTTCTTTTGTGAACGGACGTCCTAAGAAATTGGCAAACACAATGGCAATGATAGCTGATTTAACATTAATTTATATATCTATATCTATATATATCTATATATATATATGTATATATATATACATACTTGACCTGCTGTGCAAGAACATTGCTGTTCTTGTTGGTGATTATTTTTACTATGAAGTGTTAACATACGGCGTGCTTGACGCTTGCACTGAGATCTGCACGCTTTCCCTTTGTTTTAATGTCCTCTTCATTTGAACTCCACCTACATTGAGGTGGATGAGGTGAACGTATCTCTCAAAAGCTTAATGGAGACCTTTCTGTGTGCTTCTTTGATATCTGAAGATTTGTCCAGAAATGTACAGGTACTTTTTAAGGATTATCACTGGTATTGCTAAACACTCCATATTTTTCATTCTAGGGGGGAGGGGCTTGGCGAAGGGCAAATTGGTGGGTGATGATGACAGTATATTTGCATACCTCTGTAGCCCTCGGGCTTGCTGGTCGAGCACGCCCAGAAGAGCATCCGCGTATTGAGGAAGGTTATGACCTCTTCTGTACATAACGTGGAGCTGGAAAGTGAAAAAACAAAGACTTCAATATGGACCACACAACACAGATGCACACCCTGTGGACTGATTAAACCAGAGCTCACGGGCCTTTAGGGATGTAAATCGAAAACCAATTCCAGTTGAGAATCGTTAACAGCTCCATCAAAGAATCGATATCATTAATCTTTTTGCTTATCAATTCCCTTATCAATTCCTTCCACTGACAGGGTTCAGAAGCATCAGAATTGTAGCTTAATTTGCATTGCACCTACTACACAACCTTAAGTGAGTGGAAACACCAGCAACTTGCAGAAGCAGATATCTATGCTATGACGTGTTTCACATTGTTGCCACTGAAAATCAGACCAACATTTGCCCACTCGCAAAATCTCCAAGAATCGATAAGGGAATCGTTAAAGAATTGGATCGATTAGCAGGATCATTAACAGCACTGGTATTGATAAAATCTTATCAATTCCCATCCCTACAGGCCTTGATGACAGACAAGCTAGACTGGCTTGAAAAGCTTAACACGACTGTAAGACACAGTGAGACAAAATCATACGCTGCTTTCCAATGAAGACACTCAGCTGTTGTGGTTAAGTGAGGTATTTGGTACGTTACCGGCAAAACTCGTCTGTGTCTTGATGATCATCCCCGTGAAGGTACACTAATAAGAAGCGGAGCTCCCGTTTGGCATCATTCAGTGCCTGCATTTTTGATCCAACAAAAACATCTCATTAATGTTTTACCTCACTCTGGGTGGACTAAGAACATAGACCTGTTTGCTTTTTTAACATTAGGTGGTCCATATGTGTGCACTCACCTGGCTGTATGTTCCCTGGTAAAATACTGGGTGTGATCGACCAAACTTCTCCTCAAAACTATGAATGAAAGACACAACATCTCCAACAGGGTCTGTGACACGACCACGAGGATCTGGCCTGATGAATCTCAGGGCAAACCTGGAAGTTGAACACATCAAGAGGATCACTGAACTTCTTATAGCGACATGCTACATTTTCATCAGGTGCACTTTACCATCACTGATGGGGCTTACCTGAATATGTCCAGAAGTGTGTAATAAGTAAATCTGAACGGTAGCATTATCAAGTAGTAACTCCATCCTAGTAATCCCTAGAAAAAAAGACACAGAATTGAAGAATTATGTGGTTATTAATCATCGTACTTTCAAGATTCCTTTAAGAGTTGGTTTGAATGTAAAACAGAATAATATAAAAAGGACTGTATGGACAAAAACATACACTGAGGCATACTGGGATCATGAAGCTGAAGTGTCATGGTGACAAAATCTGTCATCTTAACTTTTGAGATGAAAATCAGGGGTGCACAATATTATCAGAACAACACTGGAGTTCGTAGGTAATAGTCAGAACACTGTTTTTTTTTTTTTTCTAAGAGCTGACAGATCAGCCATTTATATGTCCCAAATAAGTTTTTGAAGTTCTAAGCAGAACAAACAGACCCTTCCTCTCCTCAAATCGTTTATCCTCGATCCCTGATTGCTTAAGTGTGATCTAAGAACTGAATTTTTAGGACCCGACCCATATTTAGCTTAATAACTGCTCTTAAGACAAATGTGTTTGTAATATTTTGTATGGACTGTCTTAGTGAATCACCCCATGAACCTGATAACTAGGACAGTTTATTTAAATGAAAGAGTACAGGCTCATTATAAAGGACATGTCTTAATGTGTATGGCAGGTCTTACTTTCTTCAGCGCTCACATCTTGCTTTTAATATTACTGTTTAAAATGTGTTTTGCACACTTTGTACATGTTTTCCAAACAGTTAATTCACTTGTCTTACTGAATAACAAAACAACCACCTTTTACTTCAGAAGATTAACAATATTACATAGTCAAATGATATCCTGGCTTTATGTGTGTTTCTATATCAAACTGTCACAGATTGAGTAAAAAAGTGAACTACAGCACAGGGAAACCTGATTTTACCGAAAAAAAGGTGCAAAGGTACAAATTTGGCTACAGTGACTTGGAAACACTGTCATAGAAGACAGTAGTAAACATGAAAAACAAAGCTTCTTTGATGGAAATATCGAAGCCTCATGTCAAAACATTAAAAGTACATACCCTTGGTTGTGGCCTTGAGACGATGTAACTATATACTCTATGGTCTGCTGTATTGACCTGTAAGGGTCTGGATGGTGGAGGGTTAAACACACTGGGCACTCCTTCCTGCTCATTGAGTCTGTCTTGTACTGCAGCCTGAAACACATAATTTAGAGTGACATTTTCACGAGAGTCAACAAATGACTTAAGTATAGTTATCAGTGCACACAAGTAATCTTACAACTGACCCACTATGATTATTTGCTTCCGTGACAGAACAGGTTGAAATTTTCCTCTAAATTCATTTTTGAACTGAGCCCAAAAATAAAGCAAAATTAATGATTTCACTAAATTCCAAGACCTTTTACAACACCTGGTGTATTTTCATTAAATTGTCTTTACATTAAAAGGGTCTAGATGATACGGGGCTGGCATACACAAGTGGGCAAGCCCACCAAAGTGGCTGTTTTATAGGACAAATACACAGATTGATCCTCTCTCCTTAAAACTAAAACTTGGCGTTGAAATGGTTCTTGGATATATATAAATGACTATTTCACAATATTTGTGAGCTCAGTTCAAATAAACCAAAAGGCCATTTCAAATCGCTTTCTCACCACAGAGGCAAATGCTAACTGTGGATTCAAACTAATTGTGAACAATGAGTACATTTAAAGACATGTACTTACTGTCATAAAAAATGTCACTTTAAGCTCATCATACTTACAACAATGACATTGATTCACAGCAAGCCAGTACAAAACCAGAGGATGAATTAATACAAATATCAACAAGTGCATGTAAATGACTTTACCTCTATGTTCCAATTGTGCTGTTCTAGTGTGCGACGACATTGGTCCATTGACTCCAGGCCAGTTAAGTCCTGTTAGACATGAAATGAAAGTGAAAGCTGAAGGTCTCAAGAAAAAAAGAAAGCCTGGGTGAAAAAAACATGTTCAGGCATACACCTTTAGAAGTTAAGAATCAAATACAACAATCATAAGGCAAACATCTAAGTTTTAAATTTTTTCAGAAAAACAGGCTCAAGGCAGGGAAACCCTGAAGGTTAGCTGAAATAAGCTCACTTGTCAACATTTTTCTCTTTTTCATATGAAGTAGAAAATGAGACACTAGTTCCAGGTAGCAGATAGATTTGGCCTTTACAGAACAAAACATAAATCACAATGACAGCAGCCACAAGAAAGCAATGTTTTATACTGGGCTGAAATAGTGTTGGACAAACTCTGATCTGACTTTATGATTAAACGAGAGAACATTTTTATGGTAGGATTACAATGAAGGTTTGGATTACCAATACCATTGCCATACTCTTGGTATCAGGAGATAAGGCTTAAAAAATGATTACTGGTGTCGGCAGATATGGACGACTCTGCCACTTATTACAGACGATATGGCAGATGTACATATTGGCTATATAAATCCCTTGTATTTGTTGTAATATTGGCAGATAGTTATGAGAAGAAACAGACCTTTTCAAATTGATATGATCCCAATACTTTCTGCACCATTTTTTTTTAAAACTTATGCCAATACCAATCATCTCCTACAAACATACATGCTGATGAATTTGACTTTTTTATCGAACAAAAGGAAGTAAAGAAAACATGTTATCCAGGCTCCACACATCCAGACCCTTAAGAAAGTTTAGTTTTAAGTCTTTGTCCAAATAAATAAAATTTAGCAGTTTTCCCCCATTAAAGACTTAAGTGACATTTTTGGAAGACTTGATATCTGATCTATAAATACAAATCATTTTAACAAATTGCCTTAAAAAACATTTTTGCACTTATTTTAAATCTTTTACAACTAAAAAAATCAGCTTACTTTTTTTTAATGACTTCAAAATATTTTTGCGCTATCACTGCACAAAGAACTCAAAAAACTGAAAACAGTCCTCAGAACTTAAGATCAACCTTTTGTTTATTTAATATTAATATTTTAAGAGGCTGATCAAACTAAATGGTACTTGTGAATGTCTCAGTACTTTGATACTAGCATGCCTAATGTAAGAATATCAAACTGTATGAACAGTTAAGGTCTTCAGCTCGAAGTCAACATTATCATAGGTAGAGAATAAATTGTTTTACTTGTGTAACATCTGTTAGAAGACAAGTACAGTCACAATTAAGGTTACTGGCAATTTAAAAACGACAATGTAACACTAAGCAAGAAAATTCCAGATGATTGATATACATGAGTTCAGTAATATCTGCATAGTGGATGTTGGCAAACACGTAATATCATGCATCAGTAACCCTAAAGAAGTTATCGGTAAAACAATGTTGTCACTATCAGCTAACTGTAATGTTAAACATGGACATCTGCCCCTTTTGTTTTTTTACTTTGAATTACTATCCATTGCTGACACAAAAGTATTCAGTATGTTCACTTGTTGTCCTCCTTTGTCACTCTAATAATTTCATCCCTGTTAAACAGATATTCAGAAAATGTCATATTTTAGTCAAAGACATCACACCACTGTGTTTCACCAAAAGAGAAAGAGGTCAAAGGTGAGATTTTGGTGCATTCTTCCTCAGTTATTGTGATCAGAGTTAAATCCTAGTTTAAGGAAGACACATGAACGTTAACTATCAATATTTATTAAGATGTTTTTGTCTGTTTTTTTTAGACAGGAGAGAGTAGCATAAACATTACGGGTACCATTTAATTTAATAAGCTGACTTAGGATATTGGAAGCTGCATTTGTAATAACCACGAAGATAATTATTTGATCATGAAAACATGGATCACATTCTTAAAAAATCATTCTGAAAAGTCATGTTCTCCATCAAAAGGGGATGGGATAAGGAGGGGCACCTAGGGTCGTACTTCCTTGACCATCATAATCAAAGAGTCTAAAATACTGTTACTAACCTCCCCATACTAACCAATAGTGAGCCGAGCAACACATTTCATACAAATATTGACAAAAGCGCTTCCAGGGGCATGTAGTAGTCTAATCGGTTAGCTTACGACAGTACTCAAGGGCAGCTGAAGTGTCACGATTAAACGACATGGAAGAATAACAGACGGTGTGCCTGTAAAAAACGAAAATCTTCGTTTACTGTAAAGACTAATATTTGTTTTGCTAATAAAGTTGTATGACAACTCGACCATGACTGCTGTTGTGCTAATGTTAACTCAGCAAACTGTTCAGTAGGGAGCGTCAGTGAGACCCTGCGTTAGCCAAGTTACCGTAAAGTCGTGATTTAGACTATAAACACAACGCGGATGATGATGGTGGACTAGGCTGGGTGAGTAGTATGTCTAAGAGTGCCACGGAGGAAATGTTAAACAACATACGTTCTGTTGGAGGCATTAGAAGTCTGCTAACTTGTCAGCTAGCCTAGCTGCTGTTAGCTCGCATGCTAACGTTAGCTTAGGCTGAAGTTGACGGTTATCATCAGGAGCTAAGGGAGAGCTACCGGAGTTGACTGTACAAAAAGCCGTAAAACACACAAAGTCGCGCCTTTTTGCGGGGATTAATGATCTACAACAGCGTTTTACTGTATGAGGCCTCAAACGGACATGAAGTGATGATGAATTTCGTCTGTCTACCTGAAATTGGAGGAGTTTTTCAGTCTGCGCCTGAGATAATTCTGGCTCCTCTGGCGCCGCCATCTTACCTCGGCGATCATCTAGCCTCAACGTCAACCGTCTTTTCCTGCTGCGTGATGTGCGCGCGCGCCGAGACACTGCCGCCTAGTGCCGCGGATGTTAGCACGGAAGTCGAGGTTCAGATTATCCTGCTGTTTCAAAGTCAATGAATTATTTTGAACCACTGCCTTGCTCCCTGTACTTTACTGCTTTATATTTTACTTCTTAATTGAATTGTCTTTTGTAAGATTCTTTGACCCTATAGTCTTTCCCTTAGATGTTCTTGTATGTTCAACCTTGTTTGATACATTTGCTACCTCAGCAAATTTTGTTATGCTGTTAATCATGCTATTATAAAAAAGGTTCAAATTATCTTAATAACACAGGGTTGAAAACAGCATGCGTGGGAACTAATTAATTACATACAGTTACTGTAATTGAGAAGCTTCAGAAGTGGTATTGGATGTATATGTACACTAACACACATACAATCACACACATTGGCCAAAATTCACCAGTTATGTCTAAAATATGCAAAAGCTTTTGCTTTCTTCCTTTCCGACATGAACTTGTCTGATCCTGGTCCGACTATTTATATGTTCACATTAGTTGATAATTATATCCAAACATGGCATGGGCAACTTGGTGCTTTGTGCTTTTAAGTATCTGTTTTGAAGTGTTTCTTTATGCAGGATTTTAATGTCTCTTTAGAAGGAATTTATAAAGGATGTATGCATCTAAGCAAGCCAAAAAAGTTGTCCTATTACCTACATTTAAGCAGAAAGTAAAGTATTTTCTATAGCATTCCAGTCAAACAAATGAGGAAAAATTCAGGGCTGAACACTGCTTTGTGTTGTCAGTTATGTTCACAATATCAGAGCTGTTTGTCACCAACACAGCCACAACTGAGAATAAAATCAGAAACATACATTAATGAATTTCCTATTTGTTAATTGCAGTTTTGCAGAAAGAAACAGATTACATTTTCCATCGGATGGTTACTTTAATTTTTTTGAAAACTGAGAGAGAAATCTATCACCTGAGTGCAGAAAATGAACTTTCCAAAATATCAGAAGAAAATCTAATAGTTGCACCACACATTTCAAGCACAGAAAAGGGGATTGGGGGAATGGGGAGTGATTTTTTTTATTAGTCAGGTATTTGATGTAAAAAGAAAAAAATCCAGTAAATAAAAAACGATTTACAAGAGCACAGCCTCAAGATGCATTCTGAGAAATGTAGTGGATTATTTTAGATAACCTGACTGATTTTATTGTCTTTTAACATACGTAACATCAGATCAAATAATGCAATCAAACAGCACAATCAAGACAAAAGCAGTTCTATTGATTTTTACATACATCCTCTTAAAATCAGATGTTGAATGGTCTTTGATCACTTTTTCCCCTCGACCATGATGATGTGGTACCCAAACTTTGTCTTAACAGGAGGGTCTGTGTAAACAGGCTTGTCCATGCTGCTGACTGGTAAGGCAAAGGCTGCGTCCTGGAAAGGTCCGACCATCGATCCCCGCGTCATCCACCCCAGATCACCCTGAACACCACAGTCATGAAAACAACAAGCAGTCAAAGGCGGACAAGGAAAGAAAATAAATGAGAAGCAGTTTGTTTTATAGTTCTAGTTAAGGAACATACAGTATTTGGTGACGGACAAGGATGGAAAGTCAATGTCTTGTTGCGGGATAGTTATTCAAACATTTCAGATATTGCATTCATGTATCTTTGTCAAAACTCAGTATTCACTTTTGCAATTTAAGGGTTTATAAATAAAATCTAATGTAAAACAAGATTCTTTTTAAGACCTTGCTCAAAATCCTCTTCATACATTTAAAGACCATGTTTCATCCTCAATTTCTGACTGGTTAAATCAGTGACTAATGTATGTGGTCTGATTGTAAGTCAGTACAACTGAACACTTCAAAAACTTTGGAGGTATTTAAAAATGCAACATTGGAACTTAGATTACTTTTTTTCACCTAATGATGCATTTTAGACATAGAGAGGTATTGTTCCCTTGAGTAGATCAGAACATAAAAAAAAAAGAAAACAAGGCATAAAATGCTGCACCTCATGGATTCTAGTTTAGAACTTTCAAACCCATTTAGGCTGTGATTTCTTTTAAATTTGAACTTTTTAAGACCCTGAGTATTCACATTGTCCAGTGAAGAGCACACGGGTTGTAAAAATCAGGGCCAATCCCAAAACACGTATTTACAATGACAATTTTCCCAATGCAGATGTCGATATTTTTCTGTCCATTTAACTGTCATTATTCTCTAACACCACCAACATTTCTTCTTCTGTTTTACCATTTAAAAATATTAAGAGGTTCATCCAACAGGTAATTTCTTGTGCCTAATATAAGAAGTTCCTGTTATTATTGTTAATGTTATTATTATTATCAATTAATTTGTTCTGCACTGTTAGTAGTGTTGAGCTTGAATCTTATCATTAGTCAATATGGACAATGAATTTTAGATGTGCATATGATAACTTACTCCTACACACAAAATTAGGTTAGTCACGTTTCTTGTTTCTTGTAACTATTACTTTTATTATTAGGCCTGATATGTTTTAAATAAATTAAGACAAAAAACACAGTAATATTTTAAAAGTATTTTCATCAAACAACATTGAACACATAAAATATATGCTAGCTGAAAGGCTTAAAAATGTTTAAAAAAGGTTGATGTAGATACTGGCCAATATAAATAATTTTGGTACAATTAAATACCAAAACTGTTAATGTTATGTCATTGTGAGTTTGTATTTTTCATTAATTAAATGATTACTTTTTAATAAGTTATGTGTTCAGTTGAATACATATCAACTGTATTTACATAATATCCAGTGTCACACTGGCAGATTGTTACCTCGGCAACGTGTCAGAACCATAAAAGTCCAGTGATGACTGTTGACAGCTGTCTTGAATGAAGCTCTGCTTACCCTGACAATGTTTGAATTTATCACCTCTAATCATCCTTTATTTCAGAAATGCCATGGCATAGGTTTGTGCTCTCGGAGCACTGCTAGTTTACTCTGTGTTCACAATGTAATTGAGTTCCATAAATTGACTCGACTCATTTCAATAGTATGTATATGATGCAGAGGCCATGTGCCAGTTTAACAACCCTGTATCAAAATGTCTACAAGTTACAAACCATAAAACTGGCTGCAAACCACAGAGCACATAAAATGACTAAACAGAGCGGACAAAACAGGAAAATGATTGAAATGCAGGTTCTTACTCCTTGTCGAGCTTTGTCTTCACTGTACTGTGTGGCAACTTCACTAAATCTGACTCCAGCCTTTAGTTTCTCCATCGCCTCCATGCATTTTCCATGTTTTTCACAGAGGATATGCCGAACCTGAGAAAAACACAGATCATAAATGTACAACACCATCTCTCGGAATAACTTCTGATTGATACAGAACAAGTTGTTTCCTGGAATCATTATAAACGTAACAAATTATTATGTGCGAATACATTTCTCACAAAACCCCCAAAACTTCAGTCAATCAGCATCAACATCTCCTGTGTGACCTCAGGCATTTATATTTATGGTCACTTCTCCTCCTGTAATAATGATACAACAACATGCTTATATGAATGTTTTATAATAAACTGTCTTAAATAAAAAAAACTAAAGTATTCATTTGATGACTGCCAAATCAGATAAAGCCTTTTGTTGTGGTCAGGACAGTTATCACAGGTGTAAATTTCATTTATTTATTTTAAACGGAGGAAGTAACTCCAAACTAAATGCTTGCCGAAGCAACATCATGGGATGTCGGTGGTGCAGTTTGATAGTGTGCTTGGTCAGCAATCGGGAGGTTGCACATTCAGGCCCAGCTCTGGGCAACATATAGAGATGTGTCCATGGGCAAGACACTTAGCGCCAAGTTGTTCCTGTGTAAACAGGCATGAAAGGGAAAGAACATGTTAACTGATAATGATGGATATCTAACAGAGAAATTCAGAACCATTGGTTAGCGAATGTGAGAGTGAATGGTTAAATGTGACCTGTGGTGTAAAGCAGTTTTGAGGTGTCAAAAAGCTAGATAAGCTCAAGTCCTTTTACGATTTACCTTGCTGCATCCTCTCCACAACATCCTGGAGGAACTGAAAGGCTAACCTGGTACACCAGATGGAACATTCAATATATTTGCTTGATTACAGATACTGAATCAGGCAGGTCCAGCTGCTGTGCAAGGTTAGAGCAAAGCATCAGCAGTGGGAGACTCATCTCACTGTGCACACTAAAAGGTTTAGGAGATCCTTTGTTCCCAGATCAACATCCTGATCAAAGGCAGTGGCTCATGACCTGCACTGTTTATTAGTACACCCCACTGGCCTTGTACTGTGAAGAACACTGTGTCCATTATCATAACAGTCCCTCATTTTAACCTTAAGAGAGATCAACAAAGTTTAATACTTCGTGGACCCTGCAAACAGCACACATCTCAAGGGGCTTATCTTTAATACGTTTATACTCAACAAAGACAAATATGGTGTTATGTATAAAGATTAATTGACTGAATCTATGAGTTTGTTGCTATCGTTAATTCTTATTTTAGTCCCTATGACTCTGCCTGATGGATAGATATCTGGATGTATGTACATATTAGTGTGCATATGCATGTATGTGTATGTACAAAATGAAGAGTGGCTTCAGTCTGCTCTATTGTAAAGTGCCTTGAGATAACACCTGTTATGGTGCTATACAAATACAGACTGACTGATGCTGTGGGCTACTGGTTACTCGAATTGTATGAATTATCTATCTCTGACTATCATGAAAGCATGACTTATTTCAGAATCAGAAATGCTCTATCAATACCCAAGGGGATTCGGTTGTGCTCGTATACACAGTATAGCAGTTGGAAATATAAAATAAAATAATTACGATAAGGGCATTTATTATAATTGTTACACAGTGTAGTGGTAAATCTGGTTATAACGTCATCGCACATACAATCATCACCTCCTTACAATAAACTCGTCAAAAGTGGTTTTGTGGTGGGACAGCATGAGGGCAGTTGTGCCTTGGCATCACCCCCAAAATGCCACTTCTGACACATGCAGCTTCATACCAGTGAAGTGAATCTACCTTCACAGCCGTGCCTCCCTTTGGCGCTTTGTCTTTCTTGTCAGCTTCTGCTCCTCCTGAAGCAGCTCCTACAAACAAACAGGGTTTATGACCAAGACAGCAGGTTACGAGGAGGAAAATGTTTCCACCTGAGCCCCTGAGCACACATATACAGTCGTCGCAGTAAGCCGATACGTCACATGAAGTCTGTGTTACACTTTTATGGTTTCTAAAGTAAATATGGCGGACTTTTAACACGCATTCGCACATAGTAAACAATGACAGTCCACGAACCTTTTCCACCCTTGCCACCTTTTCCTTTTGGCGGCATTTCAGATTTACGTACTCTGAAAAATCAGCAAAATTCAGTGAAAACAGCTTTGAGCTTGGGCGGACACTACTGTGTTGTGGGTAAGATGCGCAGTGAACGAGAAAGTGTCCACTGCGCATGTACGTCTTCTTCTTTAGCTAAGAATTAGCAGACGATAGACGTGCAAACCCCACACCGCCACCCAGTGGTCACAGCTGAGCCAGTCTGACAGCATGATCGCCACACTGCTGTTACATGAAGCTGCTGTAATTATGTGAAATTATATGGACCCTTATCAGTGACAGTATAAATTGGCATTGAAAAAGAAACTTGGTATTGAAGAAAAACTTGCATTGTCACAGAAATAAGTTTTGGCATTGTAAAATGTTGAATTGGCGCTGAAAAAAGTATTGGCATCATGAAATGTTGAATTGAAAAATAAAACACAGACACTAAAAAATATATTTTTTAGGATACTTTTTGTTTTATGTTGTTTTTCAATGCCAATGTTCTGATTTTCATTATATTCTCTGTTTTTTCAGCTTCAACAGGTTTTCAGTTACAGTGTCTTTTTTATCAGGTTTCAATCTTACTGGCACTGTTTTGACGTGAGGGGAGGGGGGAAGGAGGACGCGAGCATGCGCTTCCAGGCTTTGAGGGGAGGAGAGCGCCCTCTGTTGGCGTACAGTAACCTGTTGTCCCTGCGGCCGTGATCGTATATTTTTCAATCATTTTATATCTAAAATCACTTTATGCTTCATGTCTTGCTAAGTTAGCAAACATGCTAACGTTCGCTAAGCTCGCTCATGTTAAAGTGCTTTGGATTTACTACAGAACATGGATGAATAATAAAACCAAAGCATTGACACTGACAGGAGGGAGTCTTCATCACTTCCAAACCCCCACTACTCCATCTCACCATCCTCTATATATATATATATATATATATATATATATATATATATATATATATATATATATATATATATATATATATATATATATATATATATATATATATATATATATATATATATATATATATATATATATATATATGCTGCAAGGGAAGCTCAGCTTCCCCTAAAATGTCCCCCAAAAAAGTGGTGATATGTGCTGCTGTGTGTACATTTAATTGACTTAATATGCTCTAGAATACCTTCATCTTTTGCTCAGAATCAGCTACTTATCACAGGTAACTGGAGCGACTTCCTTCTCAGTCATCCCCGCAGCGTCTCAGTGCTGCAGGGGGAGTCGGACGCTGAGCGTCTTCAGACTTCAGCAGTTAAATATGGAGTGGGTTGTTCCACGGTGGAAACTGGACGGTCATTGGATAAACGCTGGGCTTTGTCCCGCCCATTAGATGCTCAGCGTCTCTCGAGGTCTATGACGCAGTGGGCTGGCCTGGACGCTCAGCTTCTGCGTGATGATTGGATGATCTATCTGAGGCCGAATCCTTTTTTGATTGACAGTGAAATGAGCCAATCAGCGATCTTGAAGGCTCACCCTTCACCGGGGGAGAATTCGAAGTTTTTCATTTAGTTGTTCTGTACTGATCCGGAGGCTTTATCGGTCACCAGCGGCTTTATCTTTCTGAAAAACGACCAGCGTTGTGTTTGAAGATTCTCTCCTGTCACTTTTTCTTTTCACAAGCGAGTAGCTGTAGCTTCTCTCCCTGTCACTCACACTCACAGCCTGTCAAACAGTGGTCTCACGTAGCAGCTCCAGCTGCTAGCAAGCTGCACATCATAGCAGATAGTATGGATGCTGGAGACCAGATTTTGGCGAGGCCATTTGATAGTCTTCCTTACGAAGAGAAAATTAGAGTTAAACAGCAGTTCAGATCAACTCCTAAGATTGATTTAGTTCAAAAGGTGGGGAAAAGAGACAGGTCTTTTCAGCATTCCTGGTATGACAAGGTGAGCTGACTCACTGGAAGTGCTGTCACAAATAAAATGTGTTGTCTGGTCAAAAGTGGGTTTTGGGGAATAAAATCCTGAAAAGACACCTAGTTGGTACAACAGGGTCACAGATCATTTACATAAATAAATAAATTTACGATGTAGGCCAGAAAAAAATGAGCTTCCCTCCCTGACTGACCAGCAGCCACTGATATATATATATATGTATATATATATATATATATATATATATATATATATATATATATATATATATATATATATATATATATATATATATATATATATATATATATATATATATATATATATATATATATATATATATATAGATATATATATATATATATATATAATATATTTACATTATTATTCTTTTATCTGTAATATATATATATATATATATATACATATTTACATTATTATTCTTTATCTGTAATGACTGTAAAACAGTGACACCAAACTGGACTATATCTCTATATCTATATATATATCTATATTTATATATATATATATATATATACATATATAAATATATATATATATATATATATATATATATATATATATATATATATATATATATATGTATATATATATATATATATATATACATACATATTTACAAATATGTGTGTGTGTGCTCAGAGGGTGAAGGAGTAGTGGGGGTTTGGAAGTGATGAAGACTCCCTCCTGTCAGTGTCAATGCTTTGGTTTTATTATTCATCCATGTTCTGTAGTAAATCCAAAGCACTTTAACATGAGCGAGCTTAGCGAACGCTAGCATGTTTGCTAACTAAGCAAGACATGAAGCATAAAGTGATTTTAGATATAAAATGATTGAAAAATATACGATCACGGCCGCAGGGACAACAGGTTACTGTACGCCAACAGAGGGCGCTCTCCTCCCCTCAAAGTCTGGAAGTGCATCCTCGCGTCCTCCCTCCCCCCTCCCCTCACGTCAAAACAGCGCCAGTAAGATTGAAACCTGAAAATAAAACCACTGTAACTGAAAACCAGAAAGTTGAAACTGAAAACCTGTTGAAGCTGAAAAAACAGAGAATATAATGAAAATCAGAACATTGGCATTGAAAAACAACATAAAACAAAAAGTATCCTAAAAAATATATTTTTTAGTGTCTGTGTTTTATTTTTCAATTCAACATTTCACGATGCCAATACTTTTTGCAGTGACAATGCAAGTTTTTCTTCAACACCAAGTTTCTTTTTCAATGCCAGTTTATACTGTCACTGATATGGCTCCATAAAGACTGAGCTGTCCTCAAGCATTGGCTTTAATACTAAGTTGCTCATCTTTTCAGACAAATAGGCTTAAATTTAAATACCCCAAGCAAAACTCTGAAATACTCAGTCAAAACAATAAGAAAACTATAAATGTTCCAAACCTCCATTAAGGCATTTCCAGCACTGTTGTGTGAGCTGTAAAAATGTGGGAAACCTGCCCTACTTTGCACTGTTAAAAATCCTTTAAATCGGCCCATTTCTAACATGTCCTGATGTTTTGTTGTTAGAGTCATCAGTCAAAAACAAAACCTCCTCCTACGGTCAAATTCAATTCAATCATTATTATGACGTTTAGTTGTAATAACTAAGAACAAACTAAGAAGTTACAAATATGAGATAAACATTCAATATCACTTAACAGAAGTCAGATACATTTCAAATATTATGAGATAAATAGTCAAAAATTATCTTTAGACAAAAAATAAAATACAAAGTCATGGGGGGGCAGGAGCCATATTTTTATCTCCAATTAATTCATTTATGTTTTTTAAGCTTTATAATGCTGCTTCTGGAATCTTAATTTCTTCAACATTCTATCTAATGTAATCTAATGAGGTACTCAGTCATTTTTACAACTAGCCAAGTCATAGCTGAACCAAAATGTCCAACTTATGATGAAGGAAGATTGAGATGGTGTCATAATAAAGAACTACGAGTCACAAACATTATGTCGTAGTCATGAGATACCTATTTGAGTAACCATGTCACAAGTATTAGATGAAACATCAAAATACATGATGCAAAGTCAAAACGTTTGAACCAAAAGTCAAAATAGAAACCTGGTCATAATCATGTAATATTTAGTTATCAAAGAAATGTGGCCATAATTTCAAATAACTTTATCTAAAGTTTTGCTTTTATTTCATTCAAAGTTTTGTTATTATCATTACTTTATCTCAGAATAATCATTAACATCAGTTTGTTATCATCCTGACCTGTAACTCATAATTATGGCAATTTTTTCACCATTGAAAATTTAAGATATTTCAACAAATGTTAGCTTTCTCTTTTCTTGAGAGGCAGAACTTGGCTTCTATATTTCTTTCAAAAACATTAGGCCTGCTGTTTTTAAAAATAATGTTTTTTATTACTTTATAAGGCCCTTTAAAACAAGACATATTGTTGCTGTAAGTCTTAAATCTACTATATTTAAAACTGCTTATTTCTCAAAGAGAATTTGATCACATTTTCAGGGTAGGTCAGAAATAGGCCGAGGAACAATTGGTTAGATGTTGGGGGAGATCTAAGTGCTGATGGAAATTCAGCTTTTCTACAGGATTTGAACATTGAAAGTTAAACCATTTCCCACATTTTCTACCAATAACCCAGTCAGTTCTCGATCAATTTAAATTACATTTCTAGTTAATATTAGTCATGGTGCAAGTAAGAAGTTAAAGTTTGGTGTTGATCCAAGCACTTCAAGTGGGCCCAATTATTTTGATTATTGTTATTATTATTGTAAGCACTAATGCTAGGCCATAAATCCGACAAAGGAAGGCATTTTTACATAAATGACGACAAAATATTTTAATATTGATGCCATAAAAGGAGGTTAGACACTTGTAGAAAATATATGCTGGACTGGAATATTGACAAAAATGACTCGTTTTGGGCTTCACTCGTTGAATACTGAAATCTCTTATTGTTGCACCATTTGGTGATTATATTTTCGGCAACTAAGGGAATAAATAGCTTTAATGGTCTATTTTTCTGTACGTTTTATGCTAAGGCAAACAGGTACTACGCCACTGTGTAAACTTTACGTTATATCCAGTTTCACAGCGTCCGACGGTTACCACGGCAACGACTCTGAACACAAAAGCCCCGTGACGGTTGTTGACACCTGTCCTGTGTTCAGTGCTGCTTCCACGACAATGCTCGACTTCTTCCACCTCTAATCCTCATTTTTGAGCGTCTGCTGGACAGGACATGGAGAGGTACGAGCAGGTGCTGTGTTTGGGAAGGGGAGGGGCGGGGGACGTCTTCCTCATGAGGCACGTAGAGCTCAGGAGCCAGCACGCCGTGAAGAGGGTCAAGGTGGAGGAGACAAAGGCTGCCAAGACAGTGAGGGCCATTCTTCAAGAGGCTGAAATCATCCGGAGGCTGGAGCACCCTCACATTGTCAAGTGCAGCGATGTGTTTGTGAATGATGGCCACATTTGCATCGTGATGAACTACTGTGATGGTGGGACATTAGATGATCAGGTGAAAGGGAGGAAGCCCATGGAGTTCTTCTTAGAGGACACCGTCATGGGCTGGTTTGTGCAGGTTGCTTTCGCTCTAAATTTCATCCATCAGGCTAAAATCCTGCACAGGGACGTGAAAACCTCTAATGTGCTGCTAACAAAGCAAGGCGTGGTGAAGCTCGGGGACTTTGGGATATCCAGGGTGATGACCAACACAGCTGATATGGCCTCCACATGTGTTGGGACACCCAGCTACCTCAGTCCTGAGCTCTGTCAGGATGTCCCGTACAGTTCCAAGTCTGATATCTGGGCTCTGGGCTGTCTGCTGTATGAGATCTGTGCCCTCAGACCTCCATTTGCTGCCTCAAACCTTCTGAGTTTGTTCTACAAGATCACTAAAGGGCAGTACGAGCCTGTTGCAGATACATACTCTGAAAACATCACATCTTTGATCCAAGATATGCTCTGCCTGAACCCTGAGCTCAGACCAAGTGCTGCTCATATCCTCAGCAGTGACTATGTGAGAAGTCACCTGAAGGATGTTGAACACACAGAGGCTGATTGTGTCAGTAATGAAGGCTTAAAAGGAGAGAGCAGTGATACCACTTCAGAAGGTGAACAAATTGACTTTTTAGAAGACAGGAGAAACAACATGAAGGCCAGTTTTTGTGATGAGGAGGAAGAAGGGCTGGATTCCTTGTGTGACGAAGGACAAAACCAATCTGACTGCCACTACCATGAGGACTTTGATGAAACGGAAAGTTTCACCTCTCTAGAAGAGCAAAGTGAGCACACAGTGTCACCAATAAGGAGCTATTCTGCTGAACCTCTTGTTAAAGGTAAAGCTGACACTCAATAACATGTTTTCTTGAACTGATAGTTTTTACATGAGGTACAGCTATTAACAAAGCAGACTGATTTTTGGGTTACTGTCCTGGCTGGTACTCAAACAAGGACAAATAAAATGTACAATTTACAGCATAAAGCACTCACAGCAAGTGTAATTAAATAAAAGGATATATCAAACAAGAAATATACAAAGAAATATATGCAGATACACAAACACACACATATACACACATATATATATATGTATATATATATATATATATATATATATATATATATATATATATATATATGTTTATATATATATATATATATATATATATATATATATGTGTGTGTGTGTATATATATATATATATATATATATATATATATATATATATATATATATATGTGTATGTATATATATATATATATATATATATATATATATATATATATATATATATATATATATATATATACATACATATACATTTAGTATATCAGGCGGTGACACAGCAGGTAGTGTATGTGCCTTATACCAAGAAGGTAGGCAGTTTGGTAAGGCAGGGCCTTTCTGTGCGATGTCTGCATGTTCTTCCTGAGCATGCGTGAGTTCCCTCGGGGTACTCGAAAGGGATAAAGGGATAGCTGATATTAAAAAATGAATGAATATAGTATATTCAAGTATACATATTTGACTGGGTTATTGCACCAGTGTTCACCATATTAAGGGATTATTGCTCTGATATTCACAGATTATTGCATGTGTCTGTTTGTGTCATTGCACTTAGTTAGTGCTTTAGATGCTCATTTTATTTGGATATAGCTCTACTGTAAAAGTCTGTTTGTCTGTGACTTCAGTGCCTACCAGAGAGCAGCAGCTTAAACACCTGATGTCCTGGGTGTGTTGTAATGCTTCACAATACTGAACGTACTGAACGGAAACATTTTTCAGGGACTTTCTCCTTTGGTGTCCTCTCCCTCTGCATCTACACATTCAGGTTCAGATCAGTTTTCTCAGAACCTCGGTTGTTCTTTTCTTAACTTCTGACAGACTCAGAACGTGTTCCTCTGAGCACAGATATGATCTTGGTAAAAGGGAAACGGTGCTTTTTGGGAAAGAAACTGCTTTACCAAGGGCGCAGTTTTGTCTTGATGAAGAATGAAACCATGTTTTCTACTGCTGTGTCTCCTTCTTTAGACTTTTTCTCACAGTTTTTCTAAAAGCTGTTTTAATATCGATGACCCTTCTGGGACTCACTCCTCCAAAATGATACCTGTACATAAAGAAAGAACAGTCAACATGGTTTGGACTTTGGTCTAGCTTTGTTGTGTAGTTTTCATTCTTGCTGGCAGTGGCGCTTTCCAGGGCATTGACTGCTGTTTTGTCTCAGAATTGTATTGAAAGTTCTAGGTTTCATCACATGTAATAACAACGTCGTCTAACACAAGAACATAGAAAATAGGGTTTCCTTCAATTTTTTCCAAAATGTCTCCACAAATTAACTTGTGTTGATCAAGAGTCAGAAATCTTGGGACAATTCTGGCACACACATTAAAATAATTTTCATGCAAAATTTGTCTTTACTGATGGAGATAATTTCTACAAATCACTGATCATTTTGTACAGTTTGTTGTATGTTTCAGGAGTTTTTTGTGCCTGTGACATGCAGTGGTTCACATTCAACTCAGTCAATGGATGAAAAGATTTGGCTGCTGTTTTGTTCTATTTTACTAAAAGTTTCAAGTTAACACATTGTTCAACTCTTTAGCTCATCATTTTCTAATGCCCTGTCAAAAACATGTGCACTTCAATCAGATTTATCAAACAAAAAAGTACAATTTGGGGTCTTTAACTGGAATGTCCAATGCACAGGCAGCATTTGTCTTAAAAATATAAATAAATGCAAAACTGTGAAACACACTTGCCCTTAGACACCTTTACTATAATTTGTGTAACATTTCCTGTTGTAGGTTCGGTGAGTTTTTCATGATACCATTTAAACCTGTTAAGGGCCCATTTGAGTATAGTTTAGTGTATATTACGTTAGTTCTTCTCAAGTATGAATGAACAACCGAAGCAATCCTTTAATACAGTATACAGTTGAGTTTAATTCACTAGTTTGTCTGAAATGCCTCTTATAAAAATCTACTGAATTCTCTCTGGCAGTATTAGAAGAGGTCCCTGATGTCTCAGAGCTCGCTGAGTATCCTGACGACTTTGAGGACATCGAACTGGAGGAAGAATGTGAAGATGAAGCACCTTCAGGTGAAGCTGAGACACCATATGAGGAGCTACAGGAAGAGGAGTTTCATCTCTGTGATGCTGGAGGACAGATCATCACCCTGAAAGCTCTGAAAGATAAAGGCTGCAAAAGAAATTGTAATAGTTGAGCAATCAGGCCTGGTGTAAAAAAATGGACATCAGCAGTTTAACACAAACATGATTACTAGGTGCCTTGTTTGCTTATGCCATAGCTAATAAAAAGGACACCAAGCTTTGGTCAGAGAGCTGCTGCTGCTGCTGCAGCTTGAGCAGAAGCTCAACACGATTCCTTCAGTCTGCCATCATGCATGATATCTTTCAAACATTTGTTTCTAAACACTAATAATTTAAGGATGAATTTTTCTTCTCAATCACATGCTTTCAAAAATAGGAAAGTAGTTGTGATTCTGAAGTCAATATACTTAATCTCTTACACATCTTCACGCTTTTTCTCGACACTTTCTGTGCTGTTGCCATCGTCGTGTTATGACACAGCTTTCTATCAGGGTTTATCTTTTCCTCAAAATGAGCTAAAAACACAACCCCCTACAGGAAGTGTGTGGTGCACACAGTCAGCCACTGAGAAGTGATAAAAGGTGATAATACAACGAAAATTTTGCTGATAGGTTTTATGGTAATGGTATTTAAACTTAAATACAGGAACACAGTGTTTTACACAAAAGCTGCAGCAGTTTTACATTAATGCTGTTATAATGTAAATTCTCCTGCATTTCTTAATGGATCACAGTTCATTTGGAGTAATCATAATCATTACTTTATACTGTATAGTACATGACTAACAGAAAGGCTGAAAGGTTTTACACAGCCATGTGCCAGAGCTGAGGTAAGCAGATTTCCTATGCACCTGTCTTAATTCAGTTTGCCCTAACCCAAGAGACTTTTGTGAAAACACTAAGAAATCTGTAGACTTATTCTGGATCATTTGAGGTTAGCACGAGAGTGGTCCTGTTCACCGGGGATATAAAATAACAACACTGTTTACATGTGTTATTGCTAGTAGTTGGCATGTGTTCAAGGTGGACTAACACATTTACACTTTTAGAGGTACTGTTCCAGACCTTTTCAGACAAAGTCTTTTCCACTGACAGCTTTTGACAATTCATGATTTCACTGATGTAGCTTCATAATGACACAGCTGTGCATCCTGATGCACATACATATACACAAACATGTTTGTATGGATATAACTCTACGAAGAAAAGATTCAAAATTTAAACTAGAACATAATAAATATTACAGTCTCACTCACAGTCTTTAGTCTACTGATTTATTGTCAGTGATGCATTTCTTCAGCTTTCTTATTGGAATCATTTCATATCTGGTGATTTAATCCAGAAATCAAATGATCAGTTTTTATGAGGTTGAATCTTTACTGTCTTCTCTTTTAAATGGCACAGAGTGGAGAGAAGTGTGCCTGATAAATGGACCACATCTTGAAAAAAATAATCAGTCATTTTGAGGACTTAATCATTGATAAACTGATTTTCCTATTATTTTAAGGTTGCTGATGTTTTCAGACATTGAGTGCAGGGATATATTAACAAAAACTGACTAATGTCAAAAAAGTAAAACTGCTGAATATTTACATATGTCACACAATAGAGATGTATGTTTGTTATGTACTTTTTTCTGATTTATGGTTCATCCAAAGTCTTTTGTTAAAGGTGCTATGAGGAGAATCTATTACCGCCAACATAAAGACTCTGCTACCCATGAGCACGCGCGGCGACTGTCGTAATGCTGCGTTCCAGTAACCTCGGAACTGGGAGTGACACCATCTCCGACTTATCGGCGTGCCAGTTGAAGTCGGAAAAAAGCATGCCGATCTACCAGGCTATTGTTAGCTGTTGTTAGCACGCCCTGTGTTGTTGTTCACAAATATCACATGAAGAATGTGATTATCACTGTGGCAGCATTTTTGTAAATATAAATCTAACAATTCGATGTATACAGCTGATCTAGAGCGACACACCCCAGTCAGAAGTGCAAATAAATTGATTATTACAGGAGCTAAATAACTGTTCACAATGGGGGCATCCATCTACGATTGTCAACTCGGGGGTGGCGAGGTTTCACCGAGTTCCCAGTAGGAAATTCCGACTTTGGGGAACATTCCAGTTGCAGTTTCCTACTCGGAACTCGGAAATTCCTACTTCTGACTACAACTGGAACGCACCAAAAGTAGTGACCCAAGCCAAAGCGTGTGCTTGTTGTGATGCTAATTAAAATGCAGCTCGGACCTTCCTCAGAACTCTGCATTGCTTTACAACTTCTTTTTTCAACAACTTTCAGGATGCAAAGCGACGAGGTAATGTGTCTCTTTCTAGTTACGTAGCGGTAGTTTTTGATGTGTGACAACAAGCAATTTTTGGAAAACTTAGTATTGTAGTTTTGTAGCCGGCTATATATCGCTACTTACAGCCTGGTGCTTTAAGACATGTCCGGATAATATAAATTTGCTCTAGTTTTAATCGACTTGTTCCCAAAGTTGAGTATCCAGGCCAGTCCAGCACTGTCCGACCCTACCGCAAAGCTAAGGAAGAGCATTCATAGATAACCTATTTTGATGCTATAAAACTCATCTTAATGTGCGTATTTCGATCAGGCATATATCTAAAAGTGAGACTTTTTTGTAATTACTTAGAAACTCCTCACAGTCCCTTTAAAAAATGAACCCAAATAAACTGTCTCATCAGATGTTCCAATTGCAGTCATTACAGTTTTCTCACATTTCTTCTAGAGTACGCTTTCTCTTAAACTGATATCTGACAGTATGATTTCCTCTTAGAAAAGTGTCATGTAGCTAAAGATATTGACCTCTTTTGAGGGTGATACTCTCTGTGGTCAAGACTGCGCTTCTTCTTTTGTTAGCATTTCAACAACATTCTGCTAAATATATTTTTTATAAATTGTTACTTCTGTTTTCATCTTATGGACATTATTGCAACATTGAGAAAAGATATTGACCTGTTTTATTGTCACAACCCCCTATAGCACATGTATGAGGCATCTTTGTAATATTCTGAATTGTAAAGCTCTTTCTCAGTAAAAGTGTCACAAATTGTTCTCTGGTCCTACAGTTGTTCATGAAGGCTTTATAATAAGCATGGACAGTCACAACTTAAATTTATTACAGATTAGGTTCTAGATTCTGGACATGGTTAAAAACTAAGGGATGTCCTTCACTGATCAACTGCATGAGCTCTTCCTCATTCTCTACTCTTCCTCTGCTTTCTTCCCCAGCTGTTTACTGGGTCCTGCATCCTGTGGTTTACATTCATGTGCATTTCTGACAACTGCATAAAGTACTAATCTTAGTCTAAAAATGCAGAATGTAACATAGCGCGGTATAAATAATTGAGTTACAATGAGCACACAGGACACTTTGGAGTTGCTTAAGAGTTTATCTAATGACTGTAGGCAGAGGCAGGCTAATGCTACCCATCGACTCCCAGTGTTTGAGCTAAGCTAATTTAAGCTTTGCCCATCTCTTCCTTGTTACTGCACCAAAGAATGGTGTCTATCTCTTGCCATGGACTTGGGAGTGAGGAGAGACATGAAAACAAAATAAATGTTGGTGTATCCCTTTGAACTATGACAAAATGGAGTGTAAATATGACATGGCTGTACAACAGGTACTGAGGTATATTGAATTAAGTGAGTACAAGTGCTGCATGCATGTCAAGAACACATGTAATGATAAATGCAGACAGTTGCTAATGATTTTGGAAACCATTGTGACAGGAAGATAAAGAAATCTACAGTAGAACTGGGGTCAGGTATGTTGATCCATTTCAAACATGATAGGTTTGAAAGTCTGTCATAAACTCAGCATGGGACCCAACAGCAGGGTATAACACGCTCCTTGAGCAGAGAACATGACTATGATTATTTAAATTAAAATTTCAAAAACAAAATAAATATGAAGTTCGACCCAACATTTTTATGACCAGTACTGAGTTTGCAAGATTTTTTGTCTGATGCAAATGTTAAATCATCACTTTAGCCAAATGCATGTGTTACACGCTGTTTTAGCAAAAGGCTTGTGTTTAGCCATATGCTGTTGTTAAAGCAACACTTTTGGCCAAGTGTTGCTGTTAAAGCAACATGTTAGCTGTATGCTAATGATAAAACATTTTTTGATGACCAACAACTTTAGCAGCATTTAATGTATGCACATCATCACTTTATTAAAATGATCATATTTTATTTGCTTATCCATTTATTTATTTCTGACAAAGCCATTATTTTTTTTGAGTCATGTTAACAATTAAGCCGAAGACGCCCATGATAAAGCAGAAAATGCCCAAAAGTCAGCCAAAGATGCCAACAATTCAGCAGAAAATGGCAACAATTTAGTGTAGAATGCTAAAAATTCAGCTCTAAATACCGAAAATCCAGCAGAAGATCTCAACAATTTAGCTGGAGATAACAACAATTAAGCAGAAGATGCCCAACATTCAGCTAAAGATGCTAACAATTCAGTAGAGAATGCAAACATATCAGCCGAAGATTCCAACAATTTAGTAGAGGATGCTAACAATTCAGCTCTAAATACTGAAAATTTAACTGAAGATCCCAACAATTTAGCTGAAGATGACAGCAATTAAGCAGAAAATGCCAACGATTCAGCCGAAGATGCCAAAAATTTAGTAAAGGATGCTAACAATTAGCTCTAAATACTTAAGGTTAGGCAGAAGATCCCAACAATTTAGCTGAAGATAACAACAATTCAGCAGAAGATTCCCAACATTCAGCCAAAGATGCTAAAAATTCAGCTGAAAATGCCAACAATATAGCAGAAGATTCAACAACGAGCTAAAGATGCCAACAGTTCAGCCAAGGATGCCAACGATTCAGCCCATGGCATTAACAGTTCAGCTGACGACTCAGCAGATGACGCCCACAGTTCAGCCTTCAGTGTCTGCATCTCAGCTAGAGGCGCCTACATACTTATCGGCATGCTACCTAAAGATGATGAGCCATGCATTTTTTGAGTGATGTTATCAATCGAGCTGAAGATGCCCATGATTAAGCAGAAGATGTCCAAAATTCAGCCAAAGACTTAACTGAGGTTGAAACCATTTAGCTAATATCATTGTTAAACACCATTGAGGCATAATATGAATTTTTGGAGGTACATGGATAATAATAGAAATTCGGCTGATTACAGGCAAAGTCGAGGTTGATTTTATCATGTAGTTGATGAAATTCTGGGAGACAAGAAGTAAGCTAATGTTGTTCAATGATTTAGCCTACAGAAAACACAACTTGGCCCATGATAACGCTCAGCTGCTCATAAGTCATTAAGACAAGATGACATGGATGTCACATATATATCAGAGGGGTTAGCTGGTGATGGTAAGTGATTTATTCGGTTTTCAATTGCAGATGATGTTAGAATTTAGCCAAAGTTAATGCTGTGAGTAAACACGAGTTGGAGGATGGCAGCCACAATGCATGAAGTTTCTAATTTGAGTATTAATCAAGTTCAATTAAGCTCATGATGTGAAAGAGTGCTCAGGCATGCAAGTAAACATTGCTGGGGTCACACAGCACGACACCACACACTGACTGTGAAGAAGAAAAAAGATATGACAGCACCAGGATGATTGGCCAGACAGGTGATCGCAGAATCTGGTTGGCTCAGTGTTTATGTGAGTTTACACCCCTATCAGCTAACGATTTGATTCACCTTTGCAAATAGTTAGGGTTAAGTATTAATAAGGTGACTGAGTGAATAGCTCTTGGACTTAATGTGGAAAGTAAGTCAATTGATATGTAGCAATAAAGTGGTTTATCAGCTTTACAACCAGTGCTTAGTATGAAGGTAATTACAGTCAAATATGAGTTGTGCAACTCTGCCATAAAGATGTAACTTTAGACTTTCGAAAGCCTGTTGTCTGCTTGCTCAAAGTTTAAAGATATCTTTAATTATACAGGCATATTATTGTAATGTACTTCAATCAATCAATCAGTCTTTATTTGCATAGTTCTCTAAAGACACTTTACAATAGAGCAGGCCGAAGACAACCAATCATTTAAAAGAAACACATACATGCATAAATAAACATATACATATAAAATACACACATATGTATAAACACAGACATCCAAAAACCAAGATTTATCCATCTCATCACACTACTGTGCCAACCAAAACTACAGGAACCAACCATACTAAAGGAAAAGAGTGTCTGTGGGGGGCATAAAGGACTGATAATAAGACAGTCTAAATCAGCAGTATAAGCCTATTTGCAGCTTAACTATGAGCTATAAGATGGTCTGTGCCTGAGATGGTTCTTACTGAAAGCTTTACCAAAGAGTCTAACCTTACAGGTAGCGAGGAAATCTGTCTCCTGAACTGTGGTCGGTAAATGGTTCCAGAGAAGAGGAGCCTGATAACTGATGGCTCTACCTCCCATACTACTTCTAGAGACTGATGGTACCACGAGCAGGCCAGCATTTTGGGAGTGAAATGTTCTAGAGCGGTTGTACGGCACTGCAAGCTCTTTAAGATAAACTGGTGCCTGTCAACTGAGAGCTTTATAGGTAAGAAGAAAATCTTGAATTCTATTCTATAATTTATGGGAAGCCAGTGCAGAGAAGCTAATACGGGAGAAATGTGATCTCTTCTCCTTGTTCTAATCAGTACACAAGCATTTTGAACCAGCTGAGGCATCTAAAGGGACTTGCTTAGATAGTCTGATAAAACAGAAACACAATAATCCAGTCTAGAGGTAGCAAAAGCATGGACTACCTTTTCATCATTGCTCTGAGACAGGATAGGCCTGATTTTACTGATGTTATGAAGATGAAAAAAGGCTGTTCTGTATGTACGTACTTGTCTTCTTGCTGGCTCTCCTTTGTAATTCTATGCCATAAGTGAGATATTACAGACAGGGGCGCTGCCAAAAATTTTGGGCCCCATAAAAATCAGTCTGAATGTCACTCTAGGCCTGACCCAAAGCATCTCTTCAGAGCTTTTCAACCAAGCATCTGTCAAGTTAATGAATGAGTAAATGTGACCAAAATGGGAAGTTTTTGATTATTAAAGCCAAGTTGTTCTGTTTCAAGACACAAATAAGCTTGAACAGTGAGATATTATTCAGCTGATAAATTAAAACAATAAATATTGAATTAAATGGTGAACTATACAAAGCTTTCTTTAATCAGTTCTTATACATGTCTGAGCTTTTAATGCTGCCTAAGACTGAAACTTTTGCAGATCACTCATTTTCTTGCTCCATTAGCAGTCATTTTGGAGACTTAATATTTCCTCATGGCATTATATGATATATGCCAGATATGTGCAAAATGGAAATTATATCCTTTAATCGTCCCAGGGGCCTAATTTTTAACATTAATGCTATCTTATGGGACTTAATGTTGCATATACAACTGAATATTACTTATTTGCTATGCAAAACAAGAAAAACATGCTGTTTTGTGTAAATGAAAAGTAAAGAAATCTTACAATAATACACTAATGGCAAGGTGCTTCCAATATAATATTTTAGGGACTGCGATCATTTATGGGACCCTAGAATCTTCTGAGCTCCCTGCCCCCTTTATGGTGACCTTCAACACACACAAAAAAAGAGTGAGATAACACTTTTTTTCATCTTGGAGGGTGTTAAATTTTAAAGCATTAACATGACACACTAAGGTTTCCCCATGGTCAAAGACCTCATCTATGGGGTTTATTGTGATGAGTCAGCAGAACGCACTTTACAAGAACTGTGATCTCACCATTAAATAACAAATCCTTCACAGTCAGCGTTGATGGTTTTGTGGATCTATAAATGTGGCAGCTCCAGGGTTAGCTGTTGTCTAAACGGAAATGTCAGATTCACTACTTATCAGTACACAATCTCTCAAGAAGTTTCTACACATCACAGTCAGCAGTCTCAGGTTCACCCACTTCTTACCTCTACATACAGCACAACAGACAGGCCAGAGAAACACTTACTCCACACGCAAAGGAACTAAAATTTCCCCGACGATGATGAAGTGTAACCCAGTGCATCAGCAGTAACCAACGTGTGATAAAGTGGTTAATGATCAGAACAGAAGAGAGTTTGTCAAAGGGCACGGACTAACAGACAGAAAGATAGACTGATTGTCAAAGACATAGACAGACAGATTGTCAACCAGATAGCCAGCCAGACAGACAGACAGATACAGATTGTCAGAGAAATGGATAGACAAGCAGACAGACAGACAGACAGATAGCTAGCTAGCTAGCTAGCTAGATATATAGATAGATAGACAAAGAGATAGATGGTTAGATAGATAGATAGATAGATAGATAGATAGATAGATAGATAGATAGATAGATAGATAGATAGATAGATAGATAGATAGATAGATAGATAGATAGATAGATAGATAGATACTTCTCTGTCTCTCTTCTGCTCTTCTACCTTGACCCCTGTGACTTCTTCTCCTATTGTAGCCTATTAGTTGAACTTTGATTGCCCCCATAACCCATCTCAAATTGTTTGTTGGTTAGTAATTTGTGTGGTGGTGATGCTGTTTGTAGACAGCTGGCACCAAACAGGCCTACGCACCACATGACATGAAGGTTTGGTATGTGTTATGATGTGGTGTAGCCACAAAATGAGCTGCAGTGATTTCTTTATCAGACTTTTGAACTGTCAGATATTAAGTACAGTCTTAGGCCCCATCCACACAAAGACAAACTGAGGTCTAAACGCATACGTTTTTTTGCCGAATCTGCGTATCATCCATATGAAGACGGCGTTTTGGGGGTCTGTAAACGATCATTTTTGAAACCAGGTTCCAGAGTGGAAAGATTTTGAAATGCCGTATACGCAGCTCCGTGATTACTGGCTCTCCGCAACTTTTCAGATACACTTACGTCATAGTTTCATATCTTCATTGACACGCATGCGCCACACGCGGCAACAACAACAACAATGGCGGCGTACGGTGTAGCATATGTGCTGATGAAGCTAGTGACCCTACTATCCCTGTTGCAGCAAAATCTCCTTCTTCTCAATCACCACCGAGTCGAACAAACAATTACCGAGGACACATTACGCTACTTTATGATCACTTTATCACAATCTCTGATTACAACTTTTGCCACAAATGCGCATGCCCACTGTGTTTTCTTTCCGCTTGTTTCCTTCATGTCGTTACAGCGTCCCTAGAGGTCTGGCATGTGTTTTACAGCGTTTTGAAGCTTATTGAGTGCATTCATACAGACACACACATTTTCTGGGACACCTTTGTCTTTATGACGATCGTTTTGGAAACTGTTCAGCGTTTTGTCTTCGTGTGGATGAGGCCTAAATCACCTGCAAACTAGCTCTAAAATTATCAATAATTACAATTTTTTGTTATGTAATACCATTTTGATACAATTTGTAGTTACAAAGCAAGTGACACTTTCTAACTGATTATTCCCTCTTTACTTAAAAATAAATTTAAATTAATAGTACATTTTTTCAAAGTGATTTACAAGTTTGATTTCGTACAATTTTTGCACCCAAAAATTTTTTTGGAAATGGATTTGGACATACATGTTTCCCATAAAGAGATGATGCACCTCCTGAAGTTCAAAAATTGCTGTGGGTTATATTGTGATTCCTTAAAAACTGTCGGAAATTGTTCAGTCGTAATGTTAATATGAAGGAATAACATTTAGGTCTTGATTAGTTATGTTTTGATAAATATTTAATGTTGGCACTCATTGAAAGTGGTTTGTTTTTTCACAAATCAAAAAAGTTTGTACCTGATTGGGACCTTTTTATTTGAGCCACAATAATGCCTTTTAAGTTATATATTATAGGGTTGTAGCTTAAAATGCCATTTTTCAGTATGTCCAATAAATATAGCAACTGTTTTTTTCCAGAACAAAATTGTGAAATCTCATAGTGACATGACTCAGACCCGGTGTTCAGAGGTGAGCAAGTAAAAAATTAAAAATAGATGTTTGTCTTAAAAAAAAAAAAAATGAAAAAAAAATTGAAAAAAACAAACATATAAACACACTTGGTGTTAAAATGGTTCTCAAAGTTAATAGATCTATTTATGGTATTTGTGGGTCAAATTCATAAAAATGGAATGAAGCATTTCAAACCCCTCCCATTCATCACAGAGGCAAATAATAGTGAGTCAGTTGTGACATTTGTTGTGCACACTTATAACAGTAACTCAGTGCATTTAGGACTGAAGTCATGGTTACTTGCTGAAGCTCGAATGGAGCATTAGAATGAGAAGGGGAATGAAGTGGCTTGGGCGGTGACATGGTCGTTAGAGCCAGTTGAGCTGGTCTTAATGTTTCATACAGTGCTAATCTATTGGGATTTCAATGCAGAACTATCTCTTGGGTTTACAAAGTTTTACAAGAGTAGATTGGAAATATGCTGTCTGGTCTAATGAGTCTTGATTTCTGCAGTAACATTCAGATGCTATGATAAGAATTTGGCATGAACAACACAAAAGTATGGATTCATCTGGACTTCAGCAGTTTAGGCTGGTGGTGGTGGTGTAATGGTGTGGGGATTATTTTCCTGACTGGCTTTGGGCCCAAATAAGCACCATTTAAAAGCCACAGCCTACCTGAGTATGCTGCTGATCATGTTACTCTATGACCACAGCATACACACCCTCTGATGGTCATCTCAGGATAACACACCATGTCACAAAGCTCAAACATCTCAAACTGTTACCTTGAACATAACAGTGAGTTCACTGTACCTCAGTGGCCACCACTAGATCTCAATCCAATAGAGCAACTTTAGGATGTGATGGAACAGGAGATTGGCCTCATTGACATGGAGCTGACAAATTTTACTGTTACTGTGTGATGCTATCATGTTTATATGAACCGAATGTCTCTGAGGGATGTTTCCAGCATCTTGTCACCTACAACCTGACACAAGCATGGTGAAGCTGAAAAAACATCTGGCGATTGTACTGTGTAGCAACATTTCTATTTGGTGCATTTGAATTTTCACTAATAAAAGGTGCACATTTTATTCACTTAAAACTGACAGACGTGGGAAATAAAAGTAAACCCCAGTTTAACAGTTTAATAGCGCCTAATGGTCTGATTCTCTTGATTGAAGCAAGCCCACCAATAAGCGAGAATAAGTCCAAAAATGAAAAAGTGATTAAGCATTTATCAGTTCCAACACCAAAAGTATGTGGTAATTTATAAAAGCTTTACAGTATGAATAAATAATTGAAATAAGGTTTTTGATGACCATATGACACTTAAATGTTTGACCTAAAATAAAAAAAATGCATCTGATATGCCCACTTTGGATTTTGCAGAATTGTTGTGTGCTAAAAAGAATGGTTGCTGATCATTCATAGACCACTACCAAACCATGGGGACCAACTTGATCGGATCACTCAATTAAGAGGACAGTCTAAATGAAGAGGTTAAAACGTAATGTGTACATTGGAAATAATCTCACTGCTTTTAGCCTGATAATAGAGTTTGACTCTTGCCAACTATGTTCAAGCTGTAAAGAATCATTAAAGTAAGATTTGCTCATCAAGATTATCCATTGAACTCAGTTTGCAACTCTCCCATTGTTTTGTCCACCAAAAATAAATCATCTAAGGACACATTGAAAATACCAGAAGCTTGAGGTCAAGAAAACAAGCATGATGCTAACTTTCAAATTATCCTACAAAAATATCATCACCCCTGCTTACCTGACACACCAGATGAGCTGTTTAATGTATTTCATCTGTCCATGCAGTAAAGACCCCATAGAATGTGTTTGGGGAGGGCAGAACCTTTCAAAAGGATATCCGACTACTCAATGTGTGATAGGACGATAGTTCCATGAATCACATTGATTACGGACCAATAACAAAATGTACTTTGCAAGTATTACTGCCATTGTTCAACAGTCAGAACATGAGCAACTTCATTAAACTCTCAGCAAAACATGACAGAGGTGGAGTGAAAATATCCTTGTTTGTACTGTTATGTATTAGTTTTTCATTTAATAAAAAACTGTGGGAGTGCTGGTTTGTTGGAGTGATTAGCAACCAGACACGACCCACGTACATACTTTTGCCGGCTCGGGCTCGGTTCCAGTTTGTGGCCAATTTGCAGAGTGTCTTTGACTCCTCTCTCTCAACCTCTTTCACAAGCCTATCCACTGCCACTCTCTCCTATCAATAAAGGTACACAATGCCCAAAAATAATCTAAAAAATAAAGAAATGTGGTCCAGATCTAATAAAACTTCGACTGAAGTTGTTACAATCACAGTACTAACAGTCACTACCTGCTGCCGTCTTGTTCGTAGCTCCCATCTCGTCCTGTCCCTAACAGCACTGATTTGGCCGCTCACAATCGTTGTAGATTGGGGCCTGGCAATGTCGATCTGCCTGATTGATAGGGGTGAAACGAAATTTCATGGCACGAAATTTCACAAAAGAAAAAATGACGAAATATAATTCAAAGACGCACAAAATAAAAGCAAAAATAAAAAATGCGAAGGGACGCATGACTTGTGATTTTGAACCCTCCTCGCCTACCATAGCAAAATACTCCTTATGGAGGAAGTGGAGGAATTAGCTGACGCTCCTTCGTCGAATAAATCGGTTGTGTGGACCTATTTTGGCTTCCCATGTAAAAGACGAGAGAACGGTGAGAAGATTGCGGACAAAACAACAACCGTGTGCAAAAATGCTGCTACAGTTCGCCGTATACCACGTCGAGTACAACTACCAGCTGCCAACTACTTTGAACTGGAGACAGGCAGCAACTGTATGTTTATGTAAGTCTGCATAGAAAACAATATTTGATTTTGGCATTTACTGTTGAGTTGACAGAATTTGATCGTACTTGAAGATCAGAAGTATATGCACTGTTATAGGCTAAATATTATAGTTCACAGTTCAGACATTTATAGGTCTAACCTGCAGCTCTGAGGACTGCTGTTTGTTTTCCCTTTCATTCGAGAATGTACTTATCCTGATTGTTACAACAACAAAACACTTTTTATTGAGATTTTATGCTTGTATTTGCACTGTAGTCTAAATAAGGGGAAAAAACACAATTTTGTTTTCTTCAAAGAGCATTTATTTTTTACTGATGCAGCAATATTTTTTGTATGTCTGCATTAGGAAGAAAATAAAGAAAACTAGATTTTAACACAACTTCCTACTGTTGGAGATTTTCTGTAATCTTTATTTTGTATCATGAGTATTTCGTATTGTGAGCCCTGTTTCGTATTTCGTATCGTTTCGTGAGTTGACCATTTCATTACACCCCTACTGATTGCATACGTTGATCAGGCTGATCCATTTGCACTGCAAGGTGACATTGTTCTCTCTCCCATCAAATGCAAAGCTAGGTCATCACCCAATGACCTGTATCCCCCTGACAATAAATGGAAAGGAGCATTTGTCCATGGCTCTTGAAGCAGCGTAGCATACGTGATATAATGGATGAGAAAAGCTGTTTGTGTTGATAAGAAATGGGCATACTCAAAAAAGAAGTTAGGTTAAAATCTACTTCCTGCCGCTGCGTCAGAAACAAACTGTTAGAGATATGTGTCAATCAGATTGTGTCAAAGATAAATCCTCTGCAGCCTCAAGGGCCAGTAGACATTACTCAGAGAAGTGAAACACTCACAAAAAGTTCATGATCTGCAGAGGGAAAACAAATATTTTACATAAATTCCATAACCAAAGCATTTATCGCTGCTCTGTTGAATTGACGTAGGTTGCGTTCAGATAGTAGGTTGCCGCTACAGTATGGCGGGGAAAACACTGAGATGTTCCTGTGGGCTGTGGTCGTCTGCAATAGCCTACTTTCATCCAGTAGTAAAGTCAACACCTAGCCCAAGTCAACAAATGTTTGAGGAAATCGGGACGACTGAGTTTGTGACCAACCTTCACGAAAAGACAAGTCAAAGCTACACATTAATATACAGTCTACATTAAAATATGACAAACATTGCCTTTTTTGAATATATTAACAGGTTCTGTTCACCTCCATAGACTTCATCTGTCTTGACGTTATTCAGCAGGCTGTGTTCTTTATCTTATGTCTGTTAATTTTTCACTGATGGTTTTAAGCAATCTCACTGAAGTCGTTAACTGGACTCAAAAATGTTGTCATTTTAACATTGGTCATCAGAAGTGCGTTTTACCTATCCGTAGAAATTATTGGAATCAAAGACTAACATATGTGGACAGTTTTCTAACATTTCACTCACACCTTGTTCTGTACTGGCAAGATTCCCCTGTCATTTGCAGAAGATCACCGAAATTCCCCTCAGGCCTCCATTATCTCACACCTGCACACTCATCTGATTCTCCATCCACTGATGGTGTTGGAGACAAAACAACCACACTGACTTCCATGGTGACAGCTGCAAAATGCTGCTTTTTCATTTCTACAGTATGGCAAGAAGTATGAATTGTCGTGGAAGTTTTTCCTGTTTCTGGTGAAAAATGAAATAGAGACTTCTTGCCGGCATGACACGGTTTTATTTCCAGTGCACAGGAAAGGCCAGCTGACGCACGAGTGATTCGTATGCCAAAGGACCCCGAATTAAGACCAAGGAGCCCTTAAGTAATGGGAAAATACACAAAAAAGACTCAGGTGGGACTCACATCTAGACAGGGAAAATACGCTAAACGGGCAGACATGGTGAGCAGATAAAGGAAATACAATTTACATGGAGTTGTCATTGATCTTTGATCTTAGGGCACCAAGATGGGTGGGGTCAGTCTGAGGGGGAAAACAAAAGATGGCTCGGTGTGGGGGACAAAAGGAGAGGTCTGGCAGGATGTATGGTGGGGAGTCAAGCAGTGTGTATTGGTGACAGACAGGGGACCCTGCTGGGCCTGAAGCTGGATGTCTTATAATAAAAATCTCCATCACAGAAGTCTCAGTGCTGCAAAGATTTTACAGACACTTGGCGGAAAAACATTTTTTTATCATATTTGATACGTACTTTTATGATAACTCTATCTACTCAAAATGATCCATAGATTACAAAAAAAACCCCCATCTGAATACAATCAGATACATAATGAAAATGTCCTCAAATGGATTATCAGTTGCCAAAAACACCCATTGTATCAAATGAGATATGAAAAATATATAGATTTTATGGAAATTTTAGATCTTCTTAGGGTTTCAGTTGAAAGTGAAATCAATATTTCAGATCCAGAAACCTGTAATTTTCTTGCAATAATTTGTGTTTTCAGGCAATAAGGGTTAAACGTGATTTATACTGTATCGATGTGTGATATTCTTGTTCAGGGACAAATCAAGTGCTAATTCTCATCCCCTCGATAGACAACCATTCACGCTCACACTCCAAAGTCCTCTACTCCATTACTTAAGTGAAAGTATAGATACTCCTGGTCAAATACTACTCCAATACAAGTGAAAGTTGTACTGTCATTAAAAAAAAAAAAGATTATTCTTTCAGCATTTTTGGGCCTGTATTGATAAGAGGGAGAGAGACAGTGGTCAGGCTTGTTAAAAGGGGTGAAAAGATAGGGGGAGGACACTCTGACTACTGGATTAACACCCAGGTTGGCAGAGGCGTGTATATACTGTAGGTTGTGCTGGTTGCATTCTACTCTGACAAACCAGCACCCCAGTTCCATCAAATTTTTACTCAAGTTAAACACTGGAGTACCTGCTTTTGAAAACACTTGAGGCACATTTAAAGCACATTTTTATTTTAATGTCAACATGTTATTGTATTGTTGCCACAATGAATTTAGAGAACCTAATGACTAGGCCTGTGCTCAAAATATTGATACGGCAAAATATCGTCATGCACTTCTTGGCGATACGTGTATTGATAGGGATTCTACTGAATCGATACGGCCTCAATGCTTGGACAGTAGACTTTGGGTAATATTAACAATGTAAAAGTTCAAAATAGAATTGAATTGAATTGATTTATTTATTTCGGTCACGTCAGCACACTTATACAGCATCACACATTGTCAATAGTTGATCAAATGTACATGTCCGAAAGGGAAGACGGGAGAAGCAGAGCTTATCTAGTCCCGTCCCCATTTTCTCAATATTTAGTCTCCTCTTTTCCACATATTATCAAATTGTTATAAATTTTTATTCCATTTACAGAAGTATGACATCATTCTTGACTGTCCTTTAGTGTCCGTATTTGACATATTATGACCAATCCTTTGTTCCACGTAAGGCAGAGTCCAATCCTTTGTTCCACGTAAGGCATAATTCATGACTCTCTTTTTTCCTGTTCACCCAGGCGTGCTCCTGCACTGTCGTCCCGGGCTCTGCTGTAGTTTTCAGCCATGTGGGCGTTTCCGCCTCCTAGTCGGATTTTGTTGAGGGGTGCGCGAGCCATCTTTCTGTGACCTCTGGCTCTCTTGATCTCATCGCATGCTTGCAGCATCGCCTCTCTCGTTGCCAAAAACTCAGCCTTCATACGTCTCAGCCTCCACATAATCCCACCTAGGCCCAGTCCCATGATTGTAATCGCTGCTCCAATTGCGGCAAACAAGAACACGTCTTCCACGTCCTCGACCTCCAGGATTGACAGACACACCACTCTCCATTTATTCCAGCTGTCCATTGCGTACCCAGCTAGAAATGTTCTATCGGGGCATTTTGGTTCTCCCGGGCCAGCTTGAAGCCAGCTTGAAGCCAAGCTTCATGATGAAACACATGTTCCAAGTTTAAACTTAGGTCTACCATCTTTGGAGACCTGAACTAAAGTTCTTAAGTTGAAGAATTATTTAAAACTGATGCTTGTTCTTTTTCTTCTTGTAATAAAAACAACAGTTGCTGGGAATTCTGTTAAAAGCATAGTCAGTGTTCACAATTTATGTGTATCGGGATACGTACCGTATCGTGGCCTCAGTATCGGGATACGTATCGTATCGTATGGTTGTTGGAAATACCCAGCTCTACTAATGACTGAACCAACGTACTTGATGCATTGACCTGCTTATAGAACCCATTGAATAAAAAGCTTGTAAAAATATAAATAAAATATGGTACGAAGCCAAAAGAAATGTCCATTGAAACATGATTGAATAGACAAAATGATAACCGTTGTCATTTCATTTTCTTCTTCTTATTTTTTTTAATCTTACCCTGAACAAGCTTTTACACAACATGTTTGGTGGCATCTTTTAACCTTTATGATAGGAGAGAAGGAGACATTGGGCAGGGTTGTGAAGGTGGGTAAGAAAGAGTAGGGGAGGACACTGTACAAACAGGCCACAGGCTGGTCTAAGATAAGATACACCTTTAATAGTCCCACAGGGGGAAATTCCTGTGGGAAATTCCTGACTCATGTACAGTATATCTATTGATGCAAGATTTAGTTATTTGTGACTGATCTTGGATGAATTACTAAACAATTTTGAAGTTTTGGGTCTCTCTTCATCCTTTAAACAAATCAAACATTAAAATATTATGAATCATTCTTCATTTTGACATTTTCAAACATGGACATCAGATATGGCCAAGTATGCTCTGATGTGGAATCATTGTCTGTATCACTGCCAAGACAAACTGTTATCTGAGCAATGTTAGCTCATTGTTTACCTGCCTGATCTGTGTAGTGGTACAAGTATGGCATCACAACCTGAACCAATTACACACAGATCACATTTTAGTAGAGGAAAGAAATTTCAGGGGAAGTTAAAGTTACGAGTTTCCAAAAAGGAGAATATGCAAGTCAAGCAGAGATACTCAAAAATGTACTTTACTCTAATAAATCTACTTGTTACTGTCCACCCATGCCTACAGCTGGTTCATGTTGACATTTCAAGCCTCAACAATTATGTCCTGTAATGTTTTACTTCCAGTTTGAGCATTGCAGGGATGGAATGGGACGATGAGTTGCTTTTTCTATTTGCTCCATCTCCAGAGGTATCAGAGTATCAGAGAAGTATTGTGGTCAATGGGGGCATATGAACTCAGTACGGAGCAACCCTGAGAGTGTATATGCATTTGTGTGCATTCGGTTTACAACATCTTTGACACATCCAAACTATACTGTCCCGTAACCTGACAAAGTTAATGTGAATTTCTCGGTGCGTCAGATCCTTGCTCTGTGTTTTATATATTTTGGGTTAGAAATAGTTTGGAAGTTAAATTATCTGACATCATGAATATTAATTTGACTATGAAATCCATATCTTGCAAAGCTGTCACCAACTTAAAAGAAAATCCTCCCCAAAATCAATTAGCATGAGGAACAGAGAAGCTTTATAAGGTGCTTTTCAGTGTTTGCTCTCTACTGACACAAACAACAAACATTTCCTAAAATGGTAAAAGCAGTGGTAGGCTACAGGACATCATCATTGTAACAGCTCATTAAGCAAATGAAGTGACTAAACACCTTTCTTACTTTAACCCTTGCAGGTTGCTTCAATTTACTACCCTTTGAGGTTATCAGAAGGCATTTTTGTCCTCTCCCAAAGTTGCTATAGAAACATAACAGATAATTATTTTTCTTTTACTTTTCTTTCTCAAATCATTCAGTCAACTTCAGTTCTAATCAAAAATACCAAATATGTAATTATTTATTTTATTTTAACCCTTTAAATGCCAACTTGATTACATGATGTACGAATTTCAATGAAAAAAAACACAAAAAGTGAGTTGTTATCAATATTATAAATGTTGAAGGCCTGAGGATTTTTTTCAAAGATCAGGCTTAAATATACTTAAGATCAATAACAAAATTGTTTTTCATGCATTGTTAGTTTTTTTGCAGTGCCCAGTTCATAATATACTATCCTTTGTGGTTAGCCTAGGACAATTTTGTCCTCCCCCAAAGCTGCTATAGAAACATAACAGATAATTATTATTTTTTTTACTTTTCTTTCTCAAATCATTCAGTCAACTTCAGTTCTAATCAAAAATACCAAAAATGTAATTATTCCTTTTATTTTAACCCTTTAAATGCCAACTTGATTACATGATGTACGAATTTTTTTTCTTAAATGTATATTTTTTGGCATTTTGTGCCTTTATTTATAGGAGAGAGACAGTGGATAGGCTTGTGAAAGGGGGAGAGAGAGCAGGGGAAGACACTCTGCAAACTGGTCACAGGCGGGATTTGAACCTGAACCGGCAGAAGCAAGTACATGGGGTGCTAACCACTACGTCAAACCAGCACCCCATGATGTTTGAATTTTAATGAAAAAATACACAAAAATTGAGATACTGACAATATTATAAATGTTAAAGGGCTGAGAATTTTTTTCAAAGATCAGGCTTAAATATACATAAGATGATTAACAAAATTGATTTTCATGCATTGTTAATTTTTTTGCAGTGCCCAATTCATGATTTACTACCCTTTAGTGGTGGTCATTAATGTCCTCTCCCAAAGCTGCTATAAAAACATAACAGATAATTATCTTTTTTACTTTTTTGCTCAAATCATTCAGTCAACTTCAGTTCTAATCAAAAATACCAAATATTTAATTATTTATTTTATTTTAACCCTTTAAATGCCAATTAAAATACATTATGGATAAATAATGGATAAAACAATGGTCATTCTTTGTGGTAAAAACAACACTGAAAATACTCTAGCATTACTGTTGTCCACTTTCCCTAAATCAATATTAAAATCATCATTGTATTTATCAATGTGAGCATTTATCCTCCATGTTTCAACTATTTTGAAAACTACAATCAACACTCAGAATCAGCTGGACATAGAAGACACAGACAGTATGAAGAGGGGATGCAGAGGTCAACGCTGAAGTACATTTTTCCTGTTGTAGCTCTATGCATCGTCTGTGACTCTGTGTTTGTGTCTGAGGGGGAGAGACTGACCTTTGCCTGACCTTACTGTTGAACTTTTAACGTCTGATAACATGTCTTTACCAAACTTTCACACCCAAACATGGTGTGAAACTGAGTAACTGTAACTGAGTTAACTCACTAACTGTTTGTGTTGACTTCACAGTGAGCTCTGTGAGGTGCAGGGCAGGGCCTATCCTCTGATTTACTTTAGAGGGTGCATGTATGTTTGAGTGTGAAAGTTTGGTAAAGACATGTTTCTCTGTCTTCTGTCTCTCCCCCTCAGACACAAACACAGAGTCACAGACGATACATAGAGCTACAACAGGAAAAATGTACTTCAGCGTTGACCTCTGCATCCCCTCTTCATACTGTCTGTGTCTTCTATGTCCAGCTGATTCTGAGTGTTGATTGTAGTTTTCAAAATAGTTGAAACATGGAGGATAAATGCTCAAATTGATAAATACAATGATGATTTTAATATTGATTTAGGGAAAGTGGACAACAGTAATGCTAGAGTATTTTCAGTGTTGTTTTTACCACAAAGAACGACCATTGTTTTATCCATTATTTATCCATAATGTATTTTAATTGGCATTTAAAGGGTTAAAATAAAATAAAGAATTAAATATTTGGTATTTTTGATTAGAACTGAAGTTGACTGAATGATTTGAGCAAAAAAGTAAAAAAGATAATTATCTGTTATGTTTGTATAGCAGCTTTGGGAGAGGACATTAATGACCACTACTAAAGGGTAGTAAATCATGAATTGGGCACTGCAAAAAAATTAACAATGCATGAAAATCAATTTTGTTAATCATCTTATGTATATTTAAGCCTGATCTTTGAAAAAAATCTCAGCCCTTTAACATTTATAATATTGTCAGAATCTCAATTTTTGTGTATTTTTTCATTAAAATTCGTACATCATGTAATCAAGTTGGCATTTAAAGGGTTAAAATAAAAGGAATAATTACATTTTTGGTATTTTTGATTAGAACTGAAGTTGACTGAATGATTTGAGCAAGAAAAGTAAAAAAAATAATAATTATCTGTTATGTTTCTATAGCAGCTTTGGGGGAGGACAAAACTGTCCTAGGCTAACCACAAAGGGTAGTATATTATGAATTGGGCACTGCAAAAAAATTAACAATGCATGAAAATCAATTTTGTTATTGATCTAAAGTATATTTAAGCCTGATCTTTGAAAAAAATCCTCAGGCCTTCAACATGTATAATATTGATAATAACTCACTTTTTGTGTTTTTTTTTCATTAAAATTCATACATCATGTAATCAAGTTGGCATTTAAAGGGTTAAAATAAAATAAATAATTAAATATTTGGTATTTTTGATTAGAACTGAAGTTGACTGAATGATTTGAGAAAGAAAAGTAAAAGAAAAATAATTATCTGTTATGTTTCTAATAGCAGCTTTGGGAGAGGACAAAAATGTCCTCTGATAACCTCAAAGGGTAGTAAATTTGTCCAACAGTAACCTTTAACCTCTGACAAAAATCAAACTTTGAATTTTAAGACTTTCCATGAAAAAAACCTTCCTACAAAAAGTAATTTAATACTGAGTAACACTGCCAAAATTATGGCCAAAAGTTGAGCAAAAAATTGTCTGTAAGGACAAAAATGTCCCCGATTACCCACAAGGGTTAAAAATAAATATATATTTTTACTTTAACCACAGAAAAGACTTCACTTTGGTTAAGTTGCTGCACTCCGGATTTTTGTGAATGAATTCTAATGACTGCGCAATTTCTGTTTTTACAAAAACAAGTCCCTATATTGCACAAGAAAATAAACTTTCGGGGTTTTTATCTCTTTAAATAGGCATTAAGTTTCACTCTGGCTCACCTCAGCTCATTCTTTTCAGGAGTTTTACATTAAATAAGCTGTAAGTCATCGTTCTGACCTGGCTGAATGACTTGATCTTTTACAGCCTGACAGAATGTATCAATGTGTAGAACCCAAATGACAAAAGCATTGTCACTCACAATGAAAGTCTTTGACTATTTTGAAAGCTAAGGATGCAACAACAAAACAAACACACTTCAGTCCAAGGCTTTCCTCAGCATTTGTAACAGTCTTGTGCATGACCATCTAATATATATACATATATGTATATATATATATATATATATATACATATACACACACACACATATAGATATGTGTGTGTGTGTGTGTGTATATATGTATATATATATATATATAATGTATTATAATAATAAAAATGTGTATACGCATACATACATATTCGTATCAATAATAAGTACTATTATCTTTGTATTTCATGTACTGAAGTACAAATTCATTTTTTTGTGATTGATCCAAGATGGATTAATGAAAGTTTTGGCGTCTCTCTACATCCTTTAAGTGACTGAATTATTTTAGTATGTTTTTAATCATTTTGCTTAAACATAATGTTTTACAATATTCTCTCTTGTTTTGGACCTGTATCCTCTCTGTTTCTTTGTTCCTTTGTCAATCATCCACTTGAATGTTCACCTGGCATTGATTAAATTAGATAGTCAAATGCTGATGAAAGCCTCGGCGTGAAATGTCTTTGTTTCATTGCTGCTGCATTGAAAAGACTTTCATTGTGAGTGCTGAAGGTGATTTGGATTCAGTACATTTTTTTAATTCATCACCAACCACAAGTGTACTGTTTTTTGGGGAAGAGCACATGAATACTTGAAGATGTGTCACGTGTGAACTTTTTCCAACAGTTCCATAGTTTCCTACATGTCACAGTAATTGCATGGTTGTTATCAGTTTAATACAACCTATGCCATCCTGGACATGTGTGCAGTGTAGCTGTCTTTTCTGTGTCCCACCTGATGCATTTATCATTTTTTATTCCAAGCACTCACATTGGATAAAAAAAAAGATAACACGTCCTCTTCTGTCTACTCCTGCCCATGCAGAGCTTTGTAAGTCAAGGTGAGGACTGATCTTGTCCAAAGCTGCCATGTTTCTAGCTTAAGAGTTTTGAAAATTATTGACTAAGATTACCTAAAACAAAGTCTAAAGCCTGAAATTGCCTGGCCATGTATCAAAGCAGTACAAAACAAAGTGGCTTCATTGTGGAAAGTACAGCATTGTCGAGCATGGGTCACCATGTGCCATTTTTATGGCTTTTTCTCAACTTAAAGCTGCAGTGGATAATTTCTTTTTTGTGTTACTGGACTAAAATATAAGATTACCTATCAATATCTTATTAGAGATCATTAGATATCTGTGCCCCCTCCTTTTTCGAGCCTCTAGAACATCTATTAAAGGACACCCACTTTTTGGCTAATCAGGGCTCAGTTCAGGGACAGTGTTTTTATTGAAAAAATGCTTTTCACATACTTAAACATGCATGCAGAGTGACCAATAGCAAGCTCTATATTTGAATCCTTTTATTTTATACAAATATTGATGAAGCAGTTAATAGTTCAGTGTTCAGAATGAGTCATAGTGAAATGATGATATTGTGATAAGTGGGTACAATCAGTGTCAGTAATCTACTCTACCCTCTGCTCCTTTCCCCCACCCACTGTTTGACAGAGCAGTTAAAATAAGAAATACTGTAACTCTCGTACACTGTGGTGAGTCACTGAAGCAGAAACTGGAGATGAAAAGTAATACAGAAACCATGACATTAGACACTATTAACAACCACTTTGTATAGCAATATAGGATAATTAAATGGACCATAGAAACCACAGTGAGGGGGAGTTTTGGTCAAGAAAAAGAAGAAGGCTTGCCATTATGAGCTTCTATGCTCTTTCATTTAACTTCCTCATTGCTCTCTGAGAATTCAGGGGGCTCTCACTGCTTTATTTACTGCTGCTGTTGAAGAAACCAGATGAGTTCACAAGTAAGGGTGTTAATGTTTGGCATAAGATGTGCTAAAAGTGTTTTCCTAGCAGTAAGACCTGGGTGACTTGTAAATAAAAGAGGAAGCTTGTATGATGCAACTCTGGAGGGAACTAAAAAGCTTACATGAGCATTAATGAAGTCATATAGAGGGGTTGCATGAAGAGGGCAAGCTTGATATTTGTTTGGGCATATGCAGGACACTGAATGAAGTTTACAGGTCAACAAAGAATCATGTTTCCTGGATTACTTATCAAGATACACTACACAGAACTCAATAAAGGAAATAGAGTTAGCTTGTCCAGCTGTACAGCCACCTGTATCCTTTTTAACTAAGAAGGGGCTGTAACAAAGCAGCAGCATCTTAACACCTTGAGACACTGGTACCAATTCTGTGAAACTGTAATACATGTGTCAATCAATGCTGCAGTATGGCCTGGATGCATCACAGCGTGTGCCCACACATACACGCAAAGGCCAAAATACTCGCTCACAGTGCTCTTGCTGCTTTCTGAGTCCTTGTTCCACTCTCACTCTAAAACGATGCCTCTGAAATAAGCTCTGGATCTGGAGCAGATGGGGTTAAACTTGTTTCAGCCTCTCTGTCTGAAACATTCACAGTGGAAGTGAAGCATCACAGAGGTCTAAATATTACTGCTTAAACTGGCAGTGTGGAGAGGGCTTAAGTGAGAGTCAAACACATTCCTCATGCTTGTTGCCTTTGACACGTTTGCCTCTTTGCCAACTTTAGCGATTCTCTTGTGATTTTCATGGACAACAAGGTGCAGGCAAAGGAAGGAGGATGTTCAATTTAGGACCTCAGAACCTTGTTTCTCCTTTTAGCAATGTATACATGGTTGGATATTTTCCCATGGACCCTCAGGAAGCCTTCTGGGCATGCTGGGCTTCGCACCTCCAAGTCTGAGGCCACAATTCACTGTTGGAACGGTGGATTTGCACCTCTAAGTGGTATTTGGGTGCATTATCGACAACCATTCGAGTTTGAATTTTAAGTAAGGTTGGGCGTATCGATCTTAATATCGATAGTATCGATACCAAGCTGAGTATTGGTATCAGATCGATACTAGCGTGATGAGATCGATACTGCAGTTTCTTTACTTTACTTTCCTCCGCTCCGATCACCACTTCTAAACCGTGCACCTCTCTCCCTCTATGTCAACATGTTACTGTTCCTGAACAAAAACCTATAAATCTGTTGTCAATATGGAAACACAGCCAAAAGGGCAACCCAAGAGAGGGCTTTGTGAGCAGAAAGCCAAAAGTTAAGGTTAACTGTAGTTTACACTTTATTTGTGCAATGGAAGGTATTTTTTGTTGTGATGTTGACATTGTTATATTTATATTTTTTTTACATTGCTGTTTTTTTTGTTATTTTGCACTTGTGATTTTTTTTCTTAAACGTGGAATAATTTATTACTTTTATACAGTTAAAATTTTGTTCTATTGTTGTGGTTCATTAATATAAAGCATTTTATTGCCTAAAATCTTTGTGCTGTGTTTTACAATCAACCAACTCAAGGCAAAACTACAAAATTACCCAGTTTACTTGGTATCAGATCGATACCAAAATTCCCAGTATCGCCCACCCCTAATTTTAAGGAAAAGTGACAGCCTATATGTGTGTGTGTATATATATATATATATATATATATATATATATATATATATATATATATATATATATAATATTTAAAATAGCACACTCATTGCATTTACACTTAGACATTTTCACTTAGACCAAAACTAGACAGCTACTAGTCAGTGCAGCTATCCATCCCAGGATGTTGACCACAAACAAAAAAGATATTCTCATAACTCTTATGATCCATCATTTTCCTAGCAGTGTACTGTAGTCTGCAGAAGTGAGTAAATTGTGTCATTGATAGCCAAAAGGTAGGTAAATCAGTCAGTCGATTGGGAAACTTGCTCTTCCAAAAGTTTGGGGGTCATGACCAGTGTATATGAAACTTCTGAAGGTACCTGCTGTGCTTTCCACCACACGGTATCAGATTAACTGGGCTTGATGTCACTTAGTTGTTTTGATTTTTAATCAGGGATTGTGCCTCGTACAGTTTTTCACATCACCTCCAGTGGGGCTCTGAGTCAAGAATTAAATGTGAGGTGGAGACCCAGGGGACCACTGAAATCAGACTTTAATCACCATTAAGGGGTATCTTGTGTTTTGCTTACAGTCATTTTTGAAACAAAACAAATCATGACACCAACACCTCCGCCACAGTCTGGAATTCACACAGAGCCAGATAGAAAAAATAACTCAAGAAAATCAGGTACTGCAAAACTCTGTTTCCACCATGGCCACAGAGCTTGTTTCAGTTCAGTCACAGCTGGCCACTGTTACTGCTGAAAATAAACAGATGAGGGAGAATATACTAGACCTTCAGGCTCGTAGCATGAGAGACAATCTCGTTTTTTCTGGAATCCCCGAGTCGCCCAGTGACGAACCTGAGAAGCTGGTGAAGGACTTCATGGTTAGACGCCTCAAACTTTCACCGGACACCGTCAGCAATATCACTTTTCATCGGGTGCACCGCATGGGACAGAAGCGTGTGGACGTCACCAGGCCCAGGCCCATTGTCGCGAAATTTGAACACTTCAAGCAGAAAGAATTGGTCCAGCGACAGGGCAGGCAGCTGAGAGGGACCAACTACGGACTGAATGACCAGTTTCCCCCTGAGATCGTCCGCAGACGTAAGATACTACTCTCCATCCGTAAACAGAAGATCAGCGAAGGTAAGAGAGCAGCCCTCTCTGTCGATAAACTGTACATTGATGGTGAGTTGTTTAAGGATAGGGACATCACCCCCTGGCTGTTCTGAATCTTAGACCCCCCCCCCCACACACACACACACACACACACACACACACATAATCACACCCTCGTTCTCTCTCTCTCTCCCCCTCTCTACATTCACTCTCCCCCCTCCACTAACCCCACACACTTTCTTTTCTACACCCCCCCCTCTGACTGCTTCTGTATCTCAGTTTAATCATACACACCCTTTCTCTCTCTCTCTCTCTCTCTCTCTCTCTCTCTCACACACTACTGATGTACATATAGACAAAACTTGGTTTATCATATTTATTATTTTTTGTTTTTGCTCACTAGTCTCGGCGCCCTGCACCCTGTAATGGCATTTTGCTCTACTGCTTGTTTTGTTGTTATTTGTGTCCCCCCCCCCACTGTTTGTTTTGTTGTTTGTGTTTTTAATTGCTCTGCTCCATTTTGTACTACAGGTCCTGCTGTGCACACCATACAGCATTCTCAAAGCAGTTCGCACTCACACACATGTACACATAGAGTCATCATTCATATCACACAGCTACAATCATTAATGCGCACTACATGGCATCATTAACATTTGTAACATGGAACATTAGGGGTATTGGCACCCAGACAAAAGAACCAAAATATTAAATCACCTAAATGATCTTAAAGCAGATATTTGCATACTACAGGAAACACACCTTTCAGACTCAGACCATGACAAATTAAAATCAGCACAGTTTTCTAACAGTTTCTCAGCCCCTTATAACTCCAGACAAAGAGGTGTATGTATCTTGATAAATAAAAAAATTCCATTTATCCATAACACAACCATCGCAGATCCTGAAGGACGTTTTATAATCATTAATATATCCATAAACAATAATCCGGTAACAATTGGCAATATCTACGGCCCAAACAACGACGATCCTTCCTTTTTTTTAAACTTCTTCAACTCTCTATCAAATATTTCCAATGGCCCAATAATTATAGGAGGCGACTTTAACACAACTATTAACCCAACTCTTGATAAATCTAAAATAATAAGAAATAACCATATCTGGCAATCTACTAATACCATAAAACAGTTCATGAGTGATCTTGGTCTTGGCGATGGCTGGCGATTACAGCACCCATCTTCTAGAGAATACTCTTTCTACTCACCTGTTCACCACTCCTACTCACGCATTGACCTCTTTCTGACTAGCAACTCAATTATATCACAGATCTCTGATTCAAAAATTCACCCTATAATTATTAGTGATCATGCTCCAGTCACTTTCAGTTGAACCCTATTAACCAACCCAAACGCACTACTAAACGTTTTTTAACTCATCTCTTCTAAAAGACCCAGAATTTGACAGCTATCTCAGGAGAGAGTGGGCCTCCTTCCTTGAAATAAATGATTCCTGGAGACATCACCTACCATTCTTTTGGGAAACAGGTAAAGCAGTCACGGGTAAAATCATATCATTCTCTGTCAATAAGAAAAAAAGGGAAAAGGAATATGAAATGAAATTAGAACAAAAAATAAAGCTATTAGATACGCAGAATGCAAGCAACCCAACGGAAGAAACACAGAAAGAATTAAGAAAGTATCAGGCCCAGCTAAATGAGATTCTAAATAAGAGAGCCCAGTTTTTAATTCAAAGGCTCAGACAAGAAAACTTCCATCATAACAACAAATCTGGTAAATACTTAGCAAATCTAATTAAACAAAATAAAGAGAGAACAACAATCACAACTATAAAAGACTCATCAGGGAAGCCTACCAATTCGCCAGAGGAAATAAACAAAATATTCAAAAATTTTACGCCAACCTTTACTCATCGACAAATGAACCTAGACAGGAAGACATCGATTATTTCTCAACAACGTCAAACTTCCAAAGATTGCTCCAGAACAATCAAAAGCTTTAGATACACCAATAACAGAAACAGAACTTTCTGCAGCCCTACACCTTATGCCAAATAACAAAGCTCCAGGTCCTGATGGCTTCCTGCTGAATTTTATAAACAATTCTGGCCAATTCTATCCCCTCTCTTTATGAGAGCAATAACTGAAATAAAATTAAAATCTAGATTTCCAACGCATATGAATACAGCAGAAATTTCACTCATCCAGAAAGCTAATAAAGATCCAACTCTGCCATCAAACTATCGTCCCATCTCCTTAATCAATGTAGATATAAAAATCATCAGTAAAGCTCTAGCACACAGGATAGAAAAAATACTTCCTTCTATAATCCACCACGATCAGACTGGTTTTATCAAAGGTAGACAGTCATCCAGTAGCACCCGTAGATTATTCAACTTAATCCATTATTCATCTTTACAAAAGGTAGACACCATCATAGCAACATTAGATGCAGAAAAAGCTTTTGACAGAGTAAACTGGAAAACTCTCTTTAGCACTCTTAAGAAATTTGCCTTCAGGGACTCATTTATTCACTGGATTAAAATTCTGTACACTGCTCCTTCAGCTACTGTCACCACCAATGGACTAACCTCACAGAGATTCACACACGAGGCAGGGATGCCCACTCTCTCCTGCATTATTCACCCTCTTTATAGAGCCTTTGGCAGCAGCTATACGTCAGAATGTTCGCACCAAGGGAATTCAGACATCCCAAATCCAACATAAGATTAGTTTGTATGCGGACGACATTTTACTGTTTCTACAAGACCCTCAATCGTCTCTGCAGGAAACAGTAAATCTCATTGAATCATTCTCCAAGATTTCAGATTACTCAATAAACTGGAACAAATCCTCTATTCTTCCATTACACAACACCAGATGGGATGCAGCATGTCATATATCACCTATACCCTTATGTTCAGGCCACATCACTTACCTGGGCATTAACATTTCCTCCAGGCTGTCAGAGCTGATTGGACTAAATTTCACTCGCTTGCTCAAAAAAATAGAAAGTGACCTCCAACGGTGGATGAACTTACCACTATCCATATTAGGAAGAATAGCAACCATTAAAATGACAGTACTTCCAAAAATAAACTACCTCTTTTCAATGATTCCAATTCATCCAACTCTGCCTTGGTTCAAGGCTATAGATTCAATGTTCAGTAAGTTTTATTGGAAAAACAAAGCACCAAGGATCAAACTTACAACTCTGCAAAAACAAAATTGCAAGGCGGCTTAGATGCCCCACACATCCACCACTACTCTTGGCAAATCAACTACAGTATATTTACAAATGGACACATCCAATTCAATCAGACATCACCTGGTTGGATATAGAACAAACAATCTGTGAAGATATACCTACTTCAGACCTCCCATTCCTCAGTCAAACCATCAAGCATCATCCTTGTTTTAAAGCAGGAACTATTGCCTCAACACTCACAGCCTGGTGGAAATTTCACAAAATAACAAACTCTCACCTTGCACCTTCCAACTTCACTCCAATCTGGCATAACCCTGATTTTCTAAGTAACAAAAAACCACTTCACCTGCATGCATGGGCTGAAAAAGGCATCACACATCTTAAGCATATCTTTCACAATAATAGTCTGGTACCATTCCACCACCTGGTCCAAGAGTTTGGCATCGAAACAATAGCTTCTACAATATTTCCAAGTCAAATCATCCATCCAATCCAAGATAAATATAAATTCTACCAATCTGTCTCTTCCTCCATCAACCAAGGAGCTAATTAACATACTCTCTCCAAAAAAGCTTCTTTCCAAAATATATAAAATAATACTACTACACACTGATAATTCCATTACATTGCCCTCCAGTAAATGGGAAGAGGATCTACCTATGGCTCCTGATGCCGATTTCTGGGCTACAATTTTAGAAAACATTTATTTTATGACCAAAAATGCAAATCTCCAGCTAATACAGTATAAAATCATTCACAGAACCCACTATACTGCACAAAAACTGTTTAAAATGGGTTTTAGGACAGAACTATGTTCATATTGCACAGAGAACTGCCCTGACACCTATATTCACGCCACCTGGCTATGCGCACCTGTTAGACAGTTCTGGATAAAAGTCACAGAGTCCCTATCTCTCATTCTGGGAAGCCACATCCCACTATCTCCCTCACTCTGCTTACTTGGTGATGTGTCTTCACTTAACTTCCACACAAACAAAAATAAACCCCTTCTTGTGGCCCTAGCCATTGCCAAGAAAACGATTCTCTTAAACTGGAAATCAAGGAACTCCCTAAATTTAGCCCAGTGGAAAAATCTCCTCTCAGAGTATGTCTCCCTGGAAAACCTGGCTTTAAACAACACTGCAGATAATCAAGACCACTGGTCACCTTTTCTTGATTTTTTGCTCACCTAAACCCCCAAGTATTTAAATCCCATTTTGCCTTACCTATTTCTTTTTGTTTTTTCGGTCTGCCAATACCCCCCACACACACTCACACACACACACACACACACGCACCCACTATACACAAACTAGCGCTGCCGTTTTGCTCTGTTTTCCGCTTTCTCTTTTTTAATATTTAAATTTAGCTCAGTTCCCTGGGACCCAGAGACAGTAAGTATACTCTGGGGTCCTCACCTCCTATGTCTCTTCCATAGGACCCTCGAACCAGGGTCTTCATCCCCTTCCCACTCCCTCCCCACGCCCACTCCCATCAGGGGTTAAATAAAGTTTTATATGATGCTCGGGAGCAACCCTCCCTATAGCTAACTCATATTCACATATCTCTCACTGCTAGGGTCTTTATCCCTTCCCACCCTGCCACCGGACACAGTGCTCAGCTGTAAAGATAATGCAGACAAGGGAAAAAAAAAAAAAAAAAATCTGCTATTTATTCATAATGCATGAGAGACCCTCTTGTGTTTTGTATCTTTAAACAGCTTTCCCACTTTTATTTAAGGGGACCTACCCCTTAAAGGGATACATTTTCAAATTTAGAGACCTCACCAAGACTGAGTGGTATAATGCTGTGGGACTGGTTTGTAGTCTTTCAGTCATAACAGAGGAGATACAGTGATTTAGTTCGTACTTCAAACTGTAATTTTTGCTTTCTTAAAAAAATAAGAGAGCTGGGGTGCTGGTTTGGCGTAGTGGTTAGCACCCCATGTACTTGCTTCTGCCGGTCCAGGTTCGAATCCCGCCTGAGACCAGTTTGCAGAGTGTCTTCCCCTGCTCTCTCTCCCCCTTTCACAAGCCTATCCACTGTCTCTCTCCTATCAATAAAGGCATAAAATGCCCAAAAATATACATTTAAAAAAAAAAATAAATAAATAAAATAAGAGAGCTACTAATCTGTTTACTACAACTGAAGCATCATTTTTTCCCATGTAGGTGTAAAAAAGATGACATCAGTGACTTCCTCTGCTTGACTTCTGTATAAAAGAGATGGGCTGATAGAGATCACACTCAGACTTAAGACAAACAACAGAAGCTGTGAAGAAAGAGAGACACACACCACCACTGCGCCATGAAGTGTGTTTTTGCCATCTTTGCTCTTTTGTATCTCTGCTCCGATGCGGTGCCGAACAGATCCTTGAACAGAGAGATAATCAAGAAGCTGGATACACTCAACAATCTACACACACGGCACGAGCTTAATATCACATCTGTAAGTATTCTAAAATGATATTACATTTTTCATCATAGGTCTGTCGATGCATAAAGTGAATTTGCTGTCAAACACTTCTGTGGCAATGACACAACACTCAAATACACTCTGTCCCTACAGGAGTATGAAGTGCATTTTCCAAATGTGACCAAGAACGACTTCGTAAGTACTGTTGTATTGCACTCTCCACTTTGCTTCACATAGAGCACTGTTCAAATTTAAGCATCCTCACTGGTCCTTTGCCATTTACTTTCATTGCAGACTTCCTGTGTCGCAGTCTACGTCAGAGAGCTGAACTCCTTACTTGACAATGTGACTGTCCACGAACACGACAAACACACAGTCCGGGGCCTGAGGAGTAACTTAGAGGCTCTAAAACTACGTCATAAGGTACATCGCCAAAAAAAATTTTTTTGGAGTTTACTGTTTAATTATTCACTAATGTCTAAATATTTTGTAGAATTGCACTCTGCAAGTCTTTACTGTTGCAAAAAAGTCTAGAACTGTGATAAACATGTCTATTGTTAGTTGACCAAAAGAGCAGTATTTTGACATTTGCAAAGCAGTTTCAGGCAAATTGGCTAATTTCTTAAATTATTTTTCTAACATCAATTTTTAGCACAAAGCCAGGCGCAGGTTGAAAAGGAAGGATTCAGAGCCTTAATTATTCATAGGTGTATTTTGAGGATAACATTAAATAAACCAATCTGAGTGTTAACTGACAATTTGTTACTTTAGCCACATTGATACACTGAAATTTTGGCCAACTTTTGCTGACATATGAGGAATTGTCGAACAAAGCCAGGACACGTAGAACTAAATTAATGTCCTTTGGGGAACACTAATGTTTTGGGTAGGTTAAATAAATTTTAGGCATTCTTAAAAATGTCCGACGTTTAATTCATAATGCTTGCGCAAGAGTTGACTTGTGCTGACCTGCACTGCCCTCAGTGACAGCTGCTTTCATCTTTGCTGGCACAGTGGGGCCTGTAGTTCAATGTACATCAACTCTATCAGGTCCAGCTGCTGCCTTCTCAGGACTGAACTCCTGTTCTACGACTGAAGGCATCTTTTTAGGGACAGCCTCTTTCATCCTCCAGGCATGCTCCTGGTGAAATGGCATCTAGCCCTGCTTTATATGACATTTGTTTAGTATAAAGTTCAGCATTCCAGAGCTACATTTGGCCAGATTTCTCCTAGGTTGAGTGCACTTCTTACATATTAAATCTATGTTGTTGAGCGTTTAAAATCAATCTATTGGTCATGGGAGACTGGGAAATGTCATACTCCACCAGCACAATGTTTCTCTCCACTTAAGATTTGTTGACCTGCATTGAACACAGAAAATTGACCCCAGGAACGTACTTACACCAATATTTTGATGATCAAATCAAACAACAAATAATTGTTGGCTTTAAACACTTTTTTAAAGGCTGTACTCTTTACTGTATACGTTGTATACACTACATAGCCTGTAATTATGTCTGTGAGCACCGTTATCAGTGGCACTCATAAGTATTCATAAATACATGAATGTGTGTAAGAATCTTTAAATGTGTTTTTTTTCTTTCTTTGTGTATTAGCATGTCAAAGAGTGCACAGTTGTGCTGTCTCTCACACTGTTTCTCAGCTCTCTTTATTCAAAATGATCAGCAATGCTCTGATGTAAAACTGCAGAGCTTGTTGTGCTGCTGAGCACCCCCTGTGAGTGAAACAAGCTCAGTGGAATCTGTTTTCTCTGTGACCTCACAGTTGTGATGCTTCTTTAAAATAGCAGAGACACACCTCATTAAGGACTTTAAAAGCCTATATTTAGCTTTATTGAGATTTCTTATTATTATTATTTCTTATTGAGATCTATGTAACATCTCTCCCCCTAAATAGACCTACTAGTGTGACGTCCCCCCATTGTTTCATCACCTGTGTAAGAATAGCAGTTCACAGTGGCAAGAAGATATTAGAATGACAACAGATGCTGAACTGACCAACAATAACTACAAATTAGATATGTAAACCAATCAGAATGGACTGGGCCCATGTGGAGAAAGGAGCTTTAAAGGCGGAATGGTTCTGTGTCATGAACACACCGGTTTTGCGCTGACTGTCTCTTATTTTTAGGGAAACATCCCTAGGCACAAAAAGGCATTTATGTACATTTGCAAGTTAAACAGCCTTTGGTCTGGGTATGAGAACAACAGCTTCACCTGGAGGAAATTGAAAAAAAACCTGTATGCCAAAATATGGCCCTGACAGCGCACGAAACATGATTTCAGTTTTGAGTGAAAAATGCCTTTCACTGTGTATCTGCAGAAATACAAGGGCAGCACAACACCAGGGCAGTCAAAACTTGTCCTGTGAGCTGATCGAAGCCGATTTACAATCACAAAAAAATCAAAAGTGGTGCTTGGAAATTCACTCATTCTTCCATAATCCTTAACTGTAACTGGCTACTTTCTCTGTCAGCCTAATGATGGAGGGCTAGTATGTTTGCCTTTTATTCTTTAAGCTCACTCTATCACTAATCATATTTTAATCAATTGGATTGGTGTTATGGTCTTGGATATGCAACGGATTAGAAACATCTCAATGATCCAACTGTTCTTGTACTTTTCTTAATGAAAAAAGTTTGTAAACCCTGACCCACTCTGTGCCTTTTGTGTACCTGTATCACCATTTTTTTCTCTAGACTGATCCAAATCAATGTATCATTTTGAGCAGCCTGACTTAACCCTCTCTTTTCCTTTTTACAGGATGCTGGCACATGTTCAGTCATGAGCAAAGACAGTCTGAATCCTTTTCAACTCTTCGCCACATTCATTAGGAAAATGAACTCAAAGAAGAGATGAAGACTTGTCTTCTGGACTCTCCTTACACCAGGCAGCTCTAGTTGTTTCTAAATAAATATTTCTACAAAGACAAAGACATAATAGTAGGATCAAAGAATGTTGGGGATATCAATGTGTATGTAACTTTGAAGACCATTTTCTTCTACAAAATGCATTTTGAAGTATTTATCAACAGTTTCTAATTATTTATTGATTTTATTTATTTATTTATTTATATGCAGACTATTTTTGTAATGTTTCAGATGACTTGATGGCACAAAGTAACATTCACAGTGTACAATGTTAATTCAGTCTGAATATGTCGTGCTGCTTTTTCAAATAAACCAACTACCTTGAAAATTTACTTTCAAATGGTGTCTGTACATATTGTCTTAAGTCTTTAGTTGATTTATTTATAGTTGTGTTGAATTAAAAATTTGAAGACAGTTAGAAAATGTTCTGCCTGAACCAAAGCCAAGGATATACAGTATGTTCTTGTAAAACCAAATTTTAAACCTACATCAAATGCAGCATCTCATTGACCTAAACGCCAAAGGTTCCTGGTTGCAGAGTTAAGAACCGCTCTCTTCATCTGGCCAAGAGTTGATCAATTGACCCTTTGTGAAGCCCTGACCCTGTTGGTTATTGCTTCTAGGTTAGACAAAATATCTTATTAGCTTCATTCACGCTGCATTTTAACCTATATAATGTTTATACGTCCCTGTTCTGTTTCACCACCACTGTTTCTATCAGATATAATCAGAGGGAAGCAGTTGTTTCACTGGTGAGAGGGGAGAACACAGACCCGACAGGGGAGGATATCCATATGAAATTGATATGCTTGGCTTGAGGTGTAATGATGCCAGAACTCTGTTGCAGAGTTTTTAACTTAAAGCACTTAAAAAAGGCTTTTGTCAGCAGTGGAGCACACGATACAAGATAATCACTTGATTTTTTTGGCCTAATGAAATTCAGCAAAGGACAAATGATCTAATGGCCATTTGGTTATCTTTCCGCTCTGCCCCTGTAATGAAAGAACTGGCAAGGAAGCCAGTCTATACATTGCTGCAGATAAGGCCAAGGTCTTTGCATAATTAACCTGATTTTCAGTGAGAGTAAGCTTTAATGAACAGGAATGGTTACTGACCTAAACACACTTACAACACTTCAGTTTTCTGCTAGCAAGCTCCTATGTTTTGGTTCTTCCCCCCCGGGAAGAAAGATGCTCTGCAGTCTGACAAAATGCTACCAAAACATGAGGGGGTTGCCAAGGGGAAGGTAAAGAATTGAAAATGTGCTCAGGAAATAGGACTACCAACCTAACATCTAAAACTCAGGAAGATACACTATCTTGTGGCTAGCTCTTGGCACCATCTTCCACAATGTATAACGTAGGTTTTATAGCAGTTCTTTCTTACTGGAGCAGAGCAGATCAAAATCACTGTGGCTAATGTATTTGCTCTTACAACAAACCTCATACAACCCCACTTAGAAAGTACCAAACTCTATCCTTGCATCTCAGATTCATGTCTGTCTAGGTTAAATAACAAGTCAGAATAATTATAGGGGGATCGAGGTGTCTTTCCAGGCTGGGTAAAAACAAAAAAAAAACAGGCAGACGGAGAGAGAGAGCTCTAATCTCATCAACATCTGGAGGAGCAGAGACTGTGACATGTTTTCATGCAGCTGTACAAAAACACACATCAACATGTTCTGTATGAACCTTCATAGACATGCACGAATGATGAATCCATTTACACTCACATGCATAAACCCGCAGCAGAGGAGGCAGAGGGCAGATGCTTTCCAACATTTTGGGTCCTGAATCAGCTTGTTTTTGCTCTCAGCTGTCTTACTCACAGCACTGGTAGGCTTTGCGGCTGGCTGGCCTCCTGTCAGACAACATCACACTATAGAAACACAGAGACACTTGTGTCAAGACTCGACCGGTCACACAGGAAATATTCAAGAGCTGAAGTATATGTGGGCTTGAATCTTTCACAGGATGTAACATTTATTAGTACTGCACAGAGTTCATTTTTGATGTTAGTTTGAGTTTGAAACTGGATTTATTATTTATTGAGTGTTGTGAAAGGCGTCCTGAAATAAAATGTATTATTATTATTATTATTATTATTAAAACCTGCTAACCCTCCTGCTGTGTTCTTTTGAGCTAATACTCTTAATTTTGTGACCAGCAAGATTGTAACTGATTTATCCACAATATTATATATATATATATATATATATATATATATATATCATCACTTAATGTTCTGTGAAAACTTTTTTTAGTCAATGTGAACTGTTTTGAACATTATATGTTTTGAACTTGTATTTCCTCTGTATGTCCTGATGCAACTTATTACCTCCGCCAAGGAGGTTATGTTTTCGGGAGACTTTGTTTGACTGTCTGTCTGTCTGTCTGTGAACAAAATAACTCAAAAAGTAATGGATGGATTTTGATGAAATTTTCAGGAAATGTTCAGCATGGGAAAAGGAAGAACGGATTTGATCTTGGTGTTGATCCGGATCAGCATCTGGCCGCCATGACGAAAAATGGGATTTCTGTGAATAACTACTGAACTAAAATAGATATCATGATGAATCCAGTTGCTTATGGTATGTTTTCATGGTCAAGGAATCTAAATATTTAGATGAAATAAAGGTAGCACTAATATTTATGGTCAAAATCACAATATGGCTGAGGACTGTGGCGCTGGCGGAGGTCTGCACTCTCCGAGTGCTTTTCTAGTATTATATAGATATTATTTTGACCACAGCAAATACTAATATGAAACATATTGTACTGTTTATTATAGAGTACTTTCATGTAACATTTGCCAAAGTCACTGTTTTAAAACAGTGGTGGCTTAGTCAAAACTGACTGGTTTGATTTATTTAGTCAAAACAAAAGCTACACAGGGAAAACTTAACTATATTACAAACGTTTGAACCATAGACTGTATGCACGTCAACAGATCCTCACTGACTTCTCTCCTCCTGATCATTTTAACTGTCAGCAATGTGGCCCAGAGTGTCTTACATTAGTGAGCCATCATGCTAGAACAGAATGAATTTATATACAAGAGTTGCCAAAAAGTTGTATTACTGAACAGGTATAAAAGGTATAAAATTCTAAACTAAAAAGTATTTGGGGAGTGCAAACCTCCACCAAGGTAGCTCGCATATTGCTGTTAAGTCTAAAAGCAACAGTTCAGTGATAATGTTAGCATCATAATATAATTCCTTGACCCCTGACAACCCACACCTAGCACTCACAATGAAGTTGACAGTTATTTAACAAAATCTAATCATTTTTAAGTTTATCGCCAGAAAATTTCAGCAAAATCTGTCCAGCAGTTTTTGCATAACCTTGCTAACACACAAAAAAACAAACATATGCTGGAAAAACATGAGCTCCTTGGTGGAGGTAATGAGTGAATACCTCATTCATAATTTCCCAATTTCAATGGAAAATTGTACATCTGTTAACATAAGCAGGGTCCTTTGAGGTCCCACAGTGGTGCAAAGATTTGACCTTAGTTACAAATTACAGAAGCATTTTAGCATACCAGTATCAGAATCAACAGCTTTTTTGCCAACAGTTAGTTGATTATCGGTATCAGCAGATATGAACATTTTTTCTGACATTTACAGACGATTTTGACCATTAAATATGACCATAGATATCCTGTATGATGGCTGTAATACTGCCAAAATGTACAATGGCACCATGATGGTCATCATCACTCAATAGATCCCATGAAAGCAGTAGGTCTTCTTTTGATAAACATAGGCTTTGCGCGCTTCACATAAAATATCAGTATCAAAATAGATTTCTGCAATGGCTTTGGAAATACTGGCATATCGGATATGAACAAAAATGCAATAGAGGGCATCCTTATTGCAAGTAACAAAATAAAAAGGTTTTGAATGAAGGAGGGATGATGCTATTAATTGACTGTTTATGTGAAAATCTTGTGCAGTGACAGTCACTGTTTTTTCTTATCTGCTCTCACTTTTTATCTTGGTCACATCGAAATGACAGTTTTAGAGAGGTGAGATTGAGATAAATGACATTTAGCATGAAACAAAACTCAGCCTCAGTGTCAGTGTGGAGCGTCTGAACCACAGAGGACATGAGTTAGAGCAGCAGCTGCACCTTTGAACACAGAGAGGCAGCAGAGCAGAGGGCAGCTGGTGCAGAGATGCTCTGAGGCAGGACCACAATGCATCTCTGCCTGCCCATTTACACTAACCCACATATGACCCTGAACCATTGACCTCAGCTGTCTGCAGGGTCTTTAATGTCCTGAAAGGAAGACAGCGACTATGAATAAAAAAACTGCAAATCAAAAGGGTGAAAAATGGAAACCTCATGATTGTTTATGAAAGAATTTAGCTTAAACAAACTGAAAAACATAAACTCACAAAGCTGAAAAAGAAAGGAAAGAATGGACTGTTTAACATCATCAAAAAATAAAAAATAAAAAAATCCAGGTCATTTGTGCCTACTTTCAGATTAGACGGTATGTAAACATACAGATAAAAACAGTCAAACTGTTGTTCAGACCGATGCTGGCTGCACTCCATGATGTTTTACCAAATATTTAAATCAATTCACCACCACCAGCCTGCTCCAAGGCAGAACAGATCCATGCTGTCAGGTTGGTTGTGCCAAACTTTGACCCTGTCCGACCATGGCAGCAGAGACTCAGACAGACCAGGTAACATTTCTCAAATTCTATTGGCTAATTTTGGTGAGTGGTAATTCAAATTTCCTATTCTCAGCTGATGCCCACCTGTTTCAATATCTGATGTGCCGTCCATTCAGAAATGATGTTCTGCACATCCTGATAAGTTTCTGTTGTCTTTCTATCTTTTTAAAGCACTCCGTCCATTCTTTTACATTTCCACAGTGATTTGACTCCAACGCTGAGGCTGACACAAGTGTCCGGTTCAAAGTTTAACATAAATGCACAAAAAGAGTGGAGGCAGGGGGACGAAGTAGAAGAGTGGCTCCAAGCCAATCGCAGAGGGTACATGTGAAAGCAGAGTTGTTGAGAATATGGTGCCAAGCAAACTGACCAATCACCACAGAGTTGACCTGTAAACCAACCAGAGCAGACTGGACCCACACGGGGAGCCAGAGCATCTAAGACAGATTGAGCATACATGTGGATCAGGGGTTCTCAGAAAAGGAAAAAAGACAGTATTATGGATCTAAGTAACTGTCTAGATGGCATCAAACTGATATATATGGAAGACAAATGGGGCCACTGAAAAAAAAAAGATAGATGAGGAAAAAAATATAGATTGACCTTTTTTAATCATAATTTCGACTTTACTGTCATCAGTAGAATTCTGACTTTTTTCTCTAAATTCTGACTTTACATTAATCTAAATTTCTGACTTTGTCTCAAAATCCTGACTTTAATCTCTGAATACTCACCTTTTCTCAGACTTTGGTTTCACAGTGTTCCCTATTTTTTAAGAATACTGACTTTTTCCTAATAATTCTAATTCTGATGGAACTACAGCCTTTAAATCATGATTTTCATCTTTCTTTAGGATCTGAATTTGAACAGTATGGGCTCTAAATATTCTAAGATCATTTGGAAACAACTAGCATACAGGAAACCACGGGAAACAAAGAGGCTTTTTTGTCCTGTATCTTCTCCTCATTTGTTCCAAACTGTAACATCAGTGATTAAATATATTTCAACTAATTTCCAGAAATCTGAAACCACAGATGAAAACTAGCTTTATAGCTAACTCTGGCTTGATGACCCTTTGTCTTGCATGGTCCCTGTCAAATAAACTATTAAATTAAATTAATTCAAGTCTTAAAGAAGGCGGTGCTTAGTCCTGACCTCTTAGGCTTCCTGTGTAGCATAATGACCGACCCCTCTAGTGGCTCCTCTCTATCTTTGTAACATCTCCAATCTGCAGCTTCCCTCCTGAATCTGTTTTAACTACTCTGTCTGTTAAAGGCCAAAGAATGGTGAGAACACAGAGGAATTTCCAAGCCTATATTTTGGAGAAACCATTTTTGAAAACGGAGAAAAGACACAAACAGATTTCTTTCTGTGGTGAATTAAGCGGCACTCCAATAATAAAGGTCTTATGAGGATGTTTGTGAGGGAAAGGGTTGAAAAACGCTGTGTCTCTTTCTCCTGTCAGAAGTGCTCACATCACTGTGAGGTGACAGCTGGCATGTCACGATTGTTGCTGCATCCCACTCTGCGCTGCATGCAACCTACCAGCTTGAACTGAATAAAACAGGCGCTGCTGTGTGGACAGAAATGGTCTTGGTCTTTTTTTTAAAGGCAGCCCAGAATTTAGCAAAGCAGCCAAACTGGTGAATGCAGCTGAAGGTGACATTGGTATGTATGACTGTGGCACAGTTGGATGAAAAATGGGAGTATTTTTCTCACTTAAATCCTCCATCCTGGTATGAAACTGTCACACATTCAGGCTCTATTTCATTTTATAAAACCCAGCACTAAAGCAAGAGCACTTCATTTGGGTTGAAATCCCTTTAGCCTGATTTCCTTCTCCAAATGCAATTACTTTCTCGGTCCACCAGATGGCCTCAGCAAATCACTGTCCTCCCATCTTTGGCCCCTGTCCTGGTTCAGTTTTATAACCTGTATCCTAATTTCTTCTAACAACATCACAGTGAATATGTATCTGGGTCAGAACAGGAGAAAGCGCTGCTGTTGCTACTGACAGGCGGCTTTAGTCGGCACTGCTCAAACTGTGCGTAATGGGCCAATCATGCAAGTCAGGTGTTGCAAGTTGCACAGTACAGCACATGAAGCAGCGAGTGTATGGAGGGATTTGGCGGCTATAGGGCCACAGTCACATTCTTCCATCCGTGCTTCACTTTCTCTTGAATGGGACAACGTCAGAGCGTCAGAGCGCGCGCTCTCCGGGATTTGGCTGCAGACGCGCACAGAGGCTGCAGGAGGACGGAGGGAGCGGAGGGATGGCTGAGTGACATCTGAGGGCTGTCTGTGTGTGATGTTCGATCCTGGACTAAAGTCAGCCATCACGAGCTACAGATGAGACGATCGGACTGTAGTTTGGTGGGTTCTGTTTTTTGGAGACCCCCTTGGAAGGACTTTGCGCTTTTAAGTTCTTAAAATGGAAACCACGGGGATTTTTAAAATAAAATATGACAAGCTCAGTGATCTCCGAGAAAATGAGGTGAGTTTGAAGATAAAACATTTTGTTTTTTGTGATTATGTGGCTTTTTAAACTCGAATGCGCACATGGGAAATCCTGCTTTGACAGTTGTTGAATGCGATTTTTAGTCTGGATCTCTTTCATGACAACATCCGATTAAATCCGCCATAAAGGCTGAAGAACAAAAGAAAACTCTGAAAACCAAGTGAACAGTGTTTTGTGGGTTTAAAATTATCATTCAGAAGGTAAGCCTTAAATGTATAAAAGTATATATACCTCCATATTAGTTAAAAGTGACGAAGGTGTGTTATTTAAATGTCTAATATGGGCTTGGCGTGGATTGAATAAATCAAAACAGATTCTTTATGAATGGTCGATGCTGCAAGGTCAAGCCCATAAAACGCCCCCAAAGCTCTCACATCATGAGAATAATGAGGTAAAATGGCAAGAGATGTGAAAATGGCGTTACACAAAATTAAAGCCAAAACACGAACTGACAAGGACTTGACTATTTCTTGAAATTATTTTATCATTTGTATCTAACATTTGCAGATAACTGTCTCTTGCTCTCTGTCCGTATTGCACAAGTAATTTGGCAACATTTGTGCAACTAGGAAGAGCTGACAAGAAGCCAAGGGTTAGTCTGACCCAATTCTAAGATGTTGTTTATATATATGTCCCTTTTAACTTACTCAGTTATCCACAAATCTGAAAAAAGATCATTATTTATGTTTTAGGAACATATTCCTTGTCTTTTTAAGTAGCTATAGGAGCTTCCTCGGCTCTGTCTAATTTGCACAAACAAGTTGATCATGTCCTGAAAAGTGGGTTGACCTGGCAAAGAGGGAGATCTCCTCTCAGCAGATTCACCCATTTGTCAAACATGTTTTTTAAATGTGAAGTTCAAACAATGTCCAATGGACTGTTTGTACTTCTCTGTAACAGTCAGTGTTGACAATATATTTCTACATCTTGTTTTGATGTAAGATTAGCAACTATTGCAGCTTGATCAGTATTCTCTAGCTCTTTACATCAACAATGCTATAGAGTTCTGCACTCAATCAACAGATTAGTCTTTATTTTAATCATGCTAAATCATAAGATTTTATCTCATGATACTTTAAAACAGAGTAGGTTAATGCTATAGTCTTTGTTAAATTCATCCTGAGATTATGTTTTCTTATTACAATTTTGTTGGCAACTAGAGGAAAAGTGGGAGAAAAGCTGAAAGTAAGATCTGTTGGTGAATTTCCACCTACTCCTCAAATATTGCCAACTTGTTTGGGCAACTTCATCACTGTTTTAGGCAAATTTATACCAAAAAGGCGCTGTAATCTTTTCCTTAAAATTGCAAGCAATTCTTCGACTGTCAGAAGTGTGTTAAGTTTAGCAAGGGAAACACTTCTTCTTTCCAATTCACAGCTTTCCTTAGCATTGCTCAGTTCTTGGTAGAATTCACACAGTTTTAGGAGAATAGTCTAGCTATATTTTTAATTTTAAGTGTTTAAATTATATTATTCTTAGTTATTTTACTCAAACATGTTGTTGACAACCCATCAAGTTAAGGTAATTTCCCTGCCTTTTAATGTCTTCTTAAGAAGTAAGGGATAGTCACATGTTCAAAGTTTTTTCAAAGCAAAAATTTGTGAAATTGGCCTAAACAATGTTACTAAATAAAATTCAAAATATATCAATCAACAGCTAAGAGACTCCCTTAAAACGTAGGCAGTCATCTAAATTGTACAAACAAGTTGTCAACAGTTGATCAAGTGCATTGAACCAACAGAGAACATCAAGCTTTCATCACTTGTCCAAACATTGGCATTATTCTTACACGAGTAATTCAGACAGTGTCAGTAGAGGTCTTTGTCATACGGAGTAATTGAAACAATTTGTCCATTCTACCCTGCACCCTATTGCATTTTCTCACAGCAGCCCAGCTCAGTCATCCAGCCTGTAAAAGGAGGTTCTCCAGGGTTTTTTTTTTTTTTTTTTAGTTCCTGAAAATGATCCGTCAGCCAGTCATGATAGCAGTCTGTATCCAGCAGATCACTTCAATTGAAAATGCATATAAGACCTAACGGCCTCCAAAAATGAACAGCTCAAACCTCAAATTGTTTTTGAACAACATTGACAATGTCCTGATGGACTGTTATCCAGTATTGAATAACCATTGTACAGATCATTGTACATGTATCAGTAAACCTTCTTTAACACAAAGCAGACACTGTCTGAATTGCAAATAGCTTGTCAGTGTTTCAACAAGTAAGATGAATTAGTAAAGGAGTGAGGATCAATCATACAAGGTTAACACGTGTCCACACAAATCAACAGTGTCGAGAGAATTGATTAACATTTCAAACTATCGACATATCATCACTTCACAATTTTCTGATTTAGTTTTCCCTAATTAGCGATGGAATTGTAGAATTGTTTTTGCAGTTTTTCTCCAATGACACTTGGAAAGTGAGCGAAGGGGCCCCTAACCTCTTCGACCTGTTTGTCAAGATTTTGTTGACACGTTTGTGAAACTCAAACAGCGTGCAGGATGTGTCTGCAACATTTCAGTGCAAAAGAGTCTGTCAAATAAGTTGTTAATGCATGGACACAACAAAGCTTTATTCTTAATTCATTATTTTCAGCCATTGTCTGAAAATTGTAAAACATTGCCAACAAATTTGTACAATTTGACTGAGGCTAATATACAGTATGTCTGTAGCTAAACAGACTCAAAATGTTTTATTTTAAGCAAAGCATAGTGATAGACCCTCAAAGTCATGAAGAAGGGCCTTACAGTTGTCTTTTCAAGGTTTGCAAATTACTGCAACAGACCAGTTGTTGCATTTTAAACTATGATCAAATGGGAATGGGAGCTGAACAAATGTCTTTAATCCACAGGGCTTCTGATGCCTTATTGAAGCAGGAAAAGGATTTCCATTTGACAGCAGTTTGAGATCCACAAAGAGAAGCGGAGGGCCCCATTAGTACACCAAGGAATTAAGTTACAACTACCTCAGGAGAGCAGCTCAAATGATGTCAAAGCCAGTGTTCAAGGTCAGGAGGCTAATGTCCTGCCAAGAGAGGGCTCACCTCAAAGATCCTTTCCTTTGCCATTCAATGGATGACACATCGATCACAATTTTTAGGCAAGGCTTGATCTCTGGAAGTCTGAAGTCTAACTGTGGATAAAATGTAGCACGACTCTCCAGCATGACTTAACCAGTCACCTCACTGGCACGTGTTCAGGGATGGATCGTGTGAACTTCACAACAGTCATTGACTCGGGGTTCCTCGATGAGCCTCCGCCCAGCCGCATCCTGACTGGCTGCTTCCTCTCCCTGCTGATCCTGACCACCCTGCTGGGGAACATGCTGGTCTGTGCTGCAGTCACCAAGTTCAGACATCTGCGCACAAAGGTCACCAACTTTTTTGTGATCTCGCTGGCCGTGTCGGACCTCTTGGTCGCCATCTTGGTGATGCCATGGAAGGCCGTAACAGAGATCGCCGGGTTCTGGCCGTTTGGTTCCTTCTGCGATACCTGGGTGGCTTTTGACATCATGTGCTCCACGGCGTCCATTTTAAACCTTTGTGTGATAAGCTTAGACCGCTACTGGGCCATCTCCAGCCCGTTTCGCTATGAGAGGAAGATGACACCCAGAGTGGCCTACGTGATGATCAGTGTGACTTGGACGCTGTCTGTGCTCATTTCCTTCATCCCAGTGCAGCTGAACTGGCACAAGGCCCAGACTAAATCCTACACCCCTCTTTCTGGGTCATCAGGCTCCTCAAGTCTGAATGGGACGTCTTACAGCGGCCCAGAAAACTGCGACTCGAGGCTGAACAGGACCTACGCCATCTCCACCTCTCTTATAAGCTTTTACATCCCTGTGGTCATTATGGTGGCCACGTACACCCAGATCTACCGCATCGCCCACAGACAAATACGGAGAATCTCAGCGCTGGAGCGAGCGGCAGAAAGCGCAAAGAACAGGCACGACAGCATGGGCGGAGGGTCAAGCATAGCCGAGTCTGAGAGTTCTTTTAAAATGACGTTCAAGAGGGAGACCAAGGTGCTGAAGACACTGTCAGTGATCATGGGGGTGTTTGTTTGCTGCTGGCTCCCGTTTTTCATCCTGAACTGCATGGTGCCATTCTGCGAGCAGGCGAGCGAAGGGGAGGCTTTTCCCTGCATCAGCCCCACCACGTTTGACGTGTTCGTGTGGTTCGGCTGGGCTAATTCCTCCCTCAACCCCATCATCTATGCCTTCAATGCTGATTTCCGTAAGGCCTTCTCCATCCTGCTGGGCTGCCACAAACTATATCCAGGAGGCCACAACATAGAGACAGTCAGTCTAAACAAGAAATGACTCATGACTCTCGCAGCACTGACTCATCCTTAATGCTAAGAGTCTGAGCGTTCCTGTGTAGGCCGGTTTGATCGACTCCCAACGAGGACACTGCTTTTTGTGCTGATGCTAAGTGAGGCTGAAGGATACGGTAACCCTATATGTACCTGTGTTTGCATTAGGTGAGTGGCCTGCCCCGGAGCGAGCTTGCCGCGCTCATTGTTGCCGCCGTGCTGTCATCCTAACAGAGGAAGCCCCTGCTAAAAGGAGAGAGTGGATTTTGGAGATTGAGATTAAGACTGTGTGCTGCTGTGCCAGGGCGCAGGAAGCACAGCGGTGCTGACACGCCCCTGGGATAGATAATCCCATGACTGGGCAGCGTACAACCTAATGCTGTCAGACACTGCTCTCTTCAATACCATCACACACAAACGCAAACACAAACACTGTCAAAACATGCTCATCCAAATACAGCATAAACGCTGCACCCAGCATGCACACTCCAACAAATCCCATGACAGCACACTGACATGCTGCTCCTCATTAAGTTAACATTGTGTGCTCAGCAAGGATTCCTGCAGAAAAGCATCAGACCAAATCATCTTTCCTTAAAAAGAAAAATAGTTGGTAAAGTAGATAATTTCATATTAAAAGAATAATTAAAATAGGTTTTTTTATCTGGAGTTTTTCTTTCATGGTGTTAATTTAAATTCTATGAAAAATGGCTGAAAATGTGATGTTTGACTTCTTCTGGGAGTGAAGTTGAATAATGAAGCGTGTGAAAATGCAGGTCATATTCCAGTGCTGATACCTGTTCATGATTGTTATTTATACCTCATCCAAATGTCATTGTACATGCAGACACATTTATTTAACAGACATCTCATAAATTATTTAAATTCTGCTGATTTCCTCTGAAGAAAGGATCACAGCAGAGGGTTTGTTTGGCTTGTGGTGTCTCTGAACGTTGTGCTAATGTAGAGGCTGATACAGAATCACTAATGGAAACACTTTATTCCATGGTCCTTCAAATAGGTCATTATTTATGTTACTAGACACTTCTGAGGCCTTATAAGCTGCTTAAAAACATTAATCAGTCGTTTTAAGTGTCGATTAAAGCATATTTAACACATTTATCATTGCATATGTGTATCCATGCAAATAAGATGCTTCACAACATAAGAAATTATATTTTTACATTTTAAAGATGTATAAACCTTATCATGCACTTAGTAACAAGTAGCAATTCCCCTTAGCAGATACTGAAATCCAAACTGGGACCAGTGTGGCCTTGATTGTAATAAATTATTTTTTTATGCACTTAAAGGGTCCTACTGTATACGGCACAGGTGTCATCCCTAATTTCCACCTGTTGCAGGTGTCATTTTCATGCCCAGCATTCAAGCTGTTACTGTTTGCACCCAGGGCTGTGTTTGTCTGAAAATGAGGAACCAAACTTTCATGATTTTTTTAAGGATTAAACATTATTGATGAAAAAAAAGCTATTTATGAACTTGAATGAAAACTACAACATGGCAGTTTGACTTGTAGTAGAAGCAATTACCATATTTCCAATGTATTAAGCCATATGTTGTTGCCTCTTCTCCGAGAATTTCACATAATCAAATGGCCTTGATTATCAAGTATGCTTTATTGTTTATTAAAAACAGTCAGAGATGCTTGCAGTAGGCATCCTGGCAATGTAGTAGTCCTCATTAGCAGTTTGTTAGCAAAATAACATAAAATTTTAAAATTCAAAAGCGGGGCAGTATCAGAAGCATTTTATCATTTCAAGTTAACCGATAAAAGCTTGTATGCATGTGTTCGTCATGAACCTTATTTTAGGTGTTTATCCCAAATGAGTATTCTAAAATCCCATTAGCACCTTTAAAGCCAGGAAGTGCTGAATGCTTACTCACTGCTGTGTTTTTGGACTCATTCCTGTACCACCCAAGGGTACATCAATGAAAAAAACACTGACCCTTCATGACTGTCCCTGCTGTAGTCTGTGGTCAAAAAGTAAACCTACATGACCAACATTTTTAGCTAATTTATCTCATTTTGTCATGAAAGGGTGATCACTGATATTTTTAACTGTCCTTTCACTGACAGAATAAATACTGTTTAGTTAACTCTTTCTGCTGCTGGTAAACTAAGTCAGAAATAATGTGCAGCAAAACAAACGTGTCTTAAACAGGCCCTGAAGAAGGTGCTTCTAAAAAGTTTGCTGATGGTGGTTCTCTGGATCACCACCAAAATCTAATCACTTTAAAGTTGGACCATTACCAACACCCCCTGAAAATTTCAGTGAAATCTCTCCATTAGTTTTTTTGTAATCTTACGAAAAAACAAACAAACAACAAGCAAACTAAAAAACAAACATACTGGGCCAAAAACACAACACGCATGGTGGAGGTAATAACATGTGATTTGCATTTTGAGTAATGAGGTTGATGGGTAATTTAGAACTGTTCAGATAGTTTTGGGACTCACGGTGACAGCAGGGCTGCACAGACCTGATTTTAAGAAAACAAAACAAAACAGGATCCATACACAATTCAGGCAAAGAAACTACACATCCTGAAGTCCTAGACTGTCATAATGACCTCTCTGTGGTGACAACAGTTAGCATCACCTCATCAGGCTCCTGCAATCATCCAATTGTGAGATGTTTCATCGGCTTTCATCTTTAAAGCTGCATTCACACCAAAAGCAACTCCGCTCGGTGACTTCACGTCCGCTCGAGTTTCACAGCGATCATATGATATATCATATAATAGGATGTACAAGCTGACATTATTCCAACTGTATCCTTTTCACTCACTTATCAAACACAAAACACTGCAGCTGATGCCCTGCAGCAGCATCGTCTGTGAGTTTTCTGTGGTCCGTCAAGGCGGATCTAATGTTCTCACTACCTAGTGTTTCCCACACGAATATAGATTGTTCCTCTGTAGGCGGATAAAAAACTGTCTGCCATGGGTAACCGTCACACATGCATACACCATTGATTAGCTGTTGCTGCACAGCCACACAACATCGCATGAAAGATCAACTTTTTTTAACTTTGACATTGCGCAACAAATGAAGTGATTGCCTTGAATGCAGCAGTTGCATCGTGGGAGCGTTAGCCCCGCCCCATCGTGGCTGTACATTGACTTTGCATGGAGAGTGATCGCCTCAGATGCTCAAGTTGCTTTTGGTGTGTAGGCACCTTCAGAGCGACTTTGGCATTTAGCTACACATTTAAAATTCTCCCAACAGTAGGTTTTATAAGATTATTTTTCAAAATAATTTCTCATCTTAAAAATGCAATATACTATATTTGGAGCCAGTAGCGCAACATAGAATGGTTGAATGCAAATAAGTGCATAATTTTTTATTAATTAGTCTGTATGAGGCTGATATTAAATTTGTTTAAACAATTAACAGCTCCATCCATCCATCCATCCATCCATCCATCCATCCATCCATCCAACACGCTTATCACTTCTCGGGTCACATAGGGGCACTGGAGCCTATCCCAGCTGATATTAGGCAGGAGGCAGGGTACACCCCAGACCAGTAACCAGCTGGATGCAGGGCCACATAGAGAAACAAACAACCCCTTTTACACCTCAGGACATTTTAGAGACACCAAGCAACCTAACAAGCATATTTTTGGATATGTATGAGAAAGTTGGATTGCCTGGAGAGAATCCAGGCATGCATCGGTAAAACATGCAAACTCATCACAGAAAAGCCCTGAATGACACGGGTTCAAAACGGCAACCTTCTGTGCCACACGAATTAATATCTGATAATTATGAATAACTGGTCTAAAAACTGGTTTCAAAGACCCTGTTAGTGTCTCTGAAGCAATGATAAATGTGTTAATAATGCTTTTATGGACACAACTACTTTTTATGTTTATAAGCCAATAACTGCTTGATCCAATGACCCCAGTATAAAGTGTTACCTCACTGTATGTGCTGACATGTATCAGTTATTATGTGCTCTGTGAGAGAATTATTAAAGCATAATCTTTGCTAAACTCTGCTCTGTAACCACGGCTTTGACTGTTTCTTTCCTCATGGTTTTCTTAACATTGTGCACACTTAAGTAATTGCTGAAATCTGGGAACTCTTCCTGATCAGGTTTCTTTCCTCGTCGGATTTCATTGTTAGACGACACACCAGCTGTAAACTACACCCTCAATTTAGCCAGATTATTTAGGTCACATGAGGTGGAGGTAATCTCAGAGAAAGCATCACACTTCCGACCCTTCATTTTGGATGACAGTTGAACACCAGGCGCAGGTGTCACTTTCAAAAATACACTCTAAAAATTAAGACGTAGTGTTTTTCAGACATCAGTTGATTAGTAGGAGCTCCTGCTGCTTCTTTTGATTGCAAACTACTTCTGCTGTGACAGGTGCTTTTTTTTTTAAAAAAAAAAAAGTGTATTTAAGCTTTTTGGAATAATGTTTAGTTAATTTTACTTACCCACATGAGACCTAGAAATTCATCACGGTCCTTGGAGACATAAACCTTAATGTTGTATACTTCACAACTGGAGCTCTGCCTTTTCACAAATGTAAAACTATTTTCAGAAAACATTTTTGTATTTCTGAAGCTGGTGTAATCATAGTTCAAGTGTTTCAGAGCAGGCCTTTCACTGGAGCTCAAAATTCTTTTGTCTTTTCACCCTTTGGCAGCTTAAACCTGCAGCTCTCACACTTCTTTTTCAATCAGCCATTCTTAATGTCATTTGACAAATATGTGTACTAATGACAAAAGTGACAATATTAATACAGATAATAACCAATAATATTACCTTAGTAATTATTTTATTTGTATTTCTTATAATAGCCCTATGATGCTCTCAAGGTTCCCACTCTTTCCATTTTCCAGGACATTTCCAGGATGTTTTCAACTGTTAAAATATTGGTGTGGACAATTCTCAGGTTAATCTAGCCTTCTAAAAAAAGAAGGTTGCAGGATGATGACCGATATCTCTAGCTAGCTGCACTGTATTATATTTAACTCAAGATGTATATATTTCTCATCTTAGGGCATGAACTTTGACTGCTAGCTATCTTTTTAGTCTGGCTTTTATGTAGTATTTTACGACAATGGATTTTTGGTTTGTCATTTTTTTTTATCTTTATTTTCTTGGCTTTTTCATAGGTTTTACATCATTTTGATATTTGTTCACTAACAAGGCATAAGTAAGCCAATTTTCCAGGTACATTTTTTCCAGGACATTTCACTTTTTCCTCATTTTCCATATGTTTTTCATGACTGGAAAATTGGTCAATCATTTTTCAGATTTTCCAGGTTTTCCAGGACATGTGGGAACCCTGTGCTCTGCAAAGTAGTAAAAAAATTGTTCCTGTTGGGATAAAAAAAAAAAAAAACCAAAAAAGTAATTTATAGAAGATAGAAACTATTATTATTGTTATCATTATCATTATTATTATTATTGTTATTATTATTATTATTATTATTAGGAAAAATAATAATCCACTTCAATAGCATTATGTTGTGGAAAAAATCTGCAGGTTATCTAAGGCATGATGTAAAAATATACATCTTTAAGGTTTAATTTGAAATGATCAGTGTTTAAATAAAGACAATATGTTTTAAGATTTAATGGTTTGATGAACATCAACAACAAAGCTAATGTTAAAATGTAATATTTTTTATTGCCTTTAACCTGAAGTGACCACTTCTGAGACAAAATGGGTGGATGCTAACCCTTATTCCCAAAACGGAATACTTTTGTATTCTTTGCATGTTTTGATAAGTCCGCTTTTAGGAAGCAAAAATTTAAAGGTTAAATCCTTCTTTTTTGACTGAAGCATCAAGAAATTAAATCAATATTTACACACATTAATGAAGCAAACATATAGACAATAAATACACCAAAAAAGTATAAAAAATCCGGAGATATCCCAGATTGTTTTGATGGAAAGATTTCCTATTCTGCATTTTTTTTTTAAATATGAAAGTGCTGTTCTTCTTTCTGTTAAAACAATCCGTTTATGATGCACTCGACTTGGCATGTGAAGAGTTATACTTCTGAAAAAGAATGATTTTTTCATATTTATGGCCAGGATAGACATTGGTGAAAATTTGATAAAGTTAGATCAAAAATGAAAACATAATTCTGCAGCCCTTTTATGATGCATCTGCTTTCAGACAAAATTTTCCTTGTGTAACATTTTTAATGGATGTCTGAAGGTTAAATCACCCAGACTTTCTAAACCTTGTGTGCTTTCCACTTTCTCTTTATTTTTTTTTAAAGAAGACAAGAGCAGTGCTTACTGGAGGCAACAGGGTCAGTTATGAATATGACTAAGAGTTCATAGAACAGAGGCCATTACTGGAGAGACTGTGCGTCTTCTGAGATTTTTCTTTTCAGTTTTGTATGTGAGTGAATTTCTCATAATTCTGATCCATAGTTATCCCACCCTGACGTGTACATGGGCCAAAGCTGAACCAGGAGGTGAGTCTTTTAGTGTTACATATATGCACAGCTTCTGAAGTCGTTCTCTTCTCAGGGTAAACCTCCCGAGGGTTTGTGTCCAAGTCCTGGGAACATGACCGCCTGCATTGTTTGTCTCATCAGAAATTAAATGTGATGTCTCCACGTCCCCTGACTTCAGCAGTTACATTTTACATGTTGTTTTGGCAAAATAGGAAATACAGCTTAAGGCTTCTTTTCCTGGACTCCTGGAGACCACAGTGAAGTAAACATTACACAAGAAACCATTAAAAATAGTCACTTAACTCTGGGAAAACCACAAAAATGTGTGAGCACTTTAAGTGACCCAAATTAGATCTGATATCTATTTATGAGCTGCAGAGATACTGCTGCACTTTAATTATTGCATCTCTATGTCAAGCTATGCTTACTTTCTTCAGGTCACATACCCTCATAGTTAATTTAAAGCAATAGGATGAGTGATATGTCAGCCATTTAGTCTGTAGAACGAAAATGAATAAAAATTCCCTCCTTAAAAAAATGTCCTTTTAATGTGAAATAACAATGCCACTGGTCACAGGAATAATTTCATCTGATCATAAAGCTGGAGACAAACTCGTTATTGAGTATGCATAGGAATGCACGATAATACCAGTTTGATATTGCTATAGTCCGACATCAGCCCAAAAAGGAAAGTATCCGTATCGGCAGGTATTTAAATGTTGGCAGATATGTCGGCCTATATATTGACCACACAAATCGGCTGGAACATCTGCATATTACACAAATGTACAACATTGATGCACCTCCTCATCACTGCATGGGAACATTTAAAAACCAAGTGTTTCATTTTTTGCATCTGTTCCTTACAAATATATACCGTAACACTAAAAAAACAAGTCCATTATTTTTAAGTACAGAGCTTGTGCTTTTGACTGGAAATATCGGTATCAATAGGTGATAAGGAATTACAATTATCAGCATATCACATATTGGAAGGATCCAATAACGAGCATCCCTAATACATACACATGTTGACCGTCACGTGTACCGTTCGTCAATTCATTAATGTGAATTAACAAGATGCAGACACAAGCTAAAGCCCACACGTCAACAGTAGAGTCATAGACACTGATGAGTAAAGCCCACATTCATCAGCATCTAAAACAATCTGTGAGGCTGTGCAGACACAAACATGTCGGTCAATCTGGCTGATGACTGAGCATTCTCCCTGAAAGTCGAGAAACAAGGAAATACGCTTGTTTAGGAATTCAGTTGCTGACTGTGTACACTGGTGACTTGGAGTTGATACCATGGTTGACTTTGTCCGTAGATATGTTTGTGTCAGCTTAGTTTCCTTGACTGTGTGTTCTCACAGATGAATTGATGGAGAATTATTTGATACAATGATTAATAGAATAGAAGAACTGAAGGGTACAACCGCTGCTTTTTCTGATGCTTTGACTTCGACATATATCAGCACAATGTGACGGTTGTACTTAGGACCCAGAAACAAGCAGTTGGATGTGAACAATGAACAGTCTTTTATTGACAGCAGATTAAGCACAGTTCAAAGCGGGGTTTAACCCGCACACTCAGAAACGACTGGTGAGAGTTCTTTCAGGTGAACCAGAGAAGAGACGTGCAGACCTAGGCTTACCAGGTGTAACACGGAGAGAAAGGCTGTGGCTTGAGCGGGGATCGAACCCGCGACAGCCAGCTTTGCAGACGGGCGCTCTCTCAACTTAGCCAAACGGGAGATGAACAGATAGAGGCTCACTCAGTCTTTTCAGAAGGAAGCTGCGGCTTGAGCGGGGGTTGAACCCGCGACAGCTGGCTTTAACAATGAGCCCTTCTCAACTGCGCCACACAGAAGATGAGCCAAAACAGGGATTCACATAGTGTAGCAGAAGAAAGGCTATGGCTTGAGCGGGGATCGAACCCGCAATAGCCAACTTCGTAGACGGACGCTCTACCGACTGAGCCACAGAGGGGATGTACAGGCAGGAGCTCACACAGTGTTTAAAGGAGAAGGCAGTGGAAGCTTGACTCACTCTCAGACGAGCAGAGGCGTTCAGGAACACTCAGAGAAGGGATTCAGGCCAATTCACGTAGTCGAGGACAGGCAGGGATCAGATACCAGACGGATAGCACAGCGTAGGACAGGCTGGATATGGCGTCAGGAGACAGGCAGGGATCAGATACCAGGCGAAGAACACAGCGTAGGACAGGCAGGACTCGGCAACAGGAGACAGGAACAGGATCGATAGCCGGGGATTCAGACAGGCTGGTGAATGCAGGACAGAAGATAGTCGATACCTTGAAGCTCAAGGTCAGGCGAGGGCAAAGTCTGGGACGAAACTTGTCGGCAACGGGTGATCAATCTGGGAAACAAGTCTGGAGTTCTCAGCATGAGTGCGAAGACAGTCTGACACTGACTGAGTGTGGAGCTGGAGCTTTTGTAGGTGGCTTGATTGCAGCAGACGAGGTGCAGGTGTGAGCAGAAACACAGGTGAGGTGAGTCTGGACTGATTACACTGCAGCACTGGAGGCAGACTGGAGATGATACTGAGGCTGAGACTGTGACACACAAGGGAAGGGAACTGATAAGGTTTTACTGATGCCGATGCTGACAATGATTCTGCTTATCAATTCCTTCAATAATTCCTGCTGATTGTGGAAAAGAGTTGGCTTACATAGGTTTTTGGTAACAGCAATGTCAAACACATGACAGACACTCTTGTACAGTGTTTTGTCTTGCTGAAACTGAGGACACCCTAGGAACCAACAGTAACAGGGTGACCAGTTAATTTATCACACCGCTGTTGTAGTAATAATAACAACTGTATTACATCTTCATTCTTCTGTCTGCCATGATTTTTACATTCTTCGTAATTATTCTGTTGGCTGCCTCTGACGAGAGCATGACATCCATCATTTGCAAAGTATGTCGAACAAAGTATAAGGAATTGTTAAGGGAATTGATAACCAAAAAAGCTAATGATATCCATTCCTTGAGGGATCTATCATTGATTCTTATCCCTAATCAGCCAAGTTGGTCACAAGTCATTAGTTAACACCCTAACTCATTACACCAATACACCAAGACATTTCAAACAGTGCACTTTGTAAAAACAGAATCCAGACAATGCTGATTCTGCTGATCATCTTTTGTCAACAAAAATCTGATAATATTGATTACTGGTGTTTATTTTTTCTTTTACTTTCAGAATTACCACCATGTTTGCTGTGTACTTCTCACACATCAGACAGCAAACATGGTGGTGTCGTATAGTAGCACGTCACATACAGGTAAATAGACAAAAACAGTCGTGACACTAACGGATGCAAATGTGAACAAAGGAACAAACTACAATAGTATCTTCAGCTCAAGGTCAAAGAGGTTGTTGCTAAAAGGTTTATCTTATTTGTCAAAGTTGATAAATTTCTAATGTGACACTGCAGTTTTTTAGTAAATTAAAGCATTTCACTGTTTCTTACAGCCAATATCACTAATCTCTGCAAGTCTGCAGCACAAATTGTGACATTAATGCATACCCTCTACTGTGAAGCACAAAAATGAAAAAATCTGGAGGAAAAAAAGCATTGTTTAACCTACATACCAAAATTGGTGCTTCAAGATCTGGATAAAACAACTAAAGTTGCTCATTTTCCCAAGTAAACTAAGCCTTTAAAATATAGGGTTCTATAAAATACCCAATCATGGAATTGGACATTATAAGTAAAATTCAATATAAACATAGAATATCACCAAAATGTCAATTTATTGTTATTAAAATATATATTTTTTTATTTTTCAGAATAAAAAGGAATGTGTCACCTGGGAAAATAATCTGAGGGGACACTAAGGTTGGGCACCAGCAAAATTAGCAAAGAAGCCACGGAACTCCTGAGTAACTCCAAAGTACAGGGCAGAGGAAGTTCTAAGTGATTATTGTGTGTCAGGTGATCGAATGTCCAGCAAATTTTGTACAATGCTGTATATTGGACCCCTAAAGATACATATGAGAACCACCTGAGTGAAAAATCTATATTTCATTTTCTCTGGGTTAAATTTGCATAAAATACAAAAATACGGGATCTCCAAAAAAAAAAAAAAAAAACGGAAAAAAAAAAAAAAATTTTAGAAAAAATGGAATTTGGCAAATATAACATTGATTTTAGGGCCCTAAAAACATACGAATGCATGTCCTCACTGGATTCCTAAACCAGTAGGTAGCCTCAGTTACATGCTTGGGCATAAAATATGTTATAGGTCTTCCCTGAACAGACATCTTCAAGCATGCAGCAGCTAAAAAGATCTGACCAAGTTTCAAATGCTGTTTCATTCATAAATCTTGACGCCAAAGGAAATCTTCAACTGCAATTAAATGTCTGCCTCAGCCAGACTGTAATGTTCTGAATGCACATGCAGCTTCATAACAACGTTTTTATTATTAAAATCTTTTTGTGGATTGTGTGTCGCAATCAATTCGACCTTCACTGCTCAAACTTCCTGAAGCAAATTTCACACCAGAGCCTCACAGGTCAAAATTAACTCTACCAGCTGTGTCTCATCCTAAATTCCTCTTGTGCTTGATGAGTCTGCTGATGTATTGATGTCATTAACAGAGTGAATGGGGCTGAAATTGTGAAAAGACTAGAATAATGAAGTAGTTCAGGGACTGTAGACCCTCTTTGTGGTCTTTATTCATTAATTTTCAGACTACAATAACTGACTTTAGTCCTTAATTAAAAAATGTTGACAAAATATTGCATGAGAGTAAAAGTGAGAGACAACGGTGACTGTTATTTATTTTTTTTTAGCTTTATGTATTTACATCAATGAAGCACCTGACAGAACTTAAATCCCCTGATGTGTCTGAATATCTGAATGAGTGTTAAAAGGCTGTGGTGGCTGACGTGTGGGAAGAAAGCAGAGCCATGACAAGGACCCAGATGACATTGTGTTCCAGCTTCGTTTGCTTTTTCCATGTGATAGAATCAATAATACTGATACTTGGCAATTTGGAATTCAATCATTAAACGGCAACAATATAAGTCAAACATAAGCATGAAATTACAACGAAACTGAAACATGCTGTGTCAAAAGAAGCTAATCTCTTATTTAATATCATGCTGTGAGATAAATCGATTTTTTTTTAGATACAACAGGCTTATGGTTGCTGGGCTTAAAACAGAAGTTCCAGAGTGCTATGTGTAAGGAAGCAAAAACTGCTACAAAAATGGCTGTTCAATTTCTGTATCTGATTTGTGTTTTGCACTGTTCAATTTTGATGACCAACAATCAACCATTTGTGAAGCCCCACCCTTTACAGGAAGTGATCCTTTATCAAGTCCCACCTCCTCAGTAACTGTCAAGGTGCATTCACATCGAATGCGACTCTGGCAACTGATATCACGTCACTCAAGTCTCAACCATGGATAGAGAGATTGGTCTATCATTAACAGCTATAACATGGCAACCAGTGTGGATTGGAATTTAAAAAAGCCCTCCCTAGACCACTGATGTCTGCAGCTTGGTCCACTTTCTACCACAGTCTGTGGTCCCATGTTATCTTTTGTTGTTGCTTTGACTGAGCCTGTTGGCTGAATTTGCATTTAAAATGAACATTTACTAGGGGTGTAACGAAATGGTCAACTCACGAAACGATACGAAACAGGGCTCACGATACGAAATACTCACAATACGAAATAAAGATTAAGGAAAATCCCCAACAGTATGAAGTTGTGCAAAAATCTCATTTCTTTATTTTCTTCCTAATGCAAAAAATAATAATACAATACAAAAAATATTGCTGCATCAGTTCAAAATAAATGCTCTTAGAAAAAAAAACAAAATTGTAGTTTTTTTTCCCCCTTATTTAGACTACAGTGCAAATACAAACATAAAATCTCAATAAAAAGTGATTTGTTGTTGTAACAATCAGGATAAGTACATTCTTGAATGAAAAGGAAAACAAAGCAGTCCTCAGAGTTGCAGGTTAGACCTATAAATGTCTGAACTGTGAACTATAATATTTAGCCTATAACAGTGCATATACTTCTGATCTTCAAGTATGATCAAATTCTGTCAACTCAACAGTAAATTTAAAAAAATCAAATATTGTTTTTTATGCAGACTTACACAAACAAAGTGGAGCAGTTCTACTGTTTATGCATTCAATGTGGATTTTAATGTTTCCTATGAATTGACGGTCAGTGAATGAGTCAGAGTTCAGAAGGGGAGAGTTAGTGTGTGTGTGTTTGAGCGAAGAGGGAGAGAGCCATTAGCAGGAGGTGTAGAGATTACCACTCACGGTTTTGTTCGTGAATTAAAATTGTAGTTGGCATGGTTACAACCCACAGTGACTGTTAAATAAAAGCAGGTATTCGCAAGTCGGAGTCACCTTTATTTTAACGTCTGATGGTATGACAGTACAGCCGCTGCCTGTCTCCAGTTCAAAGTAGTTGGTAGTTGTTCTCGCCGCAGTATACTGCGAACTGTGGTGGCATATTTTGCACACGGTTGTTGTTTTGTCTGCAATCTTCTCACGTTCTCTTGTCTTTTACATGGGAAGCCAAAATAGGTCCACACAACCAATTTATTTGATGAAGGAGCGTCAGTTAATTCCCCCACTTCGTCCTCCTCCATATTGCGGCGAGTGTTTAGCTAAGGTAGGCGAGGAGGGTTTATTTCGTACTTTTATTTCAAGCGTCTTTGAATTTTATTTCGTCACTTTTTTATTTCGTGAAATTTCGTTTCACCCCTAACATTTACTGTGTAATACAACTGTTCATTTGTGCGATTAAAGTGTAAACACTGGCATAAAAACAAACAGACTCACACTCAGTTGTCCTCTGGATCCACTCTCTTTAGGCTGTGAACTGTCCTTGCCTCTGTGAAACCTCCTCAAGCGTGCCACAGTAAGGGAACAGCAATTAATTTGACTGACATCATTCAGAGTGATGGCTGAGGTGGCGACAAGACAGGGTGTGTGCGTGCATTTGTGAGGGTTTGTGTGTTGAGGCAGTACTATCACCTGCTCCAGCATTCAACCCAGAGACCCTGCAATGTCATCCCCGCTGTGCTAACACGCAGAACTCTTCTCCTTTACTACCTCTTTATTGTTCCTCCAGTAGAGCTTTGAAGAATCTCAAAGCGATACTGTCTTCTCAGATTGGCACACAAGAGACGTGATGTTGGACGTGGTGGCTTCAGATGATGCTAATGACTGGCCTCAGGGAAATGATTTACTCAGACAGGAAGCGAAGAGGAAGGAGAGGGATAGTCTTACGTAAGTTTTAGGCAGTGGAAGCTTAAAAAAGGAAGGCTAAAAGGATGCTCTGTAAACAACCGAGAAGTGTTACAATGGTCAGACTGCTGTCACATCTATAATGGAGTGTGTTGTCACATGTTGTTTGTGTTCAGGAAAGCACACCTTGCCACGTGAAAGGTGTATTTTTAATCACCCTCGCTCCTCAGGCAGCATCTTTGGGAAGTAGGATGCAGTTAAGCGGTTTTGCAATAATCTGTATTACTCATTAAGTATGTATTATTCACAAGTGGAAGAGCTAATTGCACTACAGTTTAATGCATTTTTAATACCTCACATGACACCAAGATAAGCATAATTGAGAGTGAACGTGTTGGTGACTTCAGCCAAAGTGCGTCATTGTGGCGACACGCTGTCAAACATGGATGCAGCTTGCATTTTGAAAAATGCTGCTGGTCCTATTTTTCAGTGTCTGCCGTCCTTGGTGAGGTAAACAGAGGCTCTGTATTCATTTTAAGGTAGAAATTCTAATGTGGACACATACTGGTCCATTTCTCCAACATCACCTCCCCAATCCTCTGAGGGAATTCTTTCAATTCAGGGTTGATGGAAGCTGTCTTGTAGGTCTCAGGATAAATTTACAAATGTGTTCACATATCTATCTCTGCAGTTTTTATCGGTTGCTTATAGCAGTACTGGAGTGCAAAACATAATAACAGGAAGAAAAAAAATAGAAAACCATGAATGAGAAATGCAACAAGCCCCATAGCAGAAAATGACAAAGATAAAATATCCCATAAATGCACCGAATAGTGGAGATTCAGGACAGTAGAAAGACAAGAGTGACCCAATGTCCCCTCCTAGCCCTTAGGACTTTGTTCTTTATTCTACCCTATTCACTGTTTCTCTCTCTCTCTCCTATCAATATAGGCACAAAATGCCCAAAAACAATCTTTAAAAAAACACCAACTAAACAAGCAACAACACAAAAGCTCAAATGTGTTTCTTGATTTGTTATTGTATTTCTTTTCGTCACGTTTGTCTTATCTCTTGATGTGATTTTGTTTTTTGTTTTTTTGGCTGCAGTCATTTAAATGTATTTGTATTTTTACCCTTCAGAGCCACCATAGTTGCTTTGGGAATAGATGTACAGCACATTGCCCCACAAATCCTCTGACCTTTAGTGCTCATCCTTTAAAGCAAACACCCCCCGTTCCTCTCTGCAGTTTCACTCCCGCTCTTCATTTTTCTTTCTTATCACACCACTCTGCTCTAGTCTCTTCCTCCGCCCGCACTCTGTTTACTGTTTGTGCTGCAGGCCGCTGGCAGCGCCGTGTTGCCATTCGTCACTCCAACAGGCTCCAGTGGAGAGGACAGGCCCTCTGACCCCACCACTGGGAGAGGAGCAAGGGAATGAGGGGAAGGGGAGTATCACAAAGGACGCCCGAGTGGAACTGAATTATTACAGATAAAGAGAGATGCACAGTAATCACCATGGAAGATGAAGGAAAAGATTAAAAATAAGGTGACTTTGTGAGGCCGTGTCCCACAGACAGACCACAACGAGGAGTTTTTCCACACTTACTAATAAATACAACTACTTGAGCATGAAGCGATACAGGCGTACTGGCAAAGAACAGAGTCGAGATTGTTATTATGCCAGCTTTCTATTAAACAGCTGATCCAAGGCTATCCAGCAAATGCTGACAGACAGCTGATTACCTCCAAGCTGTCATTAGCTAAGGGGGTTGTTTACACAGCTCTGTTTTGGCCTCCAGGTTACATGAGAAAGGTGCCTGGAGTGTTTGAATATGCAAATTTTTGAAACCAGTGTCCAGGATGGAACGTTTTGAAAATGGATTTGTTTTGATCCATGTACATGTGTTTTCGTGTTAAACACTGCTGTCACCACATGCACAGTACTCTTTCACATGAAGGCTGTCTGTGCATAACAGGAACAACAACAGCTCTGGCCGTCTACTGAGCAAACAAGTGTGCTGCTTACCATGCTCAGCTTGTTATCCAGACAGATTTGTTGTCCAGGCAAGAAAATCCTGCATCATCATGTATCCACTCACCATTGTTTGTTTGTGAAAAGCTCTTCTTCTTCGTACATGCGTTTTGTCTCTGCAAACCTATACAGTATTGGCATTCACGCTCCATGTGATCGATCGCAGATTGCTTTTGAAAAAACAAAAGAAAAATCTTTCAGTTTCTGGTGCAAGCGTCTCCATGTAAACAGGGCTTCAATGCTCTTAGACTGCCTTATTTAAGCTGATCCCAGCTTTCAAACTTTTTGCTGCTACCTCTGCAAGCTGCTTTGCAACCCTCCCAGCTCCTCCTTCATGCCACATCATTCTCTGACTTAACCAATGTCTTGCTGTCATTGGCCAAATTCATGCTGCCATTTAGAGGCGTAATATTTACCTCCCTGTGATGTTTCACCTTTACTGTGAACGTCTTGGGAAGAGAATGGGGTAACGAGTTGACCCCCTTTTTTGCAGAGGTAGTAACAGAGGGAATATTGCAGAGAGGGGGCACGCAGAATCAGCCAGAGACTGGAGCGGTGCTAATGAGCGTCTCTTGTCTGTATGTTGGGGCTCACGCCGTGTTGCGTGCATCCAGGCCATATTGCAGCATGAATCAGCTCAGATATTACGGCCTCATGGATTTAAAGTCAATGTCTTGAGGTGTAAATATATATTACAGCCTCATTGCTGCGCTTTTGCATGAAGGCCATGTGAACTGGGCTATTGATGCTTACTGTGGGGGGATATTTAGCTGCCTTTTCCCTGCCACATGTTCTCCTTTAGGTGAAATGAAGGCAGTCAGGAATGCGTGCTGTTCTCCATGATCAGTACATAAATGGGCAAAAAATTCCCCACCAGATCCATACCACCAAATTCAAATTTCTGTAATAAAGCTAGTGTAAACTGCTGTTAAATCTTAACATTAGTAACAGCAAATAAGCTTAAAAAAAGAACTGCAAGAAAAGCTAAATTTAAGTGACTGCTCTGGTGTCTTTTCTTGACAAAGTGGTCCTGACAGACCTATGCATTATTTAAGCATTTGCAAGGCAGAAGTTAAGCATTAGTAAATGTTTTTCAAAACACATTTAAAGAGAAAACCCGGAGTTTTACACCATCTTAGAGAGAAAACCAATAAAGGAGCAATTAGTGGACTTTCTCACAAGACCAGATTTTAAGCTGATAAAACTTTACACTGAAAACCTGAGGAACTCTGATAAAATCCTTCATCTGCCACATCTACATAGCAAACAAAGCTTTTAGCTTGAAAAAGTCTTTATCATGACTTGCTTCATTATAGCATTGCATTTATCAGCACTTGCACAACCACATTTTCTGTACTTGTTCCCCATTTCTTCTTAAAAAGTAACTTGAAGTGCTCCAAGAGCACAAAGCTCCCCAAATGCATTTCCAGCTTTGTTTGCTTTATTTACAGAGTAATTTACTGATTAGTGGAAAATTCCCCAATGAAAAAAATAATTTAAAAAACTCCTGGATATGCCTCCTTGTCCACAACAAAGTATATTGATACAAAAAGACAAATACACGTTTTTTTTTGTCTGCAACTGTAATGAATGAGTAAATAAAACGACAAAAACAATATCCATGAAAACATGAAAAACACGGTGTACATACCCACTTTGGCCTACATGAGTAAAAAAGATTATAAGAAATTTCACGTGATTGAACAACCCAAACAATTTAGAAAACAGTCGACAGCATTAACTTGTAACAAACTTGACTGAGTGTGTAGGTCAAAACATTTGGACACACATCTTCATCGTTCATAATTATGAGACCCCCAATAACCCTGTGTGTACTGTACAAATGTGTCTGCATTAATTATGTTTTTGTCCATTTAATCACATCTTTCCTTTCACTTGTGGAGCATCTGTCAGTGGCAGGAAGTGAAAGTGAGTGAGAGAGAGGAAAGATGCCTCAGTACACGAGCAACAGGATCTCACTGCTCTCTTCACAGTAAAGAGCCACTGATGCTTGTTTAGCTTTTGATCTATTTTTGGGTTTAAATCCTTTTACTGACCTCAATGAACTTTATTGATGCCAAAATAATCTGAACTAGACATCATAAGACTGTATATTTCCCCGTGTCCTCAGTTTGCAGTGTCACACTGAGTCATGGAGTGACCTCTGCTGGAGACGAGACAAACATGGAGATGAACTGACCTGGATCTCTGTTGAAGTAGCCCCTGATTAAATCCTCCAGACGGATGACTTCAGATTTTTTTATCATTTATTTTCAGGGGCATATACAGTTTACTAAGACAAGCAAAGGCTATTCATTTCATGTATGTTTAGTGTCACATCTGATGTTAAATGCATACAATTGTCTAAATCAAATCAGTAATGGTACAGGCATGTTTGTTCTGAATTAACCAGAATTCTCAAAGTTTGTCAGTTCATGGGTTTTACTTCTTTCATCGAAAAAGCTGAAAGATGTTTCACAGGATCAAATTTTACAGTCATCACCTGAAGCTGCAGTGGTTGATCTGCTAAAGCTCTGCAATTTATGTGTGTATTTATAGAGAGAGAGGTGCAAGTTCACTTAACCATGTAAACAAAAACTGTGTACAAGTCATAAATAAATGTATTTCTTACTTTAGGCCCAATAACACAGGCATTCTCATGGTTGGATTATTTGTTATTGCAGAGCACAAGTGGGGCAATGCCAAGTTAGCCTCATTTTTATATATCATGATGCAACATTAGCACATAATGATTTTTTTTTTACTTCAAGTGACCCAGAAACTACAATGTGTAGGACAGACATCAAGGCTTTCCACAAGCGCCTGCTGCCAGCTTAAGTATCGTCTCACTGATTTACATCTTACTACATGCTTCCTATTGTTGACTTGTTTTCTCTTTCCTGGGCATCTGGACTGGGACAGAACATTTTCACTTTTAAAGCACAATATTCATGTTCCCACCTACAGTCTGTGTCTCCCACCACACCTTGTCTGTTTGTAGTATAATACATTTTTATCATCTCTTAATATTTACAGTCATTGGCCACTTTTCAGGTAAACCTTTATTATTTTATGTCTTTTAAGACTAACCTATTAAGAATATCCTGTGATCTGAGGTGCAAAGAGTGAATTTGTCCCATATATCTCTGAAACGGGTCAAAAACTTTAAATATTAAACCTCAATACTTATGACCAAAATCTTTGAGTGTGGCTAAGTCTGATGATTTCCGAGTCATGACTTTGTGAATTGTGACGTTGAAAGAAATGTAGCCTAAATAAAGAACAAGGAAGCAGCTGTAAATAAAATGAGCATGACTGACCTGAGACATGTTTTGGTGGACCTTAAAAATGGAGGGTCAGCTCACATGTTCACACTGTCTCCGGGATTTTTTCCAAAGAGTTTTTTTTTTTTTTAAATAACATGATTTTTCCGTCATAAATAGTCCATAGACCACCATATTTTCCTCTCCTTATATGTCCTATTCCATGTTGTGTGTTGTGTTTCCAGTTTTTACGATGTTTCTTCATCATTTTTGTTAGATCACGTTTGCTCATGTGAGATTTCTTCTTGGAAACTCTAGATCAGTGGTGGGACAGAATCATTATGTGTGTGGTGTGCTGTGTTGAGATAATCTGAGCACACAACACACAGTGTGATCAAAACTGTTCAATGCCTGATTTTATCATCTTCATTTGTGAGGTCTCAAACGGATCAAAAAACCTTTCAGACATAGAAAGTCCTTATATGTGCCCCACGTTAGCCACAAAGGACTTTTCTTACACACTCAGTCATTTAAATTCACTTACATAATATTGCAATGAAATACACATAAAAATACACATTCTTTCTCCCACACTCATTTGCTTTCATAAAAAAACTCACACAAAGTCTCTCATAAATAATTCTTCTTAAAAACAATACCACATATAAACAGACTTCTCCCAGTTTCTCTCATACAAATACACATTAACACATACACACTTGACATTTCACTAAACACAGTCTATGACGTGAACACACAATTTCTCACACTAATACACACAGGAACATGATCACACATGTTCTCTGCTGCTCACATGACTGCTTACTTGCTAAACATAGGATCTCAAAGCTCCAGGCACAAAATTCATCTACATTAAGTAATGACATCAGGAACATGACTTATAAGCTACCAATAACATTTCAAATTAAAATTCCCAATTTATCAGTTTGAACATTAAATATCTTACCATAAAGTTGTTTTTCAGCCTTGTCTCACTCTCGAGTCAATGACAAGCCAGTAAAAAGAAACAGACAGATAAAGCTCACCTAGCGCTAGTTAGCTTTAGCTCAAACACTGGAAGTCAATGGGTAGTGCTACAGTCATCTGATAAACACTTCAACAACTCTAAACATGCCTGTGTGCTTTTTGTGATTCATATTTTTACCATGTTATGTTATATTATATTCTGCTAGCTTTATATTGTCTTCTTCTACTCCCAAAAAGAGGCTTTGTTGTATTAACCTACTTTGTGGGGTTTACATGTGGGACGACATTAACGAATGACTTAAAGCTATGGTCTATGATTTGGAAGCTTTGTACATTTTTATAACACCGTTTATAAGGCTGTTATGGTCCTATGGTCCTATCTACACAGTATAAAGACCAAAAAGAACGAAAAAAATCCATTCAGTATATCCACTGCAAAGCTGCATACTAGCTGACCAATCAAGCCAAGAAGCCTGTCAGGTTCAATTGGTCCGTGAGTTGGTCTGTGAGTCCATCCAATCCCCCGTCTCCCTCACTACGCAGCGTCATGCCCATGGTCCTGCCTCCTCCCCTCTACCTCCGGTGAGCAGCTAGCAGCGTTAGCTATTGAACTATCATGGAGCCAGAAAAGCCTGGCGCCGAAACCGGGAAGCCGCCTCCCTCTCCCGCGGGGCCCAACGGAGCTCTGCCCGCGGGTTGAGGCCTGTTAGCGGGCTAACGGCTAACGAATGGCCTCAGTCGGCCGTCAGACCTTCAGCATCGGCCGTTTCGCCCCTGGTTGATCAGGTAATGGCTTTGTTTACTACAGTGGGAGATGTCTGCTGAATAACTCTGGTTAGTCTGTGCCTGTCCTGGCTAATGACTTGTAGCGGAGCGGGTTAGCCTGTTAGCCGCTAATCGTTAGCACTGTAAGCTGAGCTGGGGAGGACAGGCTGAGAAAGATAAATCCTCCCCCACAATCGGCTCCGCTCTGGCGGCGCCAGACCCGCATTGCAGCCGGTCCAATTGAAATGGCTACTGCTGTGTGTTACAAGGGGGATGTCTGTCGTGTTTGATACTTTCAGTTGAGCTGAGCTGTTTTTGATTGAGTTTGCTGCTGATATATTATGCTAGTCGCTCGTAGCTCTGTCCGAGGGGGCTTGTTGGTATATGAGGCGACACGAGCTGGGGGCGGGATCTTGGAACAAGGAGGGCAGAGGTGAGGGAAGGGGGGGCAGGCTGCGGTTTCAAATTGTAGACCACAGCTTTAAGTCTTTTAAACAGCTCTTTTAAGGGAACATTTAGTACCAATTCGCAGTGATTAGTGAGACGTTCATTTGTGAGCCATTCTTCAGTGCGAATTGCCTGCAACTTTAAGAATGTTAGCGTATCCCCTTAATTGTGTATTTACAAATCAATGTGTTCTTTCCTTCACATTTTACATAACGCCTAACTTCATTCGAATTGGGTTTTGTATTGCATAGACATACTGGTTGTTTGTTGACACAAAGACAAAGGAAAAAAGTGGGTGGTTTTAATAATTTGATTCTCTTGATGCTGTCATTTTGTTCTGATGGACTGTGTGAAGCTCTCTCTGTACTGACATGTTGCAGTGATGTGCCAAAATAAACTCGTCACTTGTCATTTACTTGGTAAAGTCAGGAAAGGAAGATAAAAGAAATTCAAAGACTGGTTGAAAAATGCAGTTTTTGTAAAGAAGTAAGGTCCAGTCCAGTCACACCGTACAGACAGAGGTGATGTCTGGTGGAGGCGGCTCTGAATGCAGTGCAGGCTGTTAATGCTGCCGCTGTTGATGCTCTCGCTGCTAGGGTGCCCCATGGGTGATGTGACGATGCATATGCTAATCAGCTAGCTTGTGGGGGAGCGCAGATGTGTCTTATTTGTTTAAAAGGACAACATCAGCAGCAGGAGCTGACAGAGATAGAGTGATCGCTGCCAAAGATGTTAGCAAACTGGCAGATATTTGTCCCCTCCACCTGGGCTTTATTCATGTGATGTCTGTTCACCTTTTGTTAACCAGAGCTGATGCTCTTTCAGAACATCATAATACAACATGCAGGCTATAAAAGAGTTATTTTTAAATGTTTTTCTCTAGGACCAAGCAAAAAAATCCTTCTACAAAACTATATTTTTAAGAAGCACAGTAGAGCATGTGTCATCTACCACCTCTCTGGTAAAAGCTTTTTGGAAACACTTGATGATTTAAGAGAAAAAGGTGAAAATGTGTTACTCTGCAGTTTTTATTTCATTCACACCCACACAAGATGCTGATTCATGTAGCCAGATTTCCACAATGGAGCCTCTGCATCTTCATACATTCACTGTAGTGCTGAAAGATTTAGCGTTTTCGGGTGAAATTGCAATTTCAGACAACAGAATCACCAAAGCTGCTATTTTTGCGTCATTCCTGACTGACCCAGGAGCTTTTGTGTCAAGTATTTCATACATACTTCTTTATTTGCTTTTACAGAAGTGCTGGTCCGCAGGTCAACAACACAAAGCCTTTTTTAGGATTAGAAGTTGAAACACTCTTAAATAATGAAAACAGATTATTTATAATCATCATTAGATGATGAATAATGTGTCATGTGCTTTTGATCATCGACTTCCTTACTGTTGTCTCTAGCTTGATTATAAAGAAATCGTGAATCTACCAGTACCAATACCTTCCAGAAAAATCACAATTAGATCTTTCCTAAAATAGTTCAGCAGTAATTCATTGTATACATACAAGTTCAAGACGTGATTAAGTTTGAAAATGTCTGGTTGGTTACCTGCACAGAAAACTGGGTCCCAGACATGAGATAGTCCCTCATTTCCCTCTGTTGTTGCTCTCAGAAAATTTAGCCCACACATTGTGTTGGAAAAATTGACCCTAATAATGTCACTAAATGATATGTCACGTCTAGATAAGAGATACTCCTTGACTGGTGGGATTAATGTGCTTTGGTATATCTGTAGAGCAGTGGCGGCTGCTGGTCAGTCAGGGAGGGGAAGCTCATTTTTTTCTGGCCTACATCATAAATTTATTTATTTATGTAAATTATCTGTGACCCTGTTGTACCAACTAAGTGTCTTTTCCTGGGATTTTATTCCCCAAAACCCACTTTTGACCAGACAACACATTTTATTTGTGGCAGCACTTCCAGTGAGCCGGCTCACCTTGTCATACCAGGAATGCTGAAAAGACCTGATACTTTTCCCCACCTTTTAAACTAAATCAATCTTAGGAGTTGATCTGCCCTGCTGTTTGACTCTAATTTTCTCTTCGTAAGGAAAACTATCAAATAGCTTCGCCAAAATCTGGTCTACAACATTCATACTATCTGCCATGACGTGCAGCTTGCTAGCAGCTGGAGCAGCTACGTGAGACCACTGTTTGACAGGCTGAGTGTGAGTGAGAGGGAGAGAAGCTCCCCAGCCACAGCTGCTCGTTGGTGAAAAGAAAAGGTGGCAGGAGAGAATCTTCAAACACAACGCTACTCGTTTTTAAGAAAGATAAAGTCGCTGGTGACCGATAAATCCTCCGAGTCTGTCCAGAACAACTGAATGTAAAACTTAGAAGATACCCCGGTGAAGGGTGAGCTTTAAGATCGCTGATTGGCTCATTTCACTGTCAATCAAAAAAGGATTCGGCCTCAGACAGATCATCCAATCATCATGCAGAAGCTGAGCGTCCAGGCCAGCCCACTGCCTCATAGACCCCCAGAGACGCTGAGCGTCCGATGGGCGGGACAAAGCCCAGCGTTTATCCAATGACCGTCCAGTTTCCACAGTGGAACAACCCACTCTATATTTAACCGGTGAAGTCTGAAGACGCTCAGCGTCCGGCTGTGTTGAAGCGCTGAGACGCTGCGGGGATGAATGGGAAGGAAGTCGCGCCAGTTACCTGTGATAAGTAGCTGATTCTGAACAAAAGATGAAGGTATTCTAGCGCATATTTAGTCAATGAACTGTACACACAGCAGTACATATCAACACTTTTTTGGGGGACATTTTAGGGGAAGCTGAGCTTCCCTTGCAGTCTTAGAGCAATCGCCACTGCTGTAGAGACAAGTAAACATTAGAGCCCAGTGCTGGAAAACAGAGGCTATGTCACCTTCCTGAAAGAGTTTTGGTCAGCCCCTTTGGATTCAAAACTACAACCACTAAAACAGCTCGATCCGAGCAGGGCTGAGACAAAGGGGTTTATGCCAATATTTAAAATCTATATAATTTTTAAGGTAAGAAACTTATCTATCTGAGACATCTGAAATGAGTGTAAACTCGTCAAAAACAGTAAAATAAGAGCTGGACAAGGCATTTTAAACATGAGCTGCGACTACGTCAATTCACAAATAATAATTTTCCTTAGGATTTTTCAGGGTGTTGAGTGTTTAACCAAAATATAAGACATACAATAAATGGTCAAAATGTATGTCCACTGTTTCTAAAAGGAAATAAATTTACATGATGTATTATGTTATATATCATATTGGCAGATAATTGCCTTAAAAATGAACATCAGATCATCAGACATGAAAGTTTTGGTCAATATTTCCTTCTAGTATGTACTGTTTATAGTGACATTAGTGTTTTCAAGTATTTTATTAAAATTTTAAAGAGTATTTTTTTTTAAAGGAGACATACGCTGACCCATGATTTAATACTTACATATAATATAATAAATTTGAAAACAAGACCTTACACCCCCTTAATTTTCAAAAAATGAGATATTGTATTTTTTCTGATATCCTAGAACGAGATTTGATGCCTCTGAAAATAGGTCATTGCGAGATGTCCGCGAGATTTAAATCGTCGTGACGACACAAAGTACCTTTCTTTTTATTGGAGTAATCTGATAAAACACTTCCTCCTCTGTGATGTCCGTTAGCCACAAAACCGTCACCGAGGAACACATTCGTCCAGCAGCAGTATATAGATCCCTAGCTCACACTCACTCATTACCAGCTCTGGCCTGTAGGGGGACTCAATACGCGGTTGCTGCTTTAAGCCTGCCAGAAAATACAGTAGAAGAAGAAGGACAAGCTGGCTCTACCCCCGATAGAACTGACCAATCAGAGCACAAAGGGCTGTGACGTTGCAAGGTAACTGTAGGTCATCCTGAGATCCTCGTGTTTCAGCAAGACCTTCATAGTGGCTTAAAGTGATATTCCAGGATTGAACAAGTTGGGTCCTATCACAAGGTTTAGGGCAGATATTACCCCTACAACAGTGTTTATGTTCTTCAGAAACCCAGGGCACTAGGACCAAACCCCGCTCCCTGCTCGTCTGCCGGTTTCCTCTGCACTCAGACGGGGCCATATTTTACTTGACCAAAAACATACATAAATGGACTCCCACCGAAAAAATCTGATATCGGTCTGCATTCACGCTTTATTTAGAGAATTTTCAGCGCGTTACTTTCACACAAAAACACCGCTAAATAAGGCTCTAGTTCTCATAGCTCCGTGAAAGCGTGGCTGCGCTGCAGAGCCTCCGCTGCAGCTATGGCTGAGCAGTGGAGCCGTTTCCGCTATGAGAGCATTTTGAGAACGCTATTGTGGGCAATGAAGGAACTAAATGACTTGTACTGAGGGCAGAAATGCTTTACAGGCATCCCAGTCTGGCATAGTGAAAAGGAGAAACAAGCATGGTATGTCCTCTTTAAAAAAACTACTTTCAGTCATATCCTTATATCAGTACTGATTTTGGTATCAGTTTAAGTAAATTTGAAATAGGCCTGTGCTTAAAATATTGATATGGCAAAATATCATCATGCACTTCTTGGGGATACGCGTATTGATACGGATTCTACAGAATCGATACGGCCTCAATGTTTGGAGAGTTGTTGTAAATACACTTTTTGTAATATTAACAATGGCACAGTTCAAAGTAGAAGCCAAGTTACTTGATAAAACACAACTTAGGTCTATGATCTTTGGGGACCTGAATTAAAGTTCTTAAGTTGAATAATTATTTAAGACTCATGCTTGTTCTTTATCTTTTTGTAATACAACAAGTTGCTAGGAATTCTGATAAAAGCGCAGTCAATGTTCACAATTTATGTGTATCAGGATACGTATCATATCATGGCCTCAGTATCGGAATACGTATCATATCATGGGGTTGCTTACTGTTACTGTTTGTTGACAAGAAATCAAAAACTGTGCATCCCTAATGATATAAATCATTAGTTAGTTGTGAATCAGTTTTTATCCATATTCAACCACAGTGCCAAAACAATTTATGCAAGTTCAAATTGGTTCATTTAATTTCTCTGTTTATTTCAAGAAGCTCATGTTTTAAATATTATGTTTAAAAAGCTCCCAAAATAACTGGTACAGAAACCTTTTTACTGTTGTGTTTCTTTACCTTTTTCTACTAACAATGATCCTTAAACATCCAGGCTAAAGACACTACTTGTCAAGGTTTGAGAGCACCAAATTTTCACATTCTTGCTTTGAAACATCTTTGGTTGATTAACAGCACAGTTTCCATTGTAGTATTTTACATTTCACAATTAAAAGGATGTGATAATTACATTGTTTCATTCAAAACTGTACCCAATTTACAAACTTCTTTTGGAGGTTGTGAATGAACACTAATTTGTTTTTTTTTTAAAGAGAAATACTTACCAACCCTTTTCTTCCTCAAATCATGGTCCGGAAGAAATTTGGGAGCTCACTCAAGCCTTGCTTTTTTGTGTTTACAGTAAATGTAACTGGGCCAAACACCAGAGCAGAAGTCTTTCTCCTCATGAGATGGCTTGAAGAATAAAAGCATCACAAAGACTATTTATATCAAAACCATAAATAAGAATACAGGTGGTGGATTAAGAAACCCGAGGAGTTTGGGCAGAGTAAACACCAAGGATTGCTGGTGAGTCTCAGGGGGGCACAAAAGCCGGGCACATTTCTTAGGTTCTGGTCGGTGCATCTCAAAGAAGGATTAACAGGGCAGGAGGAGAGCACTGAAGACCACTCAGCTACAGACATCCCACTTGGATGATGGCACAGTGACAAACTAAACAAACATCCTGAACAGACAGACAGAGAAGCAGCAGGAGGGAGAGACAAAGACAGCATGAGAGTTTGAAAGGAGAGTGGACTGTGACAAATAAGTGTATAGCAGATTAAGTCCACTCACACCTGCTCCCTGAACATGTGTGCTAATGAGAGCTTCATTCTGAACAGGGGTAGAAAGTTACTTCATACATTTGCATAGTTCAATAATTAAGCAGCTTATTGAGCCCTTGACTTTCCAGTTGACAAGCAACTGACTCTACCAACATATGTGACCTATATTTGAATTAAGGATTATAACAATAAAAACATACTGCTGATTATTGCAGCTGGAGTCAAGAATGCCAGTCGCTGCAGGAGGTCTGAAAAACAGTCCACAGGATCTTAACAGAAAAGAGCAAACAAAATCCTCCAAAAGATATGAAGTGGGAAATATCCTTCAATGGGATATTAATACATAAAGACAGAGGGAGAACAGAGACAAAAAATCTTGTAATTTTCAAGTTGGGCTACGACAACATCTTCTTAAAATTTCAGCAAAAATCTGTCCAGTATTTTTTGTGTAATCTTGTTAACAAGCAAACAGGCAAACATACTCCAGCAAAAACATCCTGGGAGTTCAGTGTGGTATGAAAAAAAAAGAAAGGATGGATGAGCTTGAGCCTTAGTCAACTGAAATTAAGTAGAAAAAATTAAATAAAACGGTGAAACTTCAAGGGTAAAGTGGTGGTTAGAGACCCCAATAATGTGTTAGAGAATAATAAAGATGAATTGTGTTAATTAAAGGTGGAGTCAGCGATGTGGGAGAAAACAAGTGGAGAGGTTGTTTATAAAAGAATTTAGACCCGCCCCCCGAAAGCTGATGGACGTGCATCATCATGGAAACGGCCGTAGAAACTGCGGAGCTGACCAGTGTAGCTAAGGTAACCCCGACTCGTCAGACAACTCGACTGTCATTATTGATAACATCATAACAACAGTACATTCTGGCAGATAAGACAATAAGATGAATGCCCGATGGCTGTTACTGTTATGTGAAGCATCACAAAGCTAATGTTGCCTATCTATCCAGCAGAAAGACGGTGACATCCGCGTCCATTTTCAGGTCTTTCAGTTCGCAGAATTCCCTCGGAAAGCAACACCAATGTTGACCCGGGTCTTCACTCTTTCATGGTCATAGCCCCTCTTTTTCACTTTTCACCCCTCTGAGCAGCTGGTTTACTCAACATCCATGACAAATCAGTGGGTCAATTTATCAGACCTCCACCCAGTTGCATTCTCCTCTCCAACCCTACAGTCAGAGGCATGGAAAAAGGCATCACTGACAAGGTAACAAGATTCAGCTGAAAGGACATGCAGTCCATCGGTGTAATTCGAAGTTGAGGGTTAAAGGTTTTATTACTGAAAATTATACCCCCATACCCTCACCCTTTTGCCATGTAGAAAAATTGAATCGTCTTTTGTTTTTTTACCTTTTGTTCCCTCTTTTTTCAGATCAGCTCTGGCAAAATTCATATTTAAAGCAATGAATGAGTCATAATTCCAGTTATAATGAGGAGCAACTAAAAAAGACCAGAAAGATGGAATTAAGGACCAAATAGCCTCGCAAAATCATTCCAGGACTAGAAACACCTTAGACATTCTTTAATGCTGCTGGATGCAGCTGGTCCTGTGGCAGGACATTTGTGTCTTTTTTCTTTTTTTTTTTCAAATCTATAGGAAGGACACAGACAGCAGACACAGTTTGGTCTATTTTAGGAAGGGACTTGTCAGACAGGAGCACAGCAGGAGCCCCTTGTACCCTCTGGAAAGTTCAGGCGGGACCACACGAGCACAAGCAGATGCTCACATGCTTATGGGCACACTCACACACACGACTACACTTACACAAGAGACACAGCTGGCAGAAAGACTGAGGGAACAAGGCTTTTGGATCTTTTGTTTGGTCACAGACGGAGCGTAAAATGACATGTCCCATTTCTGTTTGTGGTTCTTTACTACATAACATGAGAAATCAGACCTTTTATGGCATTATTTTTGTGCCACAATTCCAAGCAATTAGTGCAAAGTGTTGGGCGCAAAAATGTTTTTTTTTTAGCAAGAACTAAAAACCAGTTTGTGTAAAAGTTACAATCACACAAAATACAATAATCAAACAATAATCAATAATGTGCTCAGGTAATGCTTTTTCACGCTTGCACAATACACATAGGTGTGCATTAGCAGCATTTTCCCTGTTTTACCTGAGTGCTCCTTCCAAATGTTTTTCCTCAGAGAGCTAGTTGACATTCCCCACTCGCTCACACCCTTTCACTCTCTTTCTCTCTTAGTCTTGTACTCCCTCAACTCTGACTTTCTGCTCGTTCAACATGGCTGCGTCAGTGGTGCAGTTGGATAGTGCGCTCGGTCAGTGATCGGAAGGTTGCAGGTGTCCGGGCGACACATGGTGATGTGTCCTCGAGCAAGACACTTAACTCCACTGCTTCGTCAGTGGTGTGTAAATGGGCATGAAAGGGCGTGAATGTGTTCGAGATACTGATGGATATCCAACATAGAAACTCTGAACCATCAGTGAAGTGAATGTGAGAGCAAATGAGTGTGAATGTGTGAAGATGTAAAGCAGCTTAGAGTAGTCAAACAACTAGAAAAAACTATATAAGCACCATTTAAAATGTGCCACAAAGACAACCAATCAGAATCCAGACAGGGTAAATTCTGATTGGCTTGTTACTATTCAATTATAACAAAGAGTTGGGAAGAGAGTGAGCTATCAGTGTTGCCAAGTCTGTGTATTATAAGCGACTTCGGGCTTCTTTTTTAAAAAAAAAAAATTGCTTCAAAATATTGGCAGTGGGGGTTGCGTTTTTTGGATTTGCTCCAAAAGTGCAGCTGCTCATTTGGGCAAGTTTTTCTCCCAAACCCAGAAGCACACTCTACTACCAATATATACTCACTTCATAAGTTTCACAAACTATTTTGTCCCATCCCAAACACAAACATAAATGTTATAAACATGAAGGAAAATGACTGCCAGACAACCGCCAGTCTGAGGGTGCTTTCACATCCAATACTTTTCAGTTTGCAGTGTGAAAACCAACTAAACCAAATAAGGACCAAACAATGCAAGCAAACCATAAAGGGCATTGTGGGTTGAATATGGCCAAATATCACAATAGCCAGCAAGCTAGTGCAGCTTTCCCTGATAATCAGATGCAAGTGGCTAACATAGGGATGGGAATCGAAAACCAATTCCAGTTGAGAATCGTTAACAGCTTCATCAAAGAATCGATATCATTAATCTTTTTGCTAATCAATTAACTTATCAATTCCTTCCACTGACAGGGTTCAGAAGCGTCAGAATTGTGGCTTAATTTTAATTACACCTACTGCACAACCTTAAGTGAGTGGAAACACCAGCAACTTGCAGAAGCAGTTATCTATACTGTGATGTATGTTTGGCATTGTTGCCACTGAAAATTAGACCATTTGCCCACATGCAAAATTTGCTGGAATCAATAAGGGAATCATTAAAGAATTGGATCGATTAGCAGGATTGTTAACAGCATTGGTATTGATAAAATTGTATCATTCCCTAACATTAACATTAGCAATGCTAGCACCCCCAGCCTCCAGTCCTCTAAACAGTTTAATGTCTACATATCTGTGTGGAACATGGTTACTCATCACTTCACTCAAAATTCAAGTGTCGCCTATAACAGTCTAAATGTAGCTTTAATTTTATTTCATGGCACAGAATACTTCTGAAGTGCTTTGAGCTGATGTTATTGTCGGTTCTGTATTTCCTGACAGATGTCAGGAATAAAGATCATAGCTACAGCCAGGTAGTACAGTGGCAGGTGGCATACCATGCATCTTTTGAAAGACTTTGGTTTGCCAGACAAAGTGCAATATGAGAGCAAATCAAACCAGCTGAAAAATGAGGCACTGTTTCAACTTCACCCCCATACCTAAGTTATTCTGCCAAACTTTAAAGCTGGGGTCAGTAATTTTTGAAAACTAGCATGAATTTGAATGTAGCATCTCCTCAGGACTCTGTTTAGCCCCTCTTCCAAAATGCCCCCCCCTACGCACATGCGCAAAACATTATCATAGTAAAGTTAAAAACAAACAAGCATGGAAAGTTAGTTAGCACTCCCAGCCCGATGTTGATCGGGGTATAGGTAGTTCCTCTGCCATTCCTCACATAGCTGTCAAGTCTCCCATTTTGGCCATGAAACTACCATATTTTACGTATTTTATCCTCTTTCCTGCTCTCCTCCTGTATTAGTATTCTCCCATAAATCTTCCGTGTGACGATATAATAATAAAACATTCCTCTGCCTCTCCAAACTGAACTTTTTCACTAGCCTGAATGGGGCAGTAATGCTCTAAAATGATGGATGCCAACCGCCATAAAACCGAAGAAGAAGATAAAGCCTTGCAAGAACGTCCACCTGCAGAAGCCTGGGTGGCAGCTGCCGTGAGATGAGAGCCAACAGCAGAACAAACCAAGAAAAACAAAGAGTTTATTTTAGATTTCTTCTACACCGCCTTAAAATGTGAGGGATACTGGAGCTTGGTTGGGGTTGTGGGATGGTTCGTAGCGGACTTCCCTTATTTTCAAAGACAAAACTTGAAAGGTAAGCATCCTCCTGTGGACTCTGATCCCTCTCAGTTTGGCTACATGCACTGAGTCTGTGCAAGCAAGCAAAATGTGCACAGGAGGCAGGCAGAATGGCGACGGGATTTGATTGGTTTAAAAATTGGTGTCACGCCATTTTTATTGGTTGGTGTTTTCCCTGTTTCTGCAGATAGCGGATATTTTTCGCTCTGTTTTAAGAACACATTATGAATTGATTGCCATCGGGTCATAAAGACCATTTTAACCAGTATTACAAAAAGTGTATCTAAATCAGACTACCAACCCCAGCTTTAAGAGTGAAGCTTTATCTGACCCAACCTTCCTCACTCATACTGCCACCAAAAGAAGATAAAGACAAAACTTTTAATCTTCATGGAATGGATGAAACCCTTTAAGTCGTGACATCAACACCTAAAAAAAAGTATGTTATGTTGAGAAATTAAAGTTTAAGCGGTTTGAACGAATGATATCAGAAGGGTCTCTAAAGTTTGGTCTCCTTTACAACAAAAGTAGAGTCTACTCCTCTAAAGGCATAGTAAACCGTCTGAAGTTATCTAACAGCTGCACGAAGAGAAAAAATAAAGCAGTTTTTAAGCCCCTGCAGTTCCCAGCTGACCAAATGCTGCTGTAACACGTGTAACCTGCTGTAAGCCACTTTAGGGCTTACTGTGCATCTACAAAGTAATATGACTGCCATAGGAGAAAAATCTCTCTTTCCTACTGCTCCTCTATGCAGAGGTCAAAGGTCGGGTCAGTTGGAGAGCTGCATCCCTGTGGCAGTGTTCAGTGGGTCACTCAAGGACACCACAATGAAGGTCTGTGCCTGGGGGTTATGAACTCAGATCCCTCTGCTTATCCCACGACCATGATGCCCTCACACTGATAATGAGCAAAACAATGGCTCCCAAGCTTTGAGGATCTACTTAGTAAGTTTCTGGATCATTCAGACTCAGAAGACAGTTTCCTGACCTTTAAGAAAACACATTCTGCTCTTCAAAACACTTCACTGGTCCCAGGACGATACAGAATCATCCTCAAAATCTTTCTACGAGTTCACAAAGCTCTTAATGGTTCATCTTCTCAATAATAATTCTGACCTGTTAACTCTCTACAGCCCGACTGGCCCCTTCGGTCAGCGGGTATTTTAGTTCTCAGAATTCAATTGGATAAAGAGAAGACTTTTAATTACTTTGGTTGTGATCTTGAGAACAAGTTACCTGTTGACCTAAGGGCCACCTCATCTGTCTTTACGTCTGAAGATGAACCTCAAACCTACCTATTTCAGACCACATGAATCATTACTGCATGTTTGCAAGATCCACTGTGTGGTAAGTTATGGTGAATGGTAAACAAACATGAGTTTATACATGTTTCTGATCTTTCTCACTACTCAAAGTGACCCAGGACACATCTATCCTTTAACACCCATTAAAGTCCCATCCACGCAATGATGGTTCTGATTTCCAATATACCTCTGTCAGCAGTAGCTTGGGGTTAAGTGTATTGCCCAAGGATGTGTCGACATGTAGCAGTTGGAGTTGGGCTCGGCTCTTCAACCCTCTGATTGATGGTAAAGTGAACTCAGAGACTAAGCCTCCGATGCCTTATCGTTCATTGGTATGCCAAACTATTTTTCTGCTTTACCCATTTTAAATTTCTTGAAAATCATTTTGATATTTTTTTGGTCTGCTATATCATTTGGCTAATTTAACTGTGTGTGTACTTGATTATATATTTTCAAGCTTGTTTATGAAATTGAAATTTGTTGTTAATTGACAGATTGCTGTTTTTTTAGACAGGTGTATGACATTGAGCATCTGTCATGCATAAACAGCAATTCAAGTGCTTTAAAGAGTAAAAAAAAACACTAACTATAGCATTAAAACTTTAAAACAGGGAACAAATACGTTATTGTTTCAAAGCCTAAAAGTTTTAAAAAGTGATCTGTTATCTTCTGTGATAGTGTAGGGCTTGATAGAGGGTAACTTTTTGCACATGCTTCAAAAGATGCTTAAAATAATCAGTAAGCTACACAACACCCAATTCAAAGAGGTGTATAGAGAGGAATTCTTGTCATTGCCTCTTTAAGCTGCACTACAAACAGATTTTCTTTTCATTTAGATGGAAGAATAAGCAAATCAATACTGAACAGATTAGCTCTATGCCTGTAAAACAGTATTATTAAAATGAACCAGCATGCTGTGAAAGGCTAAATAAATGTCCCGTTCACTCAGAAATAACAGGCTTTATTCACGGTCCCTTAGAGACACCTATTAGACCGTCCACTCCACACAGAAATCCATCCAACAACAGTTAAGATATTTCAGGCTGGACTTGAATAGACAGAGAAATCAGCTGGCATTAGAGAGAGGCTAGCGTGACAAACAGATGGATAAATCAGATGCATGCTCAGCTGCTGCCCTCTAATAATATAAGGATTTACTTTATATCAACACAAGAGCGGGAGAGGAAGTGGACATGAATGCTGTTTTCGAGGACTATGTTAATCTTCTTTAATTGTTCCATCTGGAAGTCTGCTCCCCTGCTTAGCCCACCTTCTGTTTATCAATAATTCAATATGTGAGCAAACAGGGGGCCAAGGCTAGGCGCTGTATTTACAACAGTACTAAACCTGCATGAGTCCATGATTTATTGAGCCTCACATGTTTTACTGGGGGACAATTATGGAAAAAGAGTGGAAACATTAAAGATACAAGCAGAGGCTATGAACAGGCTGGCTTATGGATAAGCAGTTTGGGGGGTTCAGCTCCTAAAGAAACAAAGACAGGAGGTTCACAGCAGGAGTTCAGCCCTCTAGTTAACTCATAGACACCAAGAAATAATGGCCTACATATGATATTGTGTTTACCACAAAAGTAGATTGTTATAACATGTTTCACACAGGAAACAGTGAGTAGATAAATAACAATACAAGATGCTTTACTGCATCATTCAAACAGGTGCTACTGCTGTTAAATCATTATGAGTACATCCTTCTTTAAAATAATTCAGTGTACTGGATTTACAGTTCGAAAATTGTCAGACTAACTAATATGGGGGTGTTTCAGGGGTCTCTTTGAACAATAAAAGTATGCTCTCCCTCAATAAAGCATTTCTTCATGTCCATATTCATCAACACACCACAGAGAAATGACACACTTTGGAGACATTTACTAAGACATCAGGGTTTAAAATATCACATTATCTGTCCAACATAAGTCTTAGTGCAGGTATTAAAAGAAGGCAGAGCTGTCTTGGGCAAAAGTGACCTCTCAGTACAAGTCCAAGCAGGCTGTTATACTATAAATACAAGGCTTTTTGTTAAGAATGCACAATATTATTGGTAATTATCCGTATTGGCAGATAATAGCCTAAAAGCTGGTTATTAGTGTCTGCAGATATAAAAAATTTTGCAGATATTTACCTATGCAAAGAAGGTTTTGTTTTTGGCCTTGTATGTTTGCTTGTTTGTTAGTCAGCAAGATTATGCAAAAACTACTGGATACATTTTGTTGTTCCTTTTGCCCCTTTGATTCTGTTCTTCTTTTTAGTGAAGTTACTGGTTTTGTGACTTGTCTTTAGTGTTTCCTGTTTTATTTTGAAATCCCTGTGTTCCTCGTGGTGTTTTCTGGCCCTCCCTTCTGTGTCTCTCTTATGATGATTATCCCCTCCACCTGTGTGATTGTCTCACCTGTGCTTGATGTTTCCCCAGTGTATTTAGGCCCCATCCACACAGAGACAAAACGTCTAAACGTATGCGTTTAGACCTTGGTTTGTCTTCATGTGGATGGGGCCTTAGTCTCTGTGTTCTCTCTCTTCAGTGTTGGGTCATTTATTGTCTTCACTGTTTCACCATGTGCTCGTGTTCTTCAGCGTTCTTCAGTGTCTCCAGTGTTCTCAGTGTGATCTAGAGTTTGTAGATAGTCTGTTTTTTTGCTAAGATCTTTGGTGATTTGCTTTGTACTTTTTGTGTTTGATCCCTTTTTTGTTAGTTTAATAATAAAGATTTTGGTGTTTATCTGCATTTGGGTCCTGTACCTTTGCTTTTTGTTAGTTTTTGTTTTTCAAAACCTTGACAATAACAATATCAACATGATTCTGAGTGCTAGGTGTTGGCTTACAGGGTCAATGAATCGTGTTTTGATGGTAACTTAATCATGGAAATATTGCTTAGAGATACAATAGCAATATGTGAGGTTTGTGCTCTCCTAGTGCTTCCTGGTCACAGATTATAATTTGACCAGACAAACTGCCCACAAATATCCCTTAAATTCTCTTTAATACAGTCAAAATGCACAATGTACTATGATGTTACCTCAACATCACTAAATGACCACCTTTATAAAGTAAAACAATTATCATGTTGTTTTTCTTGCATCACATCTATTTCTAACACAAATGGACTTCAATTGTTAAAGGAACAGATCAGTTATATTCATGAAGTGCGAGTGAGGAAGTACGAAACATTGGGCTGGACAAAGTGCATGTACACTGTGTGATGTTACTGCAACTTTTTCAAAGTAAATAATTTGCTATTTCATTGCATAAACTGAAAAAAACAACCTTAAAAAAGTAGAGAATGAGCAACTGCACTTTTTTTAATTAGAAAAAAAAAAAAAAAACGGAGATAAGAGGTTTTTGCCCAGCAACAACATTATATGTCATCACAGTATGTCCTTACCGGGAATAAACTCTTCACTAGATGTGAGAAATTGCTGATTCGCCAGTTGGCAATATTCTGCTGCATAATAGTGTAGTGGTGTTTTATAGCTTAATATTTTATTACTTCAAAATTGTAAGAAATTAAAGACATACATTTATTCAAGTTAAGCCTCTGACCACATGGACAACACAGTTTGTCCATACTGAAGAGACCATGCTTTGCATTGGTTATAAAGTGAGTCGGGGTTCTCCAAAGTTTAAAAATGTTAAAGGAATAGATTATTTGGAGACGAATATAAAATTTTGCTATGAACAAGGTTAACCTGAAATGTCTGGATAAACATCTTATATCAGGCTAAAACCCCAAAGTATCTGTTTTTATTCAGTGGAAAAAAAATAAGATGTAAAATCTAAACAAGATACTGGTCTCATTGAAAAATGACAAAATTAGATAGACCCACTGACAGAGTTTTTCAATTCTGAATTTAGAAGGAAGAATTTGCTGTACAATATTTGACATCATAAATTTGCTCATATAATTGGTGCACATGGATATTTTTGACCTGAAATTTAAAAAATCAGATTAAATAATGTAAGCTGTGCAGTGTCGGCTTTTCCATAAAGTGTGCTCACCGATAAGATCCTAATAGTTAAATGATTTTAAGACACACTGAAAATGAAGAATAATGTAAATTAAGCATTTCCATGTTTCATTTTGTAAACTTTTGGTCACTTGGGTGTTTCTACTGTTTTAAAAACTCAAACTGACTGAAACAATATGCAGAAATAAAATAAAATGCACCAAGAGAAAATAAACATTTACACTCTACAGCAAATTCAATTGTTCAATGCGACAAATGGTTAATCAGCCAATCCCATGGCATCAATGTCATGCATTTAGGCATGTAGACATAGTCGGGACAACCTGCTGAAGTCCAAAAAGAGCATCAGAATGGGTAAAAAAGCTGATTCAAAGGACATGGTTGCTTGTCCCTGACAGGCTAGTCTCTGTATTTCAGAAACTCCATACTCACTGGAATTTATACACACAGCTGTCTCTAGGGTTCACAGAGAAAGGTCCAAAATGGAGAAAATATCCAGTGAGTAGCAGATGTCTGGGCAACATGCCTTATTGATGTCAAAGGTCAGGGGACGATGGCAAAATGGTTTGAGACGATAGAAAAGGCGACAGTAACTCATCGGACTGAATGATTTCAGGGAAAAGATCTAATTGCAATTTTTCTGGCAGATATTGCAATGTCAATTCAGTGAAGCATTTTCTCAAAATCAAGCTTCAGTGCAATATTCATTAGTTACAGTATAGACAACAGTAAGGAAATCAATGACCAAAAGCACATGACACATTATTCATCATCTAATATTGATGATAAATAATCTGTTTTCATTATTAAAGGAATACGAAAAACGTCTCCTCCTAAACAGAGGCTTTGTGTTGTTGACCTGCTTATCAGCACTTCGGTGAATGCAAACTTCTGGCAAATAAGTAAAATAGTATTCATGAAATAGTTCACACAACAGATGCTGGGTCAGTCAGAAGCGTTGCAAAAAACTGCAGCTTAGGCGGTCACATGGTTAAGTTTTCTGAATTTGTGATTTTGATTGAAAACAGTAAGTCTTACAGTCCTAGTAACTCATAAAATCACTTGTTTCTAAATTTCTAAACCGACAACACCTGAAACTCTAAAGCAGATGGACACCAGCAGCAGAAGACTTTAGTTGCCTCACAAGTTTTGGATTCTGCTACCTGATCCAATTACATTTTCATCTTAGTGACTGTCAGATAATCAATAATTAACAACAACAATAACAAGTAGAACAAAGCAAAGTTAAATATAACATCTTTATTTGTTCAGTCCTTTCTCCTAAAGGGGAGCAATTCTCAGTCACACAGGCACAAGATGAGTGTCCTCGTCCACTGAGGACAAAGGACCTGTCTAACAGACCCCAACTATACATAAAACTGAGCTGTAAAGTAAAAAAAAAACAAGCCAAAAAAGAGAAAATAAAATCATAAAATGTTCTGCTCTATATGTCGCTTTTTAAAAATTAGTTTGAGAATTGTTTTTTATTATTTACCTTAGGTTTCAGTTTTGTAAATATTTACTGTTGTGTGTGAAGTCTTATTCTAGGTTCAAATTCATTGGAGAAACAGAGCATCCAGTTAAGGTAAATGTTATGTTTTTGGGTGTTAAAATCTGGACATTCTATTTTTTATTTCATTTTTATTATTCAGTCTCCCTGCCACCTTATTGTGGTCAGGGCGTTTGTGTGTTGCAGTGACTTTAAGAGCTAGAGCTATACCAGCAGAAGCTTAGTCTTCTGGTAGGACACCCAAGTTGGACAGGTCTTAAAGGAAAAGTTCGGTTCCTGCAGCTTTTACATTGTTTATAGAATGAAGAACAACAATATACTCACCCAGAAGGCTTTCCTGATGCAAACGGTGCTTCGGGAGATATTTAGATCCAGGCCATACAGGACCGCCATTGCAGCCTGTGTCTCTCCACACAGCGCTGTGTGGCTGAACTAACCTCTGAACTGACGAGCTGTTTACATGCCCTTTGCGCATGCGCAGTACTCTCTGGAGCGTTGCGATCGCTTCCTTATCTGTATATCTGTATACTGTGGCTCCAAACTGTAAGGACGTCCATCATATTCAAAGTCCTCCTCCACAACATCTTCATCCCATAGACATTCGTCCATTTTGCACAAAACTGGAAGAAGAAAGTTGATTTGTAGCTGCCGATCTTCCCCTGAACCAATGAGCCGCACTGCGCATGCGCAAAGAGCATGTAAACAGCTCGTCAGTTCAGAGGTTAGTTCAGCCACACAGCGCTGTGTGGAGAGACACAGGCTGCAATGGCGGTCCTTTCGGAGCAAATCATGATGGAATATCAGTGAAAAACATGAGTTTTTGGACGATTAATGCAGTTTTTAGGAGCGGCGATCTATGCCCTACGGGCTACCATTATATCGGTGTCCGCTGCTCGATTTTGGATCTAAATATCTCCCGAAGCACCGTTTGCATCAGGACAGCCTTCTGGGTGAGTATATTGTTGTTCTTCATTCTATAAACAATGTAAAAGCTGCAGGAACCGAACTTTTCCTTTAAGGTAGAGGCCTGACAGTGCACTTTTTATTTTGAAATATTTGATTTAACTTGAGATGTTTCAGTTTGAAATGTTAAAATTCTGTTTGGCAAAGCACTTTAAGCAAAGCACTTTTATTTGGAAATGTTTTATTTTGCTTAACAATTTAGTTTGAAATTTTCCATTTCATTCAGTGAAGCACTAAACACTCTATTTTCTATTTTTCTTTTAATATTTAATTTTGATTCAAATAAAGACAAGTATTTCTTTACATCTTATTCTTGTTTCAAATAATTTGCACTATATGAAAGTTACAGAGCGATAAAATGGTGATCTTATGGCGTTAAAGGTGACACAATGAAAAATTTGGGTGCAACTAATTTTTGTGCTAGTGCACCTTAAAAAAACAGGTGCAACACATGCAAAAAGTTGGAGTCTGGAGCCCGGAAAAACAGGGCCAGCAAACGTGTCGTAACAGAGAGTTACAACACTAAAACTCAGATTTCAAGTTTGAAACTTCCAGGTAATATTACCCATTTTGCTTATGTCACCATGAATCAGTCTTTGAGTATGTGAGCGTGTATCTGATGTCAGCTAGTGTGTTATTAAGTTACCAAAAAGTGTTGGAGGGTTTGCTCTCCTTCAGTACAATAGAGGTCGTGGAGGAGATTGATGACTCACAGGATCTCAGGAGACAGAGCGGGGGCACAGATCAGTGAGGAGAGCCGCACAATGGAGGAGGCCACAGATGGCGTGGCGCAGATCGGAGTCTTGGTTCAAAAAAAAAAAGACAGAACATGGAGATATAAACCACCCATGGGGCGTATGGATGCCCTAAGGGGCTAATTCCGTTGACCTTAAGGTGCTTTATCTTTAAGAGATACATTGAAGGGAAAAAATATCTAATGTTCAGTTTGTGGGCTTAAGCTGTGATAAATGTGGAGGTAAGAGGTTTTTATGTGTCCAATGTACTGTACTGTGAGCTATAACTCTCATGTTATGTCCTGCTGTGCTTTAATCTCATGGAGCAGCACTGAGCCTGGATGATTTTCAACTCAGGTTATCAAACAAGCATCAGAGTAACACACAATCACACAACAGTGACTCCAGTGCATACATTAAAAGGCTGTTGGGGCCAGAAAGTTTTCCAACAATGACCCCAGGAAACAAAAGATAGGCCTACAGGGGACAGGAGTCAGAAAAACAGTAAACAGAGAAAAAAATGTGGGTATATAAAGCTTTTACATTAGAACTAATACAAACAGAATAATATCCTGGAGTGTTTTGTTCCTATAACTCCACAGTGGCCCAGAGAGAGAAAAAAAGAACACTGACCCCAGAGAAAGCTCTCTGTCTTTTAACCTCAAACCAAAGCTTTTAGGTGTGTCTTTGTGTTTAAATAGGTCATGCTGTTTTGCTGTCCTGATGGAGGGATATGTCTCTTGAAAGAACCCAAACAAAAGACAGAAACTGCTAGAGGTGGGATTCCTCTGAGCTGGGGGAAAGAGGTCTGTTTCTCCTTGTGTGCCCGAGCATGTGTGTTTCAGTTTGGATCAGGTCACCCGAGCAAAGAAGCCATCAAATTCTTATGCAAGCAGTAGAATACAGGACTTCTTTAACATCATAATCAGGACAAAATTAAGCTGATTAGCAAAGAAAACAGAAGCTTGCTGGGAATGAAAGCAAGACTATTTTATCCTTAGATGCATTCATGAGTCAAGGTTGTTTTTATGCAGTGCCTTTGTAATTGCAAGATAAATTGTGATTACATTTTCCAGATTTCCCTCAAAATCATGTCTCTGATAAATTCCCATTCAACTGTTACTTCTGAGGAGGTTATGATTTCAGGGTGTTCATCTGTTTTCCCATTTATGTTTGTCTGCTGGCAAGATAACTCAAAAAAATATGAACAGATTTTTATTTATGTTTTAGGTTACAAGGAACAAGTAATAAGATTTTGGTGGAGGAATACAGATGCAGATCCAGGAATTGTTTAACAGATTTGTTAAAGGAATATGCCAACTATTTTTCTTTACGTGTTCTGCCTCACTCCTGAGGCCATGACCAGCAGATACATACAATTCTATTGACTGTGTGCTCAGTAATAAAAGAGACGAAAGAGACGGTCAAAGCTCACCCACTGCTAGTTGGCTTAGCTCAAACACTGGGAGTCCATGGGTATAGCACGCCTGCCTCTGCCTACAGTCAACAGGTAAAGTCTTCAGCAACTCTAAATGGTCCTGTGTGCTTGTTGTGACTCATTTTTTACCATGTAGTGTTACTTCATCTTCTGCTATCGTCATACTATCTTCTTCTACTTCTTGTAAACAAAGGCTTTGTTTTGTTGACCTAGTTCCATGATGTTTTGCGCAAGAGATATGACGTTGGTGAATGAGTCAGGTCTTCTGAACAGCTCTTTTAAGTAAACGATGAGAGCCAATTTGCAGTTGTGAGCGAGCTGTTTGTTTGTGAGTCATTCTTAAATTTGCAGGCAATTTCCATATGAGAATGACTTGCAAACAAACAGCTCACGCACAAGTTCCAATCAATTCTCATCCTTTACTTAAAAGAGCTGTCCTCTATGAGCTCCTATAAAGAGTCCTATATGACAGTGACTGCCCATTTCATTGATGAAGACTGGAAAGCAAAGAGTCTTGTGTTGAGAGAAAAAAAGGAGAAGCGCACACAGGGGAGAAACATAGTTGCGCGATTATATGAAGCTGCAAATGCCTTCAAAGTTCCAGCAGAAAAAGTGTCTGTTGTAGTGAACAACGTGGTTAATATGAAACTCTGTGTGGAAACACTAAAAGAGTCCCATGAATTTCCAGGTTCCAATGTTTTTCTGGATATTCAGTGCCAGCGCGCCTCACAATTACGCATGCACTAACGGCAAAATACGAGGGAGTAAACAAGAGAAAGCTTCCGAGTTAATAGATAAAGATAACAGATGTGTACGTCTCTTCGAATGGAGTCCTATATGAAAGTGACTGTCCATTTCATTGATGAAGACTGGAAAGCAGAGAGTCTTGTGTTAAGAGAAAGAAAGAAGGAGAAGAGGCGCACACAGGGGAGAAACACGGGGGGGGTTGATTGGTCGATTTTTGGTCGACAATTGCTATGTTTTAGTCAACCAACAATTTCTTTGGTTGATTACAGCCCTAATTTTTTGCTAAGCATCAATACAGTAAATCACAGCGTACACATATAAGGAATGATCACTCTGTACCAGTTCTCAGCTCGATGAGGAAATAATTATTCATAGATAAATAAGTAAATCAAAATAATTATTAATAACATTCATAATATAATGAAATAGCTATACAAATATATTTTAAAGAAACAATAAAAAGATCAGAAAGAGGAGAGATGTTGGATTACACGTCATGCTGTCAGAGAAAGATTGGGAAACTTTACACTCAGATATTATAAAGCTAAATGTCTTCATGCTTTTCCAAGCCACTTTTATCACACTTGGTTTTACCCTTCAAGATTTAGTGACTCCAAGACAGTCAAAGAAATAAAAAAGGTTTATCCTATAAGTCTGTGGGCAAAGCTTCAGATGGAATGATGCTTGTCACACAGTCACCCACTGATCAAGAGTTGGGGTTTTGTCCATGGTCCATATCACTGGTGTGCATATTCAAGCAGAATGCAACAGGAGTGTATAGGACTTCTGTTATGGAACTATGCAGGTAATCCAGCGTATGGGCCTATCAGGCAAGTCCTTCTACCCTAGAGTAAGGGTTGCTTAAAAATTATACAATGCTGTTAAACAAAACAAGCCCAAAACAGCTCAACATCAGGGCAACTCCATCAACAGTGAAAATGTGAACCCACAGCAGACTGACATTTACTACAGAGGTTGTAATATTTAGATTTATTCTGTTCCTGGCTTCTGGAGTAACATACATACAACCTATGTAAAACTTTAAAATGTCTCTCCCATGTTAGATTTGATGCAAGGATATGATTAAACCTCAGTAACTATAACAGCATCTAGATCAGATTCCCACCAGCTTTTAGCCCTTACTAGATTATCCACCTTCAGGTTGCCCTGTGGCAATTGAGTGTGGGCGGGCCTACCTCCGTAAGAGGGTCAATAGGACCATTGTACAGTCTCTTTGTAAGAAAGACAATGCCCTGTGCTGAAAATATAAAAGAGAAGTAGTTTAAAGAAGTCAGGAAGTAAAATCTACATTTTTTAGTCTCAAATTAAGATAGGTTAAGGGTCATAACTATGAAATATAAAGCTTGACCTTTGAGCTCTAAAGCTTTGACTTTGAAGAATAGTTAGTTGGATTTTAAAATATACAAAGCCAAATTCACAAGGGGAATAGTCATAGCTATATCAAAAAATGTCAAAATTCGAATATAGTACAGTCCATCATAATCATGAAAAAGGCATAGCAAAATGTCAAAATAATACAAAACTACACCATGAAGCAGCCACACTCTCATAAACTCATGTGCACAGCTTCTTAACACTCTAAATGAGTTATAATGTAACAAGTTTACAGCCTGTCATAAATATATCATATTGCCAAAAGTATTCGCTCACCCATCCAAATAATCAGAATCAGGTGTTCCAATCACTTCCATGGCCACAGGTGGATAAAATCAAGCACCGAGGCATGCAGACTGCTTTTACAAACATTTGTGAAAGAATGGGATGCTCTCAAGAGCTCAGTGAATTCCTTTTATTTTTTTCCCCCCTTGTCTGCATTATCTTTTCAGCTGAGCACTGTGTCAGATGGCAGCGTTCGAAAGACCAATGCATTTTTTTTCTAGCAGTGAGAGATATGTGAATATGATTCACTGCTACAAGTGACCATCACCAGCCCTCCCTTTAGGCTACTCCATCAAACCAAACTTTACTTAACCCCTGATGTGAGCTGACGGGGAGGGCCGTGCCACACCACAGTGTGAAAGAAGGGGAAAAAGTGACAGACAGGACAAGACAAGACAACAGGGACAAACAGGTAATGGCATTAATTTGAGACAGTAGTCCAACTGCTGTGCTGATCTAAGGCCATACAGGAAGTAAAGGCTGTGGGTGGGTCTTGATAGTAGGGGACGGACCCACAGGGGTGAGATATGAAGGAGCACGCATCACAGGACGTGAGAAGATGTTTAGAACTCAGCATGTTCTGACGGGACTAATCGTTTCTTTACAGTTAGTCTCAACAGGAGGTTGAGTATCTGTACTCGCATGCATGTGAGGTGGTCACCGAATACCCAAGTAGCTGCCCATACCCAGGGAGACCATGGCCAAGGGTACCCCCAGAGCCACCAGGGCACCCAAGACCCACTACACTGGCCCCCAAAGCTACAGGATCTAGAAACAGCCCCAGGACCCAAAGAGGCACTGACCTGCCTCCTCAAAGGCACCAAGGACAACACCAGGACATCCAAGGCGGCAGCCCACCCACAGACAGCACACGTCTTGGTCTTGAGACCAGTCTCAAGATCACATTTTGAAGGTCTTGGTCTTGTCTTGGACACAAGAGCATTTTTACCCGCTCTTGTCTTGGTCTCAGACTGACCGAACTCGGGATTTTCTGTCAACAACGATCAAGACCAGCACTGATCCACTGTTCTTCAACTTCCTAAATGTGAACAATGAAGAGCACTTGGTAAAACAACAAAAAGCTTCAATTCATGTGTTATTTCCCTTTGATGACTGCAACCTTCCCAGTGTTGTGAATGAGGGACATCCCCTTTAACTGTTCAACCATGTCATGGTGTTTGATGGTCTTGGTCTTGTCTTGGTCTCTGCTTGTCTCGGTCTTGGTCTCGACTCCCAAAAGTCTTGGTCTTGTCTGGGTCTCGGTGCATTCTGGTCTCAGGCAAGTCTTGGTCTCGGATAGTGTGGTCTTGAGCACAACACTATTGCATAATTTATCAGTAATTCGGAAGGCTCCCTACAATATGAATATGAAATTTTTACCCCCAAGTTTGAATAATTATACGAATATTGAGTATTGAATGACAGCCATATGCTGTTAAAACCATGAGGTAAAGGTCACAAATATAAGATTTAAAGCTTAATATCAAATATAAAAGGTCATTTTTAAAATAAAATGTTAAATTATTTGATATAAAAAAGTCCAACCTGTGAATGTCAAAATACAAGCAGAAAATTCACGGCCTCTGAAAATGCTGAACTATTCCATCTATAAACAAGATGTCACATTTAAACTGGAGCCTTCAATTCGTATTATACCTCTCTGTTGGGTTATGCAGCCAGGGTAAAAGCTTTATTGAGAATTAATAATTAATCTTTCATCTGTTGCTTACAATGTCATGTTTTAGTTGGCTGTATTTTATATTCAAAATAAATTACATTAATACTGTCTATTTAGCGCAAAAAAAAAACATCCCAAAAACCTTTTTCAGTTATTAAACTGGACTACCAACTGTTTCACACACACTCAAGAACTCTGTTTCAGCCCCTGATGTGGACTATTACACACTCACAGCTCTGCTCAGACCGTTAAAGACCACCTCAAACCTCACTGCTGAACTCTTTCATGTCTCTGTGCAATCATTCATAAATCTCTATATATGATATTGAAATGATGCACATCCAGTCTCAGGTATATATTACTGTCATTTTTGAACTACCTCCCAATCTAAGGTACTCTCTCTGCACTTCTTAACTCCACTTTTCATATTACTGTAACCATACCATCATAATTTTGCACTTAAGCACATTTTGCACCGTCCCACCTCCCGACAAGCCATGAAATACCTGGATTGTTTTTGTGAAATTGTTTTAAATTTAAAATCTGTCTTGCCAGAAACACAATTTCAACGACTCTGTATGTCATACAAGTTTAAAAAAAATAGACAAATAAAAGCCTTGAATCCTTGACGTCATAATTTGGGTCAAGGAATCCTATTATGATGGTTTTAATTTGGCTAATTGACCTAGTAATGCAAACGTTAGGGGTCCAGTTACTTGTGCATCTCAAGTTTCAGACTTTTTTTACTTTTCATGTACAACAGAGACAGACAGAGGGTAAAAAGAGGCTTGCGGTGATATTGGACATAAAAATCCTCAACATGGAGGACAGGGCAGGGATTGTTTGAGGTATCACACCTGCTCCAGCTTTGAAGCCTAGATGAAAGCATGTCATCTGATTACAGCACTTGGAGCAACACACATGTCAGAGCTTTACTCCTCTGGCTTTGGAGGTGTGTGCAATAAAACAGAAAAAGGAGACTCTCACAGTCCTTTTCACTCTTTTATCCATCATACCGCACAATACAGCCACCCTCTCTAAGAAGCCATCATCCAAAATGGGGTTTTTATTCTGTGTGGGGAAGCTGAGACTGTATCGCGGCTCTGTGGTCAGATGATGACATGTTCCTACAAATCTCAGTTTTTGTCTAACTGGATGGGACAGGAGAGGAGCAGAGCGATGAGAAATCCCAAAGTGACTCTTCCTGTTCTTCTTAAAGACAGTAGCTGTGACTGCTTTGTTTTGCCATAAACAAATCAGAACAGATTAAACAGATTCAAAGCCTGTGTGCAGTCATGTTTAATGAAATGCAAGTGTGATGGAGGTAATTAGAGGTCTCTGCGTTATTATGAATATATCCAATTATCACAATAAAGAGAAGAGACGAGAGGGAAGGAGGGCAAAATGATATTTAATTGCACTTACTCCCAATCAGTCTCAACCTTGGTCAGAGTAACATTCATGATGCAAGCATAGAGACCAAAATGCTTCTCTGCCTGCAACAGTGAGCTCTAGAAATCCCAAATCCCCCAAACTTGTGCAATCTAGCTCCAGCACAATGGAACATGGCATGAGTGTCATTTTTTATTCACAAGGCCACTCATGAGGAATTAAATAGACATGATCTTAGAGGCTGTAAGTTGTGAGCAAGGATAGCATGTTCATCCCTGTCCAAGATGATCTGGTGCTATCTAGAGTGTTTAGAAATAGAAATGTAATACTCAGAATAAGTCCATTAATAAGACAGTATTCAGGGCTGTATGTCATCTCTGATGCCAACACACAGAAACAAATGGGAAGCTGCTACACCTAGTGGATTAACAACAGAGCTGCAGGGATTTTAGCTGTGGAGCTGATGTACTGACAATGCATAACAAAATGGAAATGTTTATGAACAGAAAGTGTATTGATGTATTAATTTGTGTTTTGATATTACAACTGTGTAATTATAAAGCAAACCTTTCAAGTAATGTTTCTCACCACATGGCCTAAACATGGTCTCAAATGGGTAGCAGACTTGTTTACTAACAGGCGGCAAATGAAAACAGCAAATTAAAAAAGTGGAGGAAAAATCCATGATGTACAGAAGCACCACGCAGACATAAAGTATAGCCATGCTACACGTTAAACAGTTAGACATATAATTGTTGTCAACAGGTTCCAAGACATCCTGGATCTCCCTGAAACAGTTTCAAGTTGGTTTGCATCGTATTACAGGTGAGAGAAAGGATGCACTGATTATTCGGTGGCCATATATATTCAGCCAAATACTGCAAAAAAAAAAAAGCCATATTTGGCCTTCAGTGGAGTGAAGTAATAGCAAGGCCGAATAGTACCGTGTGACGCAATGATGAAATCAACTACGTCATTGCGTGTGACTGTGACTAAGCAGCAGACTTGTGTCAAAAGGACAATTATTTATTTGTTGCGGGTTTATCCACTTCAATGCACTTTAGTATTTTCTTAATGAATGTTTTGTTTTGTTTGATGGCTTAAGATGAATGAAAAACTTTGTAATGATTTTGAAAAGCAAAGGCTACTGGAATATTAAAAATGTCATAATATTCAATAAACAATATCTTTCTTTTAAAAACATGTCTAAAAATGTATTCCAAGCTATGTATGCACTACTAAAAAATATAGTGAACTACTTAGCCTCCACATTGGATATTCAGTATTCGGTATTCGGCCAAGCGTTTATATTTTATTTGGCTTCGGCCACAAATTCGGTGCATCCATAGGTGAGAGTTTAGGTGATTTGTAAAGTGGATCATGTCAGATATACTAGGAGTGTCATGGGATCCCTCAGAGCTCAGGTTTGGGCCCTATCCTGCTCTTTCTCTATATTTGTCAGTTTGGAAACATGTCCTACAATCGACACACTAATGACATCCAATTATTTTGCTCTTTCAAAAAATTTAAGATAACTGTATAGCTTGAATGACTGCTAAATTGCCATCATGAAACCATAACAACTTTGTGCATTTTAGCCTGAAGAGGTAGGAATGTCCCAATGCAGATTATTTCAAATCCAGCTAAATGTAAGTAATTATTAAATATATCTGAAGTTAATAAAGCAATCAGAAAAAAGTGAAAACTGAATATGTCCAACTATACATCTACTATTTTTGCCACTTAATCCTTTTTGGGGCTGGAGCTAACCCCTGCTAACGTTTGGTAAGAGGCAGGGTACGAGTCCAACCATGAAACTGATCCAACAACCTTCTTGCTGTGGCGGAACAGATCTGTCTGTTGCACAACTGCAAATCTTTTATCTCCATTTTACACAATTTTCATTTTTTAAAAACGGACTGTTCCTCATCCTTCACATCTGTGAGGGAATATTATAAATTTTTAACCAATGCAAAGTATAAAATGTCCTCATAACTTGTGGAAGTATATTGATTATTCAAGAAAAACTATAGCTTGCTTTCATTTTCTGAGAGGTAGAGATTTGGGAGATACAAGATTCTTGCCTCATATGATATTTCTGAGTGAACTGTGGTGACATTGTGCTTCGGTTCAGTGATTACTTCCGAGTATAACCTGACAAAATGTCATAAAAAAAAAAAAATCATAAAAGCACTTTGCACACTCTTATTTACAAGTTAACTAAACCCAACAACCAGTCAACGGTCCTTTTTCAGATGAAAATACTGTTAAAGTCACCTGCTCCTACAAAAAATGATCCTGGCCTTCTGCTTGTTCTAAATCTCCCACCTGAGAGCCTCTGCTTACTCCTGGGATAGAGGTTATTTTGAAAGCGAGGCAGCTGCAGACAGCAGCCATTAAGCAGGACTACAGTGGTTACTAATAACTAATTACTGGATGTTACACCAGAGACAAATAAGATTCTTGACTGTATTGATGAAAAGCATAAATAAGTTTGGCTGAGCCATTAATTTTATGCTGGCTTTGTTTTTATCCTAATTTTGCTACAGGTGTTTGAAACCTGGGGTTAATGTTTGTTTAAAAAACTAATTTAGACTGACATAACAAAATGATTCTGGGGTAGAGGATTACAATGTCCTTTTTGTCTCGTTTTAACATATCAGCTCTTAACAGCCTTAAATACAGCTGCAACCAAGACAAGAGCACATATTACCTGTTTTATCCTCTCTTTAATGGCTGCCAGTTTATTCTACAATAAATTGTAAGGTCTTATATCCAAGCTTTTACAGCTCTTCATGGATAGCTCTGATCTCACATTTGAGTTGAAACATATAAACCTTTGTAATGTTGTTCTATGCTTTGTGTTGCTTTTGTTTCCCCTGATGTTTTACTGTGTTGTACGTAAGATTTGATAATTAAAGACTTTGGGATTTTTATTTCTGAAGTGTTCCTATGAAATAAACTTTTCTAACTTACATATATCTTTTTTCCTGAAAACAAGTGCTTTTGGATTTTAACTTCTCAGTGTTATTGAGTCAACCTGAAAATGACTAACTACTTTCAGCAGGTTTTTGCACTTCATAAATTGGGACAATATATGTTCAGGTTTACTTCTGGTGAAGTATTTGCTAATCAGCTATTCATTATTTTTGACCATGTTTACTAATTAGAAAGCACTTTGAGAGCAAACCTCAACCAAGGTAATTCACATATTGCTGCTGAATCTACAGAATGATGTCTGCAAAATTGTTGGTATCCTTCCATTAAAGAGGAAACCCCACAGTGGTCACTGAAATAATTTCAAACTGACTAAAGTAATAGTAAAAAAAAATACTGACACCTAACTAATGAAAATCAGACCCTGCTCTTTTATTGTGGTTCAACAATATAATTAAAAAAAAAAAACTAATGAAACTGGCCTGGACAAAAATGAGGGTACCTTAACTAAATGTGTTGTTGCACAATCTTTTGAGGTAAACGCTGTAATCCGGTGATTTCTGTAACTCTCAATGAGACACCTGCACCTGTCCACAGGTATTTTGGCCCACTCCTAATGAGCAAACTATTCCAGCTGTCTCAGGTTTGAAGGATGTTCTCCAGACTGCATGTTTCAGCTCTTTTCACAAATGTTCAGTAGGATTTAGATCAGAGCTCATAAAAGGTCATTTCAGAATAGTCCAATGTTTTATTCTGAGCCATCCTTGTGTGTTTTTAGCTGTGTATTTTGGGTCATTATCCTGTTGGAGGACCCAGGACCTGCCACTTAGAGCAAGCTTTCTGACACTGGGCAGCAGATTTCGCGCCTCAATGTTTTGCTAGTCTGGAGATTTCATTGTACCTTTCACAGATTCAAGACACCCTGTGCCAGATGTTGCAAAGCAGCCGCAGAATATCACTGAGCCTTATCCATGTTTCACAGTAGGTATAGTGTTCTTTTCTTTGGATGCTTCATTTTTGCATCTGTGAACATAGAGCTGATGTGGCTTGCCAAAAAGCTCCAGTTTGTCTCATCTATCCAAAGGTCATTCTCCCAGAAGCTTTGTGGCTTGTAAATATGCATTTTGGCAAATTCCAGTCTCCTTTTTTCTGATTTGCTTTCAACGCTGATGTCCTCCATTAAGTACATTTTAGCTCAAATGATGATGGATGGTGCAACCTGATTCTGATGTACCTTGACCTTGGAGTTCACCTCTAATCTCTTTGGAAGTTGTTCTGGGGTCTTTGATTACCATTCCTGTTATCCGTCTCTTAAATTTGTCATCAATTTTGCTCTTGTGGCCCCGTCCATGGAGCTTGGCAACAGTCCCGTGGACATCAAACTTCTGAATTAAATGTTCAGCTGTTGTCATAGGAACATCAAGCTGCTTGGAGATGGTCTTACAGCCCTTACCTTCAACATGCTTGTCGATAATTTTCTTTCTAATCTCCTGAGACAGCTCTCTCCTTAGCTTTGTGTGGTCCATGTTCAGTTTGGTATACATCATAATACCAAACAGCAAAGTGACTACTTTTCAGTCTTTAAATAGGCAGACTGACTGATTACAAGCTTAAAGACACCTGTGATGCTACTTACAGGACACACCTCAGTTTAACATGTCCCTGTGGTCAAATCATTTTCAATCTTTTGTAGGGGTACCATCATTTGGATCACGCCAATATCATTATATTGTTTTTCAAAATGATTATGGTGAACCACAATTCAAAAGCGTGATTTGCATTTTTAAAATGAAAGTGTGATTTTCATTTCTTAATTTTCAGTAAATTCATTCATTTTCTATACCCCTTATCCTTTTCAGGGTTGCGAGGAAACTGGGGCCTATCCCAGCTGTCAGAGGCAGGGTACACCCTGAACCGGTCACTAGCTGACTGCAGGGCCACACAGAGAGACAGACAACCATTCATGCTCACACTCAACCTAAGGGCAATTTAGAGAGACCATTTCAGTAAATTTTGATTCATTATTACTTTTGTCAGTTTCAGGCTATTTGAGTGACCATTGTGGGTTTTTATATCTTTAACAGAAGGGTACCAACAGTTTTGTACACATCTGTATAAGCAGTAGTTCGGTGATAAAGTTACCATCATAATATGATTCCTTGACCCTGAAAACCCACACTTAGCAGTCAGAATCATGCTGATTTCATTATTAATTAGACAGATATTGAGCAAAAATGATTGCTCTAATCATTCCTAAGTTTGGCCATTACCAGAATCTCCTGAAAATTCAGCAAACCCATCCAGTAGTTCTTGTGATCTTGTAATCTCAAACAAACAAACATAGCTGGACCAAGAACATAAGCCACATGGTATGACTGTATGAAATACTGTTTTATTTGATCAAATGTTCTTTTGATAGGTTTCAACGAAAAATTAAAAAAATAGTGCCAAAGTATCTATTATTCATATACCGCTGATTCCACCCTTGGTGATGTCAATCAATCTTTTCAATCACTCTTTATTCATAAAGACAGATCGATTGAGATTGTTTTCATTGGCTGCCCCCTTATGTGGAGGGGCAAGAGCCAATCATAGCAGCCACTGGGATAGAGGCATCCTGAAACAGTCAACAGAGCAAAGACAAACCAGCAGTGGCACACACAATCTCAGAGTATTTGGAGTCACTTCATAACACCACTAGACAGTATTCGGTTGGTGCAGAGAGACTGTGCAGGGAAAAAAACAAACAGAAAGGCTATGACAACCACTGCATCAGCAGGTCGCCTGTGTCAGAGGATGGCCCATTACATTAGGGAAATAAAAACAAAGGATGCAGTATATTTTACACATTAACCGTTTAATTCGATCTTGAATGATGTAGCAGGTAACTCTGCTCCTCATTCTTTCTTCTTTATTTATAAAGGGAAAGGGAAAGAGTGTTGAGTAATTTAAACGAAACTAGTTCATGACAAACCCCATTTTGTTTAATGTACCGTAAGCTGATTAGAGGTCCAACAGTAAATCTTTCAGGGCTAAAGGCAGAGGATAACAGTCTTAAACGCTTAGCATGTGTCAATCGTGAGAGAAGTTGGTCTGATGCTGCTCTTAATCACACTAAAATGCTCCAGAGCAGCTTTATTCCAACACTTCCCTGTTTTGAGGAAAATTATGTGGAGACACCGAGGTGCAAAACAAACAAAATAACACAAAATTAGAAATCACAATACCTCATTAAAAATACACTTGGATAAAAAACAAAACAAACAAAAATGAAAAGCAAAAGTAATTATTATTTTTTTAATATCACAACAAATTAAACAAAAAAAAGTATTAAAAAAATACTCATCCCCTGCAGTTTTTAAGTCTAGACACAGATATAAAGATACATTAAGTATGCAAAAGACAGAACAAGAAACTAAAAAGAACACGCAGAATAAACACCACTACACCAGTGAAAACACACTAAAAACGATTTATAAAAACTGCTAACAATAAGACTAGAAACAGAAAACATAGTCAGTGTTTTAAAAAATAGCAATGTACAACATTCAAAAACAAAACTTAGAGGCAAAAAACACTGAAATAGTAACTAAACATCAACTTAATAAGAAAAGCACAAACCCAAAAGAACTATGAACAAAAATTAGGCTATAAAAGAAAAAAAAATGTTGTCATTGAATTTATAGTGATAAGTTGATCTTTGAATGCTTATTTTATTTTGTCTGCTTTTTTTTGTTTTTTTTCCAATTTGCTGTTATTTACCATTGTTTCTGTTTTATCCATTAAATGCCCTTTTGTTTTGTTTTTCTTTTTAATCACTTAGAATCAAGTTACCTCACTTACTGCTGTTTTGTTGTAAGATGTGTTTTTAATATTTGCTGTTGAAGTTTTACAATTATTATCATGTTACTGTAAGCTTTTGTTTATTCTTATTCCAAATTGTTTGTGTCTGAATTTGTTGTTCTTTTGCATGTCATAATTTTCATTTGTAGCAGTGCTTCCTGGTTTTTTGTGTTCCATTGTTAGTTGTGTTTTTTTATTCTTTGTTCTCTCTTTTATCTTGTTTTATTTTTCAATATCAAAGTAATTTTATATGTTATTGTATTTTTTTTTTATTTTGTTCTGTCTCACTAGCTGTATTGGCTTACACTTCAGAGCTTCTAGCTAACCACACAAGTCAATAAACAAGCTGCATATCAAAGTGATGATATCTCCTTAAACCTAAATCTGAATCTGAAAAACCTGAATCTGTCCTTGCATCCTTTTATTAAGGACCATTTAAAGCAGGGAACTATGCGTGAGGACCTGAAACATACTACCATAGTCGGACCACTGATCTTAGTAATCTGCTTTAGAGCTTTACGCAGGACATTGTAATCTATAATACCAAGGGACTCTGCAGGACACACGTACCCAACTGCATTAATACAATGTGTGGACGCTAACATTAGCATTAGCCATGCTCAGATCTGGAAACAACTTCACATGGTTAACCCCTGACACAATAATCCTATAATTAATTAGATGTGTGGATTTTTTTCTGAGTGCTTTATTACTTTGAGACTAGTCAGACAACTGTATGGCCTGATCACTGTGGTGTGACTATCTTTACATAAGAAAATATATTTCATCCAAGTCCCCTTAAACATAAAATCAGGCTTGTGTCATGCTGTTGATGTTGACATGTTTTCACATACTGCTCTGGGATTTTTGAGGCTAAGATTTTATTGTTTGATACTCACTGTATACTCAAATGAACTTGTTTAACTTCAGCATCACACTGCTCTGTTCCTTTGCAATGCCTGGTTTAATTGCCCTTGTCGCTTAATAATTACTTTAAAACTCTGTGAAATTATGTGTAGACTTGGTGATAAGAGCACATTGCATTATGTGGCCTCTCACTTTGAGAACTTTGGGAAAGCTTGTTACCATTACCACATATTTCACAGTCCATTTGCTCCCCATTTTGAAATTGAACCCAGCATTAAGCTGATAGTGGAGCTCTTAATGGCTTTGATTGCCAAATAACAGCAGCCAGCGGTTTCAGATGTTTGCAAAGTAAGTGAGTGTAGGAGGTGGTCATGGCCTGAAAGCAGAGAAATACAGGTTGTGTCCGGTAATTAATTGGCTGAGAGTATATTTGAACTTTAAATATAACTGAACTGTCACACAAGGCAGAAAATGTTGGTTAATGTCCTTTAGGGGAAAAAAAAACAAAAGAAATTCCAAAGCTTTGACTTTTTAGTGAGGTTTTGGCTTTTTATCTTTGTTATTTCCTATGAGATTTTTTATGCCACTCTTGCAATGAAGTGATCCATTCCTTATTCTATTCCAGGGAAGGTTGTGAAAAACAAATAGAGGAAGTGTCCTTGATTTTTCAGAAACTCCTTCCAAAAATCAGCTTGAAATAAGACTGCCAGATTTAATTTGCAAATGAAGTCTGTGTTTCACAAAGTTACAGTTTGTATGGAGAGAATATGTGGAGTGCTTCCTTGGAGTCTTCCTAATTACGTCAGTCATTTTGGCCAAGCTTCAGAGTGATATCACTATTTTGACAGCAATGAGGGATGCTCAGAAAGTATTATTTGGAGCCATGGCAGAGGATGTAATGTTTCAAATGTTGCCTTTGAACTGCAGATAAAACTGTTTCAGCTATGTTTGTTCTGAAACAGTATATAAAGATGTAACCTAAGGCATCTTAGGTTACCTAGCCTACTTAGAAAGGTAACCTGAGTCTAGTCCTTAATTTGTACATTCATAATTTCTGCAGGAGACTGAAAACAAAGGTCTTCTCTATGCTGATGACTTTGTGTTGTTGTTTCCAAACAGAAAAGGCTGTACAGCAACACGCGACCTTCCTTCAGTTCAGTCGGACCTGGGCCTGGATGCAAACCCAAAGAGGCTATGATTTATCAGCAACAGGCTGGGACAGAAAAAGTCATGCAGAATTTTTACTTGGACACCCCTAAACTAAAAAGCATAGAAATCTAAACCAAACTTGGCCCCAGTATCAGCTCCATAGGAAACGTTAATGTGAAATAAGTGAGAGATGAAACAGGAACAGCTTTTAATGCAATTAGATGACATATTTAATTTGACATTCAATTTCCAATCTGGCTTAATATGTATTTTTTTAGAGCCAAATATTCTGTATGGTAGTGAAACCTGGGAACCAAATTCAATCAGGACAAACAATAATGAAATTGTTTCACACAGTTCTGTGAGAGCCTCTTACATGTTCAAATAAAGACCCCAACAACCTATGTAGAGCGGGACTCTGTCCCCTCATACACAAAATTTAAAAAGTGCACTTATAGTTTACCAGCATTTGAAAATGTTATTTCTTTTGATTTCATCTGATTTTTCTCATATATATTCAACTATAGAACTTCATGTTTTATGTATTCTTTCATCTCTATTTTCACAATACTATTTCATATCATTATTAACTTTTTTTTCTTTTATTTGAAACGATTTTATCTCTATTTCTTTTTTATTTTTTATGAAATACTTTGACAATATATGTACTACAAATACCAGGGCAATAAAGTGTTTTGAATTGAACTGAATAGAGGATCAGGGGCCGTATATCGAGCAGCAGAGCCTTCAGACTCAACTGTTGGCCTCTTATTCCCACCAATGGCTGCACGTCACTGAGAGACAAGTGATGACTATAGATGAGATAAAACACTATTTGTAAATGTCAAAAACCTGCACAGAGTACAAAACAAAGGGTGGACTTGAAATTTTAATGTAAGAGCAAAAATAAAACCATGGATATCACATGTCAAATGTTAAACAACATCAGGATATAGATGAATCTTGTGCTATCAATAAATGCCATTTAAGAATGCTCTAAATTATATGGTAGCAAGAATCAAACAGTAACAAATATGTTCCCTAAGCCTAAGAGGGAGACGATATATGTTCATTTTTAAAGCATATTGAGGGCTGTTATAACATCAAAATAACAAAAATAAACCAGTTAAAGCAAAATGCATGTATAATTTGAAAATTTGAAACTGAGAGTCACACATAACATTTATTCTTAAAATAATTGAGGCTTATTATGCTTTCAAATTACATTTAAATCAATATGCAAGAACTTCAGACTTGAAGTTGACACACTATAATAATGTAGTATATTGGCATACATTTTCATATCTGCCAATACAGATATTTAGCTTTGAATCAAATATTCATTTACTGACAATACAGTGTATCCCTAGTGCAGAACTATACATTTAGTTAGCGACCTGATTACTTGTTTGCAAGATCACAGGAGGGGGCCCACTGTGCCTTCCTGAAAGGATGTTTCTCTGTCTGCTGATGCAAAGGTAAACATGCCTAAATTAACTATGTGAATGTATACAGGAACTAGAACACCATCTAAGTTAAAGATCAGAAAAAAAGTCAAATTGAGCTATCATCATAGCTTGACACACATAAACTGAGTGCCTTCCATGTCCTGTCACCTTCTTTTCTACTTGAAAAAAACATTTATTGTTTCTGCTGGCAGGTCAGTTCCACTTAAGATAATGAAATTTCAGCTCCACTTCGAGATCTTCAATCAACTCTCGAAACTCTTAATTCGTGTCTCATCCCTTCATGACAAAATCTTCAGATATACGTAACTGTCCATATGATACTACTCCCTTTCAGGAGAGGTAGAAGAGGCCAGCCTGTGAAGCATACATGGCCAAATGTGCAGCAGAGATTAGGGGGCTACAGCCCAGTCCGTACAGAGCCGCAGCTCCCACCTGCTGGTTTACACTGAGGGGAAAGTTCATAGTAGAGAGGCCTGAGCTGAAAGCAGCTTTGGGAATGTTACCCGAGAGTATTTTGAGTTTCTCCATTTCTGCCTCCTGGAGTCTCTTTGCTTTGGCTCGTCTGTTTTGGAACCAGATCTTGACCTGAGTCTCCGAGAGCGTCAGGGAGGATGAGAACTCTGCCCGCTCTGCAATGGACAGGTACTGCTTCTGACGGAACTTTCCCTCCAGAGCCAGCAGCTGTGAGGTGGTGAAGGGAGTGCGAGGCTTTCGGTTGGTTTTGTGCTTCCTCAAGGAACACACGGATGGACTGAGCTGCTCTAAAAGACACCAGAGACATTTGAAAGAGAAACTATGAGCAGGATGCCACATGTTTAAACGTAATGCTTTCAATTACAATGTGTGTATGATTACTAGACAAGTTTGATTTATATCAAAATTAATGAGTAACTGTCCTTTTTGCTTTTTCTGTGGAGAATCAACGCAAACAGCACACTTTAGAACTACGTTATATTTTCTTCTTAAAGGGATTAAAAGACAGTTACATTTTCTTAGCAAACCTAGCACAAAAAAAGCACCACACAAAAATTTCTGAGGTGCTGATTCAGCAGAGTGGGAACAACTATGCATGTGCCATAGACGAGGGCTCTCAGCTTATGCAGGTATCATGGGTTTCATTTGAACCAGAGGCCCATTTGCTTTTCCTACTTTCTCACCCCTCTTCTGAGTTTGTCCACTGTCTCTCAACTATCAATGAACGCCAAAAATGACAAAAAAAATCAAATAAATAAAACAATATTTTTGCTGGCAATAGCTGACATGCCTCCCTTTTCCGTTGTTTGTATTTGAGATACAAATATTTTTATTTCCCTCATATAAATATCAATCACATCATATTCAAAAATCACTGCATAAATGTTTGAGTGCAGAGAATAAATTCATATATTTTAGTTTATTGACGACAACCAAGGTTGGTAAAAACATTTGATGCAATAAAAAAGAAAAAATATTATTGAGCAATCTTGACACATTTCTCATGTGTCCATGGGACGATATGCTTGTACCCAACTGCATGTGACTTTTTGAAGGGACATGGGGTCTAAAATAATATATATATATTTATATATATATGATATCTGTAGTCCTGACTAAGTGATGGCCAGCCACGTTACTGAGGGGGCAACAATGTCAAAATTTGTAGGTTACTATGAACAAGTCATTTGATAGGACTTTCAATTGGACAAAATTAGATTGTACATCACTTTGTCAAGAATTATAAAATCAACATCCATATTGTAAACACAAATGAAATTAGAAAAGCAGAATGAAATGACTTTAACAATGTTTCTTAAAAACTATTGTCAATTATTGTTAGTTACTCCCCAAAATGGGGTAGAAATACTTTACTCATTATTCACTATTGAAAGTAAAATTGCTGAACTTTTACGTGTTCATTAAAATTTTTTCCCATTCAGAAGATTGTTGTTCAACAAGTTCTGAATGGCGTTGTACTTGAAACTCAGACTTCATGCAAGTCATTTTCTCACTGTACCTTGGTTTACAATTCACTGATATTAAAATAAACTGATGGGTCTCATTTAGAGAGGAAATAGGCTGTGTCTTATCTTGCCTCTGAACATCAGCTGCAGAATCTAAGCTCTGGACGAGAGGAGGCTTAATGAAAACATAGTTAACACATTGCAGGCTTTTTAAATTAAATACAAAACTTAATGAATTAGTGTATCAATTTCTAATATCAATCTGATGTCTTCACATTCCTGCTTTTATAACATAGTACTGCAGTAACAGCCAGCAGAAATTAATACTTGGACTTTTTTAACCCTTTAACTACCAGCTCAACTGTTTGGCAGACAGTTGTCAGCCAATAAATTCAGGGATATATAATGTTTTGAAAAGCGGAACAAATCAAACCATAGTTGATTCTGCTAACATTTCAGAGAACAGAGAAAATTACAAACCAAAAAAACAGAGTTTCTTGGTGTAGGATTTAAAGGTTTAAAAAGCTAACAGTTGATTATTTGATAACATGAAAATGCTCAACACCTGGGGAAAAATCATTTAGAAAAGGCAGAAAGGTTTGTAAATAAAACAGCAAAAAAAATTATATCGATGGCACTGAGTTTGATAAACACACAAAAAATGTTTCAGATAAAATACAGATTACATATTTAGTTTAAATTTAAACCTTTAAATCACACACAAAGAAAATATAAATTCTTTGGTTTGTTTGCAGTTGTTTTTATATCTTAAAACACTGACAGAAATGAACAATGACATGTTATGCTTTTTTTTTTTAACACCTTAAATATTCCTAAATTTACTGACTTCTGCCCAACAGTTGAGCTTGGAGTTAGAGGGTTAAGGTCACGAAGGACGGGAATCTATCAATAAGTCACAATTCACAAATAAATTCAGATTTAAAGTCTGTATACCATACTCACGTGGTGGCACTGGCATCTTCCTTACAGGTTTGACTCTCACACAAGAACAGCCCTCTTGTCCTGATGCTTCTGATTTGACAGACACAAACTCGTGAACATGATGGTTCAAGCTGAGACTTTTTCCCTCCTGTCCATCCATCACTCTGAGCGGCCTGCTGTCAGACATGATCGCCTCCACGCTGAAGGGCAGACACACCTGAGCTGTGTTTGTTTGCTTCTTCTTCTTCTTATCCCCGTCTGTTAAAAACTCATCTCTCCAGTCCCCAGAGGAAGACATGCTGACTTCATGGGATGATCTCTAATCCTGAGCTGGGCACCTCATCACATCTTCTCAAAGTGCAAATATGCAGCATCCAAACACGGGGGAGTCCTGGGAGAAATGTCTGAGGTCCCTGTTAAACACTTGACATCATTTGTGTGTGAAAAACTTTGGGAGGTACTCTAAACTTTGAGCCAATGGTGCGTCCTGATCCAGGGTTGAGGAGTGACTTGTGATTGGATGGTGTGTTTGGAAAGAGCCATACCTCAAACGGCAGGTCAATTGGGCCTCATTTAGCAGTAATCACACAGAGAAAATCTAAGCCTGAAGACAAACCACTAGGATTTATCACAATTTCTCAGGAGTATCTGGCACTGTTTATTGAATCTGTAAGGTGAAAAACTAAAAAGCTGACATAGTGATCATTGGAAAATACTCCTACTTATTTCTTATATAAAGAAAGTCCTGTTATTCAGAAGTAAGAATGTACAACTTTGACACACACTCACAGAATAGATGGAAAAAGAACCAAATAAATATGAAAATCCCTGCCAAGATGTAAGCTACTGTTTATGTAATGTCTAAACAAATTTGTCAAATACACACACCACACACACGCACACACAAACACACATACACACACTGCTGTCAGAGGCCTCTCAACAAAAAGCAATAAAAAAAGATCAAAAGCTGCTTCTCCCATCTCCTCTACTCATTTCCTGTTTTAAATTGAAGATTCTATTTAATAAAAACAGCCAACAGAGTATATTTACTAAAAGGACAAAGACAAGCTAAAGGCTATTTTTTAAATGAGTGAATTTCACAAAATGTGGTACACAAAATCTTAAAAGAAGTCTTCTGGTTGTACTGTGAGCCTTTTAAAAATCACTTTTGAATCACTTGCAGTACAAACTGGGAAATTCAGAAGATTTACTCCTATATTATGTGACATTCATCCACAGAAAAAGGATGAGAAACAGAAACAGAATTATCCAAAGGTGCATTCACACCTAATGCGACTTGGGCAACGTGTGCAACCACTCTCCATGCGAAGTCAATGTACAGCTGTGATGGGGTGCTGCATTGCGATGGAGGCGATCTGGACGACTCAATCCTGCTAAGTCACTTTGGACGCGTGACCAGGAATCGCTCATTCGCCACAGATGAAATATTTTAACTACTGGGCAACATCACATGTGGCTGCGCCGAGAGAGCCAATCAGCTTTGTGTGGGTGTGTGACAAATCTCGATCTTGGTCAGCGTGAGCGCACCTTAATTGAGGGGCAAGCCCAGCTTCCTGTTGTACATGTGTGGAAGAGTCTTTCCATAGTAACGGTACACATGATGTGTCTGTCATGGTGGCTCAGTCACTGTGGCTGCCAGAACAACTTCTCATTACAGCTATAAAACTAATAATTTTGCTGGCTTTGAAAATTTAAGGAAGTACTTAAGTGCTCAACTGAAAACTTCATATTGCAGAGAGTTAGTTATTTTTTCTTAAGTCTTAAAGTAAATGAATTAGTGATATAAATTTTCAGGTTTTCAATTTTTGGGAAATTTCCACACATCATGGGTCATACGATGACAAAATGAAGTGTTATATCTAAAGTTACATGGCACAAAGACATTAGGGGTATTAGGTGTCTGTTAGTTGTTACAATGCTGTTTGAATACCCAAAAAAGGAAGATAACGCAATGTTTTCACTCACATTGTCAAAAATAGGACATATAACCTAAAAACTTTTGCCAGTTTTTATTCCTGAATGTTTTTTTTACCTTTTAAACAATACATCACATCACTTGTCATAAAATTAAATGTTTATGACTTTATTTTTTTACCTATTCTTCTTAGAAAAATACTGAAATAATAATAAATTCTACTTATTGTGAGTCTTATGTGTTTTCAACAATAAAGATATGTGTGTCTGAAAATGGTATTACTGACTTGGGAAATTTAAGACAAAATCTAAATAAAGAAACCACTCTTGTGTTGGCTTAACTCTAACAGCTCTAGCAGCTATGGATTATTATTGTCCAGGTTGTCTTAAAGCGCGAGCTGCACAGTGATGAAAGCATCAGTAGGAGCTAAGTTTCCACTTTACCAAAGCTTACTGAGCCCCATAATTCAAGCCCAAACAGGCAGGATCTGACACACCAATCGTGGGAGTAATCACAATGAAAATCGATAAGCATCACTCACAGAGCAGCAGGCGCACACTCTAACGTTAGAGTTAGCTGAGAGATGGATTATGGTTAAAGGCAGGCTTTTAAATGACTGTCATTACATTGTTATTATTAACACCTTGTAATTTGGTCTGTGGAATCCGGTTCTTTTAAGCAGGATTTAACGGTAATGATGGAAAATTACTACCTTCCTGAGGTGTGTGGCGCCCGCTGCGATTATTCCCAGTCTCTGCTCTGTCTCATGCCTGTTTGAAGCTCATACCTGTAGGGCTGCAGAGTATGAAGAAACATTAGGAGAGGCTTTAGGGTGCATTCACACCTGAGCTGTTAAGGCTCTTTGAAAACAACTCTGGCAGGCTAAGTCAGACAGTTGATTTGATGTGAAGGCTCAAACTGATGAAGACCAGAGAACGTAATAAGAAACAGGGGTTGAGGTTTGTTTCCAAGCACACCACAGAGGAGCCTACCAAAGGTGAAACGCCATCCAAAGCCCTAAATGATTCCCACTTGTTTTGCACGTTTAAGCATTGACATCTTCATCTGAATGATGTGTCCCTGATGGTTTGACATAAATAACTGTCTCAGTACAATGATGACAACACAGCACACATATCGCGAATTGTGAATTATCAACTCATCAGTAAAATCAACCTAAATTGTTCATACTGCTGTGTTGTTGCTCTTCTGCATTTAAACTAAGCCTGTGCTCAAAATATCGATACGGCAAAATATCGTATCGCACTCCTTTGGGGTATGTGTATCGATACGGATTCTACAGAATCGATACAGCCTAAATATTTTGACAGTTGTTGTAAATACACTTTGGCTCATGCTAACAGTGGCCCAGTTCAAGGTAGAAGACGAGCTACATAATGAAGCACATGTTCTAAATTTGAACTTAGGTCTACCATCTTTGAGGATCTGAATTTATGTCTCTCAAGTTGTAGAACCACTTAAAACTCATCCGTGTTCTTTTCCTTCTTATAAGAAAAAACTAAACTCAGTCAAGAATTTTGCTTAAAGCATAGTCAATGTTCACAATTTACGTGTATCGGGATACATATCGTATCGTGGCCTTAGTATCGGGATACGTAAAGTATCGTGAAGTTGCTGGAAATACCCAGCCCTAATTTAAACTGATCCAACTAGTCACACATGTGCTGGATCTTGTGTCCATATCGTGTCAGATCTGCAGAATTCACATGACTTTTGCACTAAACTGACAAAGGAAGCACGGGGCAGAAAACATGCTTCTGTGTGATTAACAGCAAGTATATCTCAGGCCTTACTGCTGGGATAAGGCAGAGCAACATCACTACCATGAAGGTCAGTGTTCAAACTGGCATCAGTCTGCAGTTGTCATTTATTTTGGGGTCCAGTCAGCCGAAGAAACACATACGCAGCTTAAAAAGCAATACATTTTTCCAATCTTTTAGACTGTATCCTCTCTTTTTGCCTGTCTAGTGTCTCTGTTACTCACAGATGCCCACTCGTAGAAAGGCCACCTGTGAGGTGAGTGAAGTGTGCGTCCAGAGCTCTGTGATCAGCCCTCAGAGGGACTGGGTGTTGTCTGTAATCAGCAGGATTACAGTAGCATCAGGATCTCCACGCTGCAGTGCCTCAACATCATTAGTATCCGTATGAAGCACAGTGCTCACACAGCATGAGCTCACTTTCCTAACACATGCAAATCCATGTAAGAGCTTGTGTGCCATTTTGGGCCTCCTATGGATTCATGGACGTCATGTGGATGTGAGTGTATTTTTACACATTTACCAATCAAACAGATCTCACAATAATCTCTCTGCAGAATCCAACTCGGTGGAAAAATCAGAGCTCAAACTCAGTTAGGTGGCTTATTTTAACTATAGTTGTTTTGAGCTTTGTATAAATACTTGTTATGACAGAACCACAAAAAGATACCCTAAACAACACCCAAATTTTCTCCTCACATTTTCAGAATTTGATAATACTCTGTGGCTCAGATGGAAAGCTGTGGGGGGCCTAATGTGACCTCCGGGCTGCCTGTTGAAGGTAACAGCTATATGATTGTGTTAACACCGGCTGTTACGACCCTGATTGTATTTTGTTTTGTATTGTGTTTTTTCCTGTGTGTGACTGTGTTGCAAGGGTTCTCCTGCGCCCTCTGTGTGACTGAGTGTGTGTGTGTGTGTGTGTGTGTGTGTGTGTGTCAGGATGTCCTGATCAGGTGTGCCGCCCCTGCCTCTGGTTGGACTGCTGGTATCATGCCGACGCCGGTGATTGGTTTCGGAGGAGGGAAAGGCCCATATAAAGCGCACGCTGACGTCACTGCGTCGAGGAGGGAATCCCCGGATCGGCCGCGGTTCAAACTGCCACGTCAGCTTTGGTGCTAAGAGCGATTAGATTTTGGTTTTTGTTTATAGTAATGTAGAGGTGATTCTTTAGTCACCTCGAGGTATTGTTTGATTGTTGTTATTGTTGTGGTAATTTGGGTGTTTCTGTAAATAAATTGTACCGATTCACGGTGAAACCTGTTATCTGACTCCAGTGGCTGTTTGAACTCGGTGGAAACGGGTTTATTTCATGTTGTATCCTGGCCACCCCTAGACGGGGCATAACATGAATTGGGGGCTCATCCTATTGTTTTCTCGTATTCGTGGTAAGTAAAGTGATTTCTTGGTTGGCAGTTTTCATTTGGTGTGTGGGGAATTGTTTGTGTGTGAGGAGCAAAATTTGAAATTGTGGAAATGGAGTTTTCATTGGACAGCTTCGTGACCAATCCCTCTTGGGACAAAATCGAAAAGTGTAAGAAAGCAGATTTGTTAATTATTGCTAATTGTTACGATGTTAAAATTTCGTATAGTGCTAGAAAGGCAGAAATTAAACAAGTTCTCTGTGAGAAATTGGTGGAGAAGGGTGTGCTGCCTCAGCTCTCTGCCGCCGCTGAGAAGGCCGAGTCGCCAGTGGAGGAGGCGAAAGCAGCGGAGGCTGCTGACGCACTCCCCACTGACACTGAGCCAGATCCAATCTCTGGTATGACCACTGCGGACCTCCGCTTAGCCCTCCGCATAAAGGAGATGGAGACCGAGAACAACCGGCTTGAGGTGCAGGCCATGCACCTCAGAATCAGGGCCTTGGAGCTTGAGCGAGGAGCACCCGCGGCCTCCACCCCAGTGTCTGTAAATCAGAGTGTTTATTCTGCCTCTCCTGTGTTTGATATCAGTAAGCACATTGCTCTGGTTCCTCCTTTTCGTGAATCAGAGGTTGATTCCTATTTCAGCGCTTTTGAGCGTATTGCAGCTGCTTTAAGCTGGCCCAAAGAGTTCTGGTCACTGCTGCTTCAATGCAAACTTGTGGGAAAAGCACAAGAAGTGTGCGCGAGTTTGTCCATCGAACAGAGTCTAAATTATGATGTACTGAAAAAAACTGTGCTTCAGGCCTTCGAGCTGGTGCCTGAAGCTTACAGGCAAAAGTTCAGGCAAACCTTAAAAACTGCCAACCAAACATATGTAGAGTTTGCGCGTGAGAAGAGCGTCCTTTTTAATAAGTGGTGTAATTCGTGTCATGTTAAATCCTTTGAGGAGCTCAGAGAGCTGATTTTGCTTGAGGAGTTTAAAAACTGCCTCCCAGAACGCATTGTTGTTTATTTAAATGAACAAAAGGTGTCCTCGTTACCAAGTGCTGCCATTCTGGCCGATGAGTTTATACTAACTCATAAATCAGTGTTTTCTGCTCCGACCCCGCGCAGTCCAAACTCCTCACCGAAGCGCAAATTCGGATCTCCAACGCTCGTGCGTAAAAGCGCACCTCCGGTTACAGGTGAGGACTGTGAGTGCTTTTATTGTCACGAGCTAGGACATTTGATTGCTGTGTGCGAAAAAACTAAAGAAAAAACAAAGTAAATCACTCTCTGGTGTGGGTCTTATTGCGCGCGCTCCACCGTTTGTGTTGTCAAATTCTGTGTTGCACCGAGTTACAGTCAGAAATTGATCCGTGCTTTAAGCCGTTCATTTCTCAGGGTTTCGTTTCGTTGACTGGTGAGGAAAAAGATAAAGTTCCCGTCACCATTTTGAGAGATACTGCGGTGTCTCATTCATTTTTGCTTCAGGATATCTTGCCTCTGTCTGGCAAGACATCCTGTAAATCTGATTTGTTCGTGCAGGGAGTTGAAATGAGCGTTGTTCCAGCTCCGGTGCACCTGTTTCATTTCCACTCGTCTTTTGTGACGGGACAAGTAAAAGTTGCCGTGCGTCCAAGGTTTCCGATCAGTGAAGTCTCGTTTATTTTCGGGAACGATTTAGCGGGAGGAAAAGTGTTTCCTCCATTTGCGAATATTAATCACGCCGTCGCCGGTGCGTCTACCTCCGACCCTCCTCCTGCTCCGTTTATACCTACTGTGTTCCCTGCGCTCTCGCAGGCTTGTGAAATGGGTGACGCATCAAATCTGCCTGTGTCATTTTTGAATAATGTGAATGACGGGAGTGATTGTCTGTCTTTGTTAAATTTGTGTCCCGCTGAGTCCGACCTGTGCTCCAAAGTGCCAGGAGAAAAAATGATCTCTGGTCATGGCAGTGATCTACCTGTCCCTGTGTGTTTTGCGCCTGGTGAAAATGTTATTAATGACTGTGATCTGTCTTTTGAAGATGGTGTGATGATCCGTGGGAGCGCTGACTCGAGAGGGCTGCATTCAGAGAGCCAGGTTGTGGTACCTGATAAGTACCGACTGCAGGTATCCAGCCTCGCTCAAGACTCCTCCGCGGAGTATCGCCTCTTAGATGAGGATTGGTTTGTTAATTCATTTCTGAAGCTGATGCTCCATTCGAAGCAGCGCCTCCCGTGCTGATCTTTCTGACTCTGTTTAACCTTTTCCAAATTTGATTAAACATTTTAGGGGTATGTTTAATTTTTGGGAAAGGGGGTGTTACGACCCTGGTCGTATTTTGTTTTGTATTGTGTTTTTTCCTGTGTGTGACTGTGTTGCGAGGGTTCTCCTGCGCCCTCTGTGTGACTGAGTGTGTGCGTGTGTGCGTCAGGATGTCCTGATCAGGTGTGCCGCCCCTGCCTCTGGTTGGACTGCTGGCATCATGCCGACGCCGGTGATTGGTTTCGGAGGAGGGAAAGGCCCATATAAAGCGCACGCTGACGTCACTGCGTCGAGGAGGGAATCCCCGGATCGGCCGCGGTTCAAACTGCCACGTCAGCTTTGGTGCTGAGAGCGATTAGATTTTGGTTTATGTTTATAGTAATGTAGAGGTGATTCTTTAGTCACCTCGAGGTATTGTTTGATTGTTGTTATTGTTGTGGTAATTTGGGTGTTTTTGTAAATAAATTGTACCGATTCACGGTGAAACCTGTTATCTGGCTCCAGTGGCTGTTTGAACTCGGTGGAAACGAGTTTATTTCATGTTGTATCCTGGCCACCCCTAGACGGGGCATAACACCTGCAAACTGACTTGTTAGTAAATCGGTTTAATATCAGTATTTAAGTAAATATATTGGATTAAAAACCAGTATTTGTAATACCGGTAGTACTGTGTTTTTTGTTGTTGTTGTTTTTGTATTTTTAATGCAATTATATATAAGTTGTGGTTAGCTTAGCATTACATGAATACCAATGTTTATATTTAATTATACATATTTGTACTGATGAATATTAACATGTTTACATGTTTCATGTATGTTAATTTCTGGTTGGCGAAGTTTTCACTTGAGCATAAAATATCTCATCAGATGATTTAAAATCCAGACTTCTTTATTCTTGATTCATATGAAGGCTTAAAATAATAATTTCTCCATAATTCAAGTTTTCCCCTGACAAGTAAACTGGAATAAAACTCAGGGACTTTAAGTTTTTGATAAAGGCATATGTTTAAACTTGATTGTTGCAGGGTGTATATGAGGGATGCAACAGTACACTTAGCCAACAGTTGGGTATATGTGCTCAGTCACAGTTTTCAGTTCAACAGCTTGACCACAGTACTCCTTTTCAAGGCAGAAAAGGGATTACTGAGGAGGATTAGCTATTTTTTATTGTGAAAAGAAATCTTGATTCACTTCAGTGCTTTCTATCACTAGAGAACATCTGAAATATCTTTTTTTATAATGCTGGGAGAAAAAAAAACAACTTCTACCAGCAAACCTCTTCATTTTCATTTTTCTGACATTATACTTAAACATGAAATTTAACTTTCATCCAATTGTCATTTTTCTAAGCTCTCATTTAACATCTTAATACAAGAAAAGCACTCTGATGCTGCATTTACACTGCAAGTGACTCTGCAATCAAAATCGAGTCGCCCATTGAAGTCAAGTCGCACGTCCATAAATACCTCATTTTGGTCACCATTTCGTTGGCCGTCGCTTGGTGACGTCACGTCCGCTCAAGTTTCACCGCGATCATGTCATATATCATATAATAGGATGTATAAGTGGACATTATTCCAGCTGTATCCTTTTTACTTATTTATCAAACACAAAACACTGCAGCTGATGCCCTACAGCAGCATCATCTGGGAGTTTTCTGCAGTCCATCTAGGCGGAACTAATGTCCTCACTTACTAATGTTTCCCACACAGACATAAATTGTTCCTCTGTAGTCCGGATGAAGAACTGTCTGTTACGGGCACTGTCACACACGCACACACCGCTGATTGGCTGTTGCCACCCAGCCACACACAACATTGCCTGAAAAGATCAACCTTTTTTTTACTTTGACATCGCGCAATAAGTGAAGTGATCGTCTTGTACGCAGCAAACGCATCGCAGGAGGGTTAGCCCCGCCCCATTGCGGCTGTACATTGACTTTGAATGGAGAGTGATCGCTGAGGTAGTACAAGTAGCGTCCGCTGTGTAAGCACCTTAAGAGTGCAGGCCTCCGGCAAACAGCTCAGTTCGACCCATGGATTGTGATTTCCACCCTACATTATAGTCCTATATTTATTTTATACACATATTGTGGAATGAAAGATACCAACCTGCAGGAACTTTGATAATTTTTAACATAAATATCATCAAATAGAGTATCCCAGTTAGTAGTGGGCTTGTAACTTGTTGACTGAACCAAATTGCTGCTTCTTGTACAGATGTTGGTGTTGTGGATGCCATGGCAATGTCACCAGCCTGCCACAGCACCTCCATGCACGGCACATTCGCTCAATGTGGAATTTGGGGCTTCGGTTACACACAGCCTTCTGCCATGATGGACTAATTCTGTATTGACATTATCAGCAGAACAGCACCGGGGTTTCTCCATCAGCAAAACTTCCTCTTCTCCCCTGTGTCTGTTAGCAGAACTCTGCATGCACAGCTTTCAGTGCTGATTGGCTGATCAGCGTGCTCTGCACGTAACCAGAGCGTGTCCACAATCAGATGGTGCTGTGGGTGGGACAAAGTAGAGACAGCAGATAGAGCAGCATGGAAAGCTCCTCCCCTGGCACTGCAAGGGGAGCTGGGAAATGTAGTAAGGCGTCAGTTTGCAAATAAATTATAATTCCCATAATGTCATGAATGAATGGGAGCTGCCGTTATAAACTTTAACTTTTTTTTGTCATGTCAATTTGGATCAGATCAACGCCAAAATGTAGGGGGTTCTTTCTTGGGCCAAACCACAACTCTGGTCAAATTTTCACATAAAACCGTTTAGTAGTTTTTTGCCGACAGACAAGCAAACAGACAAACAAACAAACAAACAGCCCCTGGCCAAAAACAAAGCTCCTTGGCGGAGGTAATAACTCTCAATGTCTGCTCATCAAGAAACATTAAGGCCAGTGATGTTTGTTTGAATTGGTCAACCTGCCGACTTCAGTAAGGATATAAAATGAAATATGCAATTTCACCAATTGGACTGGTGAAGACGATGACAGGACAAAGTCTGTGTTTTTCAGGGCTGTTTCATCCATTTCTATTCCTGAAAAGGCCAGTATGTTGGGTCTATTGTGGGGGTGACAGAGTTTTTCTTTCTAATCCAGGTAAGACATGCTCTGCTTAATTAACAAAATGGCACGATGTAGTAGAGTTGTGAAAAAATATCGGTATCGCAATATATCGCGATATTCTGACTCCCGATACAATATCGATATTTCAAATCTTAGTATTGATATTTTTGTAAAAATAAAAAATCATATTTTATCAGAGTTTGAAATAAAATACTACTTATAAATATGTATGCACAGGTGCACAGGTGTCAGTTCAGACAGTGACAAGAGAAATATGTGATTTTTTTACTTTTACTTACTGTTGTTCTGTCAGTAACTCAAAGCTCTTTGTTCCTCGAGTGTTCAGTTACAGTTTGAGCTGCACTGCAGGTTTGGATGCTTTCAATACTTTAAGGGGAAAACAAGAATAACTTCTTTGCAACATTAATTTAAGTGACTTGATCCACTCTGTGTTTCAGGTTAAATGTATTAATGTAACACTGCATTTGACATATTTCAATTACAATAAAATGGAAAGGTTATATATTCACTGTCTCTAGGTTTTACCTAGTTTACTGTATAATATCGCAATATATCACAATATTGTGATATCGAGATATTATCATATCGTGACCAAAGTATCGTGAGGCTCTTGCCAATACTCACCCCTACGATGTAGCAGGGTCCACAATTCTCTACAACTGTATTGAAAAACTTTTTTGCGTGGGTGGGTGCATTACGCTGACTTCCCTTTTTAAAGAAATAGTGGGTCTCTTGGCACAACTTTAGTGCATGATTGCTACTCTGTGCAGGGGTTTCCTCACCCCTGCCTAGTAAACTGACAGTGTCAAATGCAAACACGGTGAGAAAAAAAGGTATAAGGATTGACAGCTGTCCATACTTAAAACCAAAAACTGCAATTTGCATGTGCATAATAAACTATGAGCATTGGACAGAACGGTTTAATGTTTAATTCAGAACTGATGAATCCTAGTAGAGCTGAAACGATTCCTCGAATAATCGCGAGTATTCGATTACAAAATATTCTCGAAGCAAATTTTGTGCCTCGAAGCCTCGTTTAATATAATTATACATGTAAAATATATATCTGGACTACTGTACAGCGCACGGTGTTTGACACGGACGGTCATTTCTGTGGCACACCGCGCCTGCTACCTCCGCTGCTGCGCGGCTTGTAAAATCATGAAGGAAGAGAAAAGAGACAGACAGAAAGGAGAGAGTCCACATTAGAAATTGCAGAGAGTGCCCCTAGTGTGTGGTCACTACAAGAAGGGACATAAAGAAAACACAGTGCAGTGTGTCTGATGTCAAACGGAGATCGCTAAGCACATAGCTTAGCATGATAGCACGTCGTCACTGCTGCAGTAGTAAACATCCGGTCTGTTCGTCGTCAGAGCGACACTGCAGAGCGACACTGCAGGGTGACACTCACGATACATCAGCAGAAGCAGCTAATATGATCAATAAACTGAGATATGGGCGAGTAAATAACCTACTTTGATTATGGCTCCGTGTAAAGGCTGGTTCAGAACGTAAATCAATGCAGAGGCTACTCGCCCAGAATCGTGTATTTTGTTCACATAATTTTCACATCCAATAACTTTACATTGAATTTGATTACAGAGAGTAGAACAGGAAACACTGACAGTGAGTAGATGAATCAGGTGTAGGGAATGTTTTCATATGTTATAGAAATGTACATTAGCTAGTTAAATGATCTTAGTATCTTAGTATGATAAAATTTGGTCCTAGAAATAAAGTAAGCAAAATAAGATCATCAATATGGTACAGTAGTAAAGGTAAAAATTTAGCAAAAAGAGACAGGCATGTACACAAATAAAATAAAAATAACCAAACTTAAAAAAAAAATACTGAAAAAAGCAAGATATGGCCCAGAGTAAAAATAAAAGTATAGATTTTGATTTTGAGATCCCATTTATGCTCAGAATGTTCAAAATAAGAAAAGTAAGTTGTTGATTTAAGTGACCTGGCTTTTCTGCTTTGTGTGTTACTAATAATAATAATGTGTAGTGATTCAATGTAAAAAAAAAAAAAAAGCATTGAGCGCAATGTAACCGTTATCCGATTACTCGATAAAACAATTGATAGAGTAATCGATTACAAAAATAATCGATAGCTGCAGCTCTAAATCCTAGTATACGATGACAACTTGCAGCTACACCTAACGCACTTTAAGACCAAAGTTCGTCTTCATTTTCTCACTGGATGCAGTGGATATGAAAATGTGTTTTGCACAGACTGAACAACAGCAAAAAATATCTTATTGCTGCATTATTCTGATTTTGGACGAGAACGAACCAAGAGAAAATGACATGAGTAACTAACCAGGTGCATGTTTCATAAAAAACGTCATTATAACAAAACAAACAACCAACCAACCAAAGTTCTTTTAAAATTCAACATTATCAGTGTCAACTATTTGTATTATGAAGATTAGTACTCGATTAAACTTTGAAAATGTGTATCCATAATCTTTTGTAAAAAAAAAAAAAAATTAAAAATTGAAAACGAACCACAAAATCAAATACCTTAAAATCCTCAAGGGCATCATTACACCCCATACAAATTGTGTTAAGGGAAAAATGTGAAAAATGCAATAAAATAACTTTGAGAATATCAATGCAGTCTGAAACAAAACATCAGTGTTTTATCCACAGACAGGTACCACGTAACCAGTACATTACCATGGACATCATCAGTTTAATTAAAGTCCAAACTCATTCTAATTGTAGGGCTGAATAGAGTAAAGTTAAAATTAAACAAGCTCTAAGGGTGCTTTCCTTAAACTACAGAAACTTTATTTGAGTTGCTCTTGTCCTTGATGCACTACAACTGCTCCTAAGACTGTTTATTTACTGATGCTTTGTGGTTAGAGAGAACATCCTTCAAGTCATTTTCATTATAATGTATGTGGCAGTGCCTCAAAATGTCTCAACACAAGAAACTGTCATCCCTTCCCCCCTGAGGCTGAGTTAAATTAAATTTTAATTAATGTTGCAATTTGAACTCAGGATCAGATGTTTGAACTACTGGAGCTAATTTCCTGCCAAAGCTGCAAAAAACACATTTTATAGTCTTTGATTGACAGTTAAGTAAAAAAAAAAATGTTTGTACAAAAATGTTCAGTCTTATCAAACTACTTAGTAGCTTTCTGAATTCACAAAGATGCCACACAAAAAAAAACAACATAAACAAACAGCAACAAACACATGAATAACGGTGTAAAGAACTCTTGTCATGCTCTTAATCAGCATAAACCTCAGTAGTTCATTTTCTGGCCAACGCTGCTAGAGCTGTCACTTTTCCCAAAATTCAAACTTGAATGGTTTTTGAGCATACAAGCTAACAACCAAAGGTACTTAAACCTGCACTTTTGCAAGCAAAGCTGCAATACAGGCCTAAAGGTTTGCTCAACAAACCAAAACACAAAACCCTCAAGGAGCAATTCAACAAGCTTCCCTCAGTAAGGACATCTGAATCACACACAAAAACATTTATCACTTGGTCTCATCATGTGAACAACCCAAATTATTGACAGACAGATTAAAACCATTGGTTCAATCCAACGAGCAAAACAGTGCAAATAGTTAAATAAATAAAAAGCATTACACTTAAAAAATCATGAACATAATGTAACTGATGTGATTGTGTCATAAAGTCAAGATGAATTTCACCTCCACTTAAAGTTATTTGTTCAAGGTTAAGGAAAAAATCTCCAACTCTGTGAAATACATTTAAACACGTGCTGTACTTATTTAAAAAAAAACTCATTTTACCAAGCCATACTAACCCATCTGTCTGCACTCCCAAGTGCTTTTCTAGTTCTAAACATTTATTTACACTTTGAGTGCGGATTTTTACACTCATGCTCTAACGGTTCATTTGAATATTATGTGTAAGGTGCAATAGTCTGTACCTGACTGTAATGTTAATTTAGTATCAATTTACATGTGGTGCTATCTGCTGTTGTAAAGGGTAAATGTCATCACAACTTGCATTCATGGCATTAGGCATGTGTTTTGCGTATTAAGTCAACTTATGTACAAATGAAGGTGCTTCAGTCAGTAGCTCTTATAAATCAAGAGTATTGGTTTAAGATTAGCATTGCTATTGCAATATAATCAGAAGAGAGAGTGTTCTCTGTATTAAAACAAAGAGGTAAAAGGGAAACATGATGTCGTAATTATGTCCTGTGATGCTGGAGGTGGTCAGATGCGTTTCCTCATTATTGTGTCTTCAGGCCCTCAGTGAGTACAATCATTACTCCAAGGCATTACTTTGCCATTTCCAACCACAGCCGTTTAAAACTCTGTTTTTTAATATTGAATCAGCCAAAACAAATTAAAATTATTCCCTGAATGACTCACTGCAACAACAGAACATTCCCAGCTGGACACAACAAATTAGTTGTGGAAAATGAGCCTGAGAATACATCAGACTTTTTAACTTCAGCCTACATTTACTGCCCGCAGCCTAAATTTAGAGTCAAACCACACACACACATACACACAAACCCACACACAGTTATTACCCAGAGTTATTTATAAGGTCAGACATTTATCTGAACAAGTTTCTTCCAGAAAATGGCCGTCAAAAGTCCCACTTCCTGCATCATCAGAACGTGTCAATAACTTGAAAGGGTTTGTCACGGTATAATTCCAATCACTAAATATTACACATACTACATTCACAGTGAGTAGGAATGCTGTGTATTTCTACCTCTCACTTACTGCAGCTTTGAGGAAGTAACACCTGCCTCAACACCAGCATCATAGCACAGACTGATCTTCTTCTTATGAGTAAAAATGACTAAGTTTGAATTTGAATTTTGAATTTATTAAACGATAGCCCCTTGAGATGCAGCATCTCATTTTCAAGGGGGTCCCTGTACACACATATACAGAAAAACAAGGCCACACTACAACACATTCATATATAAACATACAACAACAGAACATACAACAGATACAGACATCATGCTCCTCCTACTCCCACACACAACCCCAACCAACAAACGCCTAAAATGCAGAATAGACAAAAATTATTAACATAGATCAAAAATGTGAACATAAAAAAAATAAAAAATAAAAACAATAAAAAATTGAAGAAAAATAAATCAGAAACATGAGCAGTTTGTTTTGAGATGGAAATGTAGAGACATTCTGAAACTATAAAAAGTAGTAGTAGAATGCAAAGAAAGAGGGAGATTATTCCAATCTGATGGGGCTTTGTACTGAAATGATCTTTTCCCAACTTCTTTTAAAACTCTAGGAACAAAGAAAAATGGGTAGTTCATATGCCTGAGGGTGTATGGAGAATTATATGGAATCATGAGTTCTTTTAAATATGGAGGGCAATCGAAATAAACACATTTAAAAAGGAAGTGAAGCCAATGATATTGCCGTCTTGATTTGAGTTGTAGCCAGTTCAATGAATCAAACATAAAACAGTGATGAGTTCTAAAAGGACATCTCAAAACAAATCTACAAATAGAGTTAAATAATACATTCAAAGATTTAAGATGGGAGTCTGAGGTGTTTTGATAAACAATATCAGCATAATCAACAATTGGTAATATGAGTTGTGATATTAGCCTTTTTCTAACATTCAGTGTAAAACAATTAATAGAACGGTAAAGTGAAACGGGGCACGGACACCATCAACAGGGATGAAGGAGCCTTCCAGCTCTCACACACCTGGGATTCACTTCTCCAGAGGCCGCCAGGCAACGGGGGACGCAGCCGGCGGGACAGATCACGTGATTGATCTGTCCCGCTGGCTACTACCGGAAACAGCTGATAAAAAGACACGTCACAGCTGTCAGGATGACAGCTTCTGAAGAAGACGGGAGAGTTACGTCGAAACATGTCAAGGTAAACCATACCTTTTTGTCTTAACAAAAGAACACGAAAACACTTAGAGTACATAACAGTCCATACATCAAACGAGGGCCAGGCAACATGAGAAAAAAACCCTATCATGATATTTTTTTCCATATCAGTTGATATCGATATAAATCGGATAACTATTTTGCCAACCTTAAATGTTCTGTTATTCATAAGTGGGATGAGAAGACTTCAGAAGGTTAATTTTGACTTGGTTCATTTTTTTGTCAGAAGCTGAACATGACGGATGTACTGAGGAACATTTTACTGCTATTTCAAATAAATAAATCAGGTACATGTATTTTAAACCTAACTAAAAGTCTGACCACAAAAAAGCTGAACATTAACTTTGTTGGTCAACTCAAATAATTAAAGGCTTGGAGGTACAAGTCAGGAAGATTATTGTTAATTTTTTTCCACAGTGGTGCAGTAAAAACACTTTATATCAAGTAAAGGTTTAGTGTTAGATGTGTAGAGTCAAATATACCAACCATAGCCAGGTCTAATTGCTCCAAATGTTTTTACATCACGTGAACTACAAGAAAACATGCAATCTCCAGGTACAACTTTGGGCCTTTTATTTTGCTATTTGTCCACATTGCGGCAGTAAAAAAGATACTTAACATTTTTTTTAATTATTATAGGCCCAAGAAACACTTCAATGTGACCTATTTTATTTTAAATATAAGTTTGACATGTTTAATGTTCTCAATACCTTTATTTTGAAAAACAGAAGTAAATATACCGTTTCTCCGCATTTACCATAATGCTGAGAATACTTGTACACTTGAAATTTAAGTGAAGCTGATTTGACCACGGAGATCACAGTTGCGGCTGGCTTGACTGCAGTGGGAGTTGTCACAAGGGTCAGCCGCTTGCATCCCTGATTTTCAACCGTGCTAACTGGAGCATGTCTTTCGCAATACAGTAGGCTACTGAATTTGTGATGTCGCTGTGTCCTTAGGTTTTTTTTTTTTCATAAGGCACGACGCTCGAGAGAGCAAACTCAATAGTCTGTTCCTGTTGTGACACAGTCCCTACCCTGGTTGTTTTTGGCAGGGGCGTCAGTACTTAATTTGGTCTGGGATTGTGCATGCTTGAGTGAGTGGCATTACTTCAGATGGTAACAACATACTGGCGGTGTTCCCTGTCTATGTGGGAGCATGCTTTCGACACAATTTGCAGGGCACGCTTCTCTGTTTCTTGTCAGACTTTAAATAGACTAAGTACCTCCATTCTACCAAACTTTTCAGGCCCTTCATTTCAACTTTTTCTTCTGGCTGATTAGCGCTGTCATTTTCAGCGTCCTGGTCACCGAGAGTCAGAATTTATCCCGAGGGAACACTCATTACATCTGTTACCACTGACTTACAAATGTAAACAAGTGCATATCTGCTGCTGCTGGGTGCTGCGCATGTGCTGTGTGTCAACTAGAGTTGTTCCGATACCATATATTCCCTCTCGATACCAATACTTTTGCTGCTGGTACCAGCCCATACAGAGTGCTGATCTGGCACCAGTAGGTTATAACAAAATATCATTCTACGCCTGCATAACTGTGATATGATTATCATTGTGAAAAAGTTTGCTCAGGTTAAACCCTTTGTACAACATTAATAATAACAGCAATGAAGCAGCATGATCCTGCTATTTAGCTTGGCTCCAAGCCTCGCATCAACTGGCTGACACGTGTGTCCGTTGTCTGTGTCACGAGATCAATTTCTCCAAGTCCCTGCAGGTTGAAGCGCAGCACTACTGTTTCAAGAGCTGCAAAGAATTGTGCCAGAGTTTAAACAGTGTTAAACAGTAAATAGATTATTATTTTAATAATTACGTGGTATCTAATGGTGCCTGGACTCCAGTACTCGCCGATACCGATGCCAGCATTTTCGGCAGTATCGGAGCAATTCCCAATACTGTTATCAGAATAGGAACAGCTCGAGCATCAATCTAACTTGACACCGAGCGGCATTACTTAATTATGATTGGCTAATTATATGTATGTCAAAACATGGATGAATGAATTCTATCAACCATGTCTCATATTTCTATTAAGGAGAAGTTATTATGCAGAATATATCTTTATTGTTTTATCACCCAGGCCTAAATCAAACTATTGCAAAAATCTGTTTGCCAAGAGATCTTTTTCCTCAGGATTTATCTCAGTGTTGTTCTTTGTTCATTTACTGAAGACATGTCCCGCTCTGATAAAACCAACATGCTGCCAACATGCTACCGGTTGACGCAGTGAACAGGCTCGCAGCTCCAGCCTCTTTCTCTCTCAAGGATGCTGACTGGTCAGTGCCTCTGCAGACTAAGCTTCTAACTTAAAGCTTTGCAAGATGGATCTGCTGGATGTAAGACAATGAAAACGTCCAGCTGCAGTATAAGGTTAGCAAAATGGAGAGAAGTAAAACAAATGGGAGTTATAGTTTGGACTGTGTACTGATTTTCAGCCATATTTTTTTACAGAGCCCATAAAACCCACAGAAAACAGCTTTGTGGCTCATTTTTAATTCTCCTACCATTTGCTGTGAGCTACTGGTCCATTTCCTCCAGTCTAAAGGAAAGCTTGGTCATCTAATGTCTCCTGTCTCCCTGAAGATTCCACCCAAGCCAAAAGAGACACATTAGTGTTGCACTTCACAGCAATTTGCACCTGACTCGCTGAGGGATGTTGCCTATTGACTCAATTAAAGTGCTGTAACTCTGTGAAAGCCCTGGTTCATCTCAACAGTATGAACTCTGTTGGGCAGAGGAAATGATCGGGGCTTTAGATTGGTTTGAATCTACCTGAAAAAACATGGGGAAAAGTGCTAACAACTGAATTCTTTTGTCAGTTTCAAAAGCAGATGCATGGAGTGCTACTCAGGTGTGGAGAACTGTTAATTCTGCTGGAAAAAGTCTTCCTCTGATGCTCTTCAGTGTGGGAATCTGACATAAACTGTACTGAAAGCCCTGAGAAAGTAAAGGATTTTTATTATTTACTCCCTCGAGTACATCAGACCTTCTTAATCCACTTGATTCTTTTGTCATTTTCATTGAGCTGTACATATGAGCATTGCGACTGTACATTTCTTAAACATGTTATGCTTTAGTTTTGGTGCAAATGAGATAAACTATTGATGATTAATGATGATTTCCAAAGGCACAGACAGCACACTGCCTAGCATTCAAACTCAAGGTTAAACCCTGACACAAAGACTATGGGCCATGTATGGAGTGCCTTCACCGGTCTGATTCCATTTTATGTTCAGGCTAACATGCGTACATGTATTTTATAGCACATTTCAAGAAAAATTAACACATTAGTAAGTTAAAAAACCAAGTCTGTAGAAATGTTACTGAAGAATAGGACACGTTTAATGTGAGCCCAACCTCCACCAAGGCATTTCCAATACTGTCAGGTAAATTATTATCAAAAATGTAAAAAACTACCCTAGCTTGCACTGTGAACAAATCCTTGAGAAAAATTACTGGATCCACATCTGGATTCAAATCACCATTTCCCCATTTGTTATTGACTAATTAGCAGAAATATGCCCTCTCCCACCGAGTTAACAGATCAGCATTCCCTGAAAATTTCTTCAAATCCATTCACAACTTTTTATCCTGAACATAAACAAATTAACAAGGACGGAAAAATCCTAACCTCCTGAGCAGAGGTAATATTTTCAGGTAGTTTGGTTTGGTTGTTTGGTATGTGCATTTGCAATCAGTAATAACGTATTGCTCAGATCCTCATGGATAATCAGCCTCCAGTTTTGTTGATATTTTTCTCCCAAAAATTTGGGGACCTGCTGAGGCAACAGCACACATGTGGAGGAACCTATAAAGCAACAATATCAAAGAAAACCTCAAACAAGAACAAAGAGTAAAACTGTGTTGAATGACAGTGAATATTGGGCTTTAATACACAGTAAGAACTTTTCTGAACAACAGTATGGAAAAGTTAAATATTAACTGTAGTTATATCATGTAAAAAAAAACTACTGATACAAAAAAAACAATTGCATTTATAACGACCATGCCGTATTCTCTGTATACTCTATCCAGTCTTACAAATATGCTAATATGGACTCGAGATTCATGTTTCCAAAAGTCCAAAGGATGCTATATCAATGGATAAATATGTCCTAAAGTAAAAAAAAAAGTTGAGTTCTCACATACCACAAGCTCCTAATTTTCCCCACCACTGAGCCAGAAAAGGCAATCAGATGGGTCTTATAAAGATGGCTGGGTCTTACCCAGAACACCACCGGACAGTGCTGCAAACTGGGGCTCTTCCTTGAACGAATCAAGAATGTCACACAACACAAGCATGGGACGCTGCAGTAATAAGAATGTTTAAAAACTGTTGGAGCAAAAGCGGCAACGGAGGCTTGTCCACATCACACAGGAAACTACTGGAAATACCTGCAATGCCCTAAACATCAGCAAGACGATGAGACAGCTCAGAACCACTTTGTCAAAGAGAGTGTAAATCTGTCAGACAAACATTAAGCTGCCGAGATCCGTCCAAACCTGCTAAGATTACCTGGGTGGAGCATTTGACATCTGATCAATAAAACCTCAGGTAGCATTACTGGACGCTTCTGCCTTTCTCTGTACCTTTGCTGTTTGATGGTCCTCCAGCAGATCCATGCTGTCCTGCTGTTCATCTACAAGTTTGTACAAGCTTATTCTGACTTAAAAAAACAGCAGAAAAAGGATTACCTGCCAGACATGACGTAGCTTTAGTGTGAAACTAAGACTGGGAGAGAGGAGGAGAACATAATCTTGTGCCAGCAGCAAGTAAACAAGCCACAGATTATTTGAATAGTACAGGCAGAGGTGGTGACCCTAAATTGCTTACCAAAATTATAGCTAACCAAGCATCAGAAGCCTCATTAATGAATACACAGCCTCATTGTGTATACAGAGAACAGGGCCTGAAAATAGTTCATGTTAATTCACATGTAAAGTTCATAATCTTTACCAAAGAAACTGATCGTACAAAGTAAGCAAACACTGACTCAGGCATATTTACCTTTAAGAGGCAGGGTGTAAGGTGACAAAAGCACTCCGGTGGTAGACTATAACCAGACTGTATTTTGATAGTCGACTACTACCGCTCCCTCACGCTTTCTGCTTCCCAAACGGCTGTAGTGATAATCTTTGTTCTAGTAGATGCACAATTGTAAAACACTAATATCAGACACATTTTCAGGGACAGCTTTACCCAGGGTCAGGTCATCCAAAACAGGGACTGGCCCTGGAAATCAGGAACATCTGGTCACCATACTGTTGACGCTAATCTTAGCAGCTATTTAGCCAATTAGCTTATCAAGATAATTGTTCCTCTTCGTCAGTAAGTGAATCAGCCACAACATACTTCCTTTTCAGATGCTTATGCATTGCCGTCGTACTGTCATAGCAGTCAAGTTCAGCCCTCCAGATTTTGCATTGCACATTCTTCTCTTTTGTTTCGGTAAAATGCTCCCAAACTTTCAAGCTCTGTTGCTGGTTAGCCATGATGGTGTTTGGGCATAACTTTTCCGGTGACATCACGGCTGACCCCAATTACTACTACTGCGCATGTGTCGAGGACAGAAAGGCAGACAACACAGCGGAAGGTACAGCGGCAGTTTCGAGAGAAAACACTACTTAAAAAAACAAAACGATGTGTTGACTATTGAATTAGTTGTCGACTAGAGCTGAAACGATTCCTCAAATAATTTCGATTATTTGATTACAAAATAATTCAAGGCAAATTGTGTGCGTCAAAGCCTCGTTTAATATATAATTATAGATATAAAATATATATCTGGACTACTATACAGTGCACGGTGTTTGACACGGACAGTCATTTCTGTGGCACAACGCGCCTGCTACCTCCGCTGCTGCGCGGCTTTTAAAATCATGAAGGAAGAGAAAAGAGAGGGACAGAAAGGAGAGAGTCCGCAGAAGAAACGGCAGAGAGTGTCCCAAGTGAGTGGTCACTACAAGAAGGGACGAAAGAAAACACAGTGCAGTGTGTCTGATGTCGAACGGAGTTAGCTTAGCACGTAGCTTAGCATGATAGCACGTCGTCACTGCTGCAGCATGTCAACAGTAAACATCCGGTCTGTGCTCAGAGCGACACAACAGGGTGACACTCACGATACATCAGCTGGAGCAGCTAATGTGATTAATAAACTGAGATATGGGCGAGTAAATAACCTACTTTGATTATGGCTCCGTGTAAAGGCTGGTTCAGAACGTAAATCAATGCGGAGGCTACTTGCCCAGAATCATGTGTATTTTGTTCACATACTTTTCACATCGAATAACTTTACATTTAATTTGATTGCAGAGAGTAGAAAAGAAAACACTGACAGTGAGTAGAGGAAGCAGATGTAGGGAATGCTTTCATATGATATAGAAATGTACATTAGCTAGTTAAATTAAAATAAAGTATGATATTATTTGGTCCTAGAAATAAAGTCAGCAAAATAAGATCATCAATATGGTACAGTCGTAAAGGCAAAAATTTAGCAAAAAGAGACAAGCATGAATACAAATAAAATAAAAATAACCAAACTTAAAAAAAATACTAGAAAAAGAAAGATATGGCCCAGAGTGAAAATAAAAGTATAGATTTTGATTTTGAGATCCCATTTATGCTCAGAATGTTCAAAATAAGGAAAATAAGTTATTAATTTAAGTGACCAGGCTTTTCTGTTTTGTGTTACTAATAATAATAATGTGCAGTGATTCAATGTAAAAAAAAAAAAAAATGCAGTGAGTGCAATGTAACAATTATCCGATTACTCGATTAATTGACAAAAATTTGATAGAGTAATCGATTTTTTAATTTTTTCTGTTTTAATTTTTTTAGACAATCACTTTTTTAGTATTTCACGCAAATTTTATCCTGAGACACAGTATAAAATAATGAAATACAGACACTCAGTCTTCAGGTGGTCCCTCACACATATCTTTATGGGTCCAGTCAACAGTATGTAGACAAAATCTGCAGAATATTTGATTGCTGACACAGAAAAATCTTTGGGAAACTGCTCTACCGTGTATCTTGTAGTTATTTGGGAGTTTTGCAGCTTCTTTGCCAACTTAGCTGCTGTTTCAGACGGCCGCTTTGACATGTTTCAGTTGTTAATGTGGGTAGAAGGAGGGGGAAGTGAAGCGTGCATTGTCCCCTGCATTAGTGACCCCCTCATAGTATTTTTCCAAGAATACATTCCTTTTTATTCAGAAAGAAAAACAAAATTGTCAGTAATTTCCATGATATTCTGCTTCAATTCCACTTTAATGTCTGATTCTGTGGTCATGGATTTTTTAGGACCCTATACAGTGCTATAGCATCAGCAGGACTCAAACCCATGATAAATGCAGAAAAATTAACCTTCCTAAGTGTGAGCTCAAATATCCGTAAGACATTTCTTTAAACGAGATAGCAAACAAAAGTGTTTGTTTTTATATGAAGTGTATACCTGACTGTTGTTGCAGCCAGTCTTAAGTGGGAATGTAAAGCTCTGCATTTTCTTCCACATTGCTTAACTTTTCAGCACTGAATTTTGCCAATCATTTACAATGGAATTTATTTTAATATGATTTGATATATTAATATACATTATTTTAATGAACCCATCAGGACAGCTCTATGCATGTCTCAATGCTTTCACTCTGTCCACATTAACAGTGATTTTAACAGTCCAACAGTACACTATACGTAAGTTTACATTTTGCAGTGATGTAAGAAATAACTTGATAACACTTGCGGCCCAGTTAAGTTTTGTTTGAGCTTCCTGGCTTGTATTCAGTAGGCAGGTGGTTGTGCTGCTCGACAGAAGCTCAGCTCTAAAATCTGCTGACACCGTGGGCCTCTCAGTTCCATTATCAAGTTTCTCACATTGAGCCATGTCCAGTCCCGTGTGGTGCCATAGGTGTTAAAACATAATGAATCATCAATCCCCATCATAAACAGAAGCTGTTGCATATGATTAAACCGAACATGCACTCTCACCTCAGAGAGCTGCCCAGAATTTAAACACAGCTTTAACTATAGGAGGTTCAACAACAAAGACATGTTTGTGTAAACTGAATTCACAGCTTGGCTCAGAAAACAGCCACTATAGCGTGTGCTTTATTGCTCTACATTACATTTTATGGCTTAGTGTCTTGTACTCGTCTCTTCTCCAACTCTCGAACTGTTTCTGCTGACTGCTCGGTTTTTGGAACAACAAAACATTTCAAGCTGTACAACATCCTGAGGCTTCTGTCCATGTAAACAATGAAGCAAACTGCTGGTCAACAGGCTTCACAGTGTGGAATGATGGTGCAGCTGCCAGTCTTCTTATTCAGACTAAAACTTTGATTAAACAGCTTGTTTCTCTTCACATCACCACCAAACAGCCGCAAATCTTCATTTATCTATAACACCGTCTCTAAACTTCCTGCTTACTGGTCCAACACACCAGCAGCTCTCCTCACTGCAGAGGATGTCAGTCTACAGATAGTAAGATTTGTATTTTTACTCGAGAGCTGGAGAATGCTGGATGTTCATGCATGAGTCACAGCTTGCACCCCCACCCATACGTTGCTTGTATAGAAAAAGACCAAAAGTGCCTTGGCACACGACAGCTCCTGATATACTGAATGCATAAATTAGGCAAGCAATTTATCAGGGCCGGGCAACTGGTGTCTCAGGGGCCACATGCGGCCTGCCTGCTCCAGCCAGTTAATTTAAAATGCCAAAGGAAGCATAGAAAAAAAAGAAACATGATAAAATGTACCATGAAGACTCTGAATATAGTAACGTTTCCAAATAACAACAGAATGATATTGTAGTTTCTGTAAAATTCTCTTTAGTGCATAAGTGAAAGCCTCTGATTTAATTACTACAAAGCTGTTTAATGTGCGTTAAGGCAAAATATAGGCTTTTATAATAGTAAAATGGTCAAAACCATTGCTTTTACTGAAACCAAATACAAAACTTCATTAGTGCGTATGAAAACAAACTGTGGTTGTGACACTTCCCTGACTTCAGTGAGAACCCTGATAAGACCGCAGTGTTGTTAAAAAAATAAACTTTGCCTCTAAACATGGAGGCAATGAGCCACCTCAAGCAAAACACAAAGAAACTGCAGAACAATTTAGATAAAATGTCCATGATATAACATCAATTACCGGAAAAATAATCACTACATCTCATCTGAATCACAATAAAGGAGGTGAAACCTCTGATTCTGATAAGGGCTGCATCGGAGTAACCGCTGAACCACTGTCAGAGCAAGATTGCGAGTAACAGGAAAAAGTTGTTATTACAGGACAGTCTGTATGACTTATTCAACAATATGTACTTGAAAAAGAGTATGGCATTGGTCCACTCACTTGTAAATTGACTTGAGATGACATTTGTTATGATTTGGCATTATACAAAAAAAGATTCTTGTTCATTGATTGAATAATAATCACAAAGTCAGAGGACTGTTTTAAATCTAATACAGGTATTTCTTTTATTAACAAAATCATCCATATTTTGGGGGCTTGATTCCCTCATCTTAGTGGAATCTGTAAAACATTTTTCAATTCATACAGGCATAAAACAACCAACTATACAGATGAAAATAAAGACCTATAAAACATTTGTGTGGCTGATAATTTGCCTTGTTTGACTAAAGAAGACATTTAAAACTGAGGCAAGTTTTTAAAGCAATATATTTATGATCAACTTAAGTTAGACGTCAATGCAGAGGCCTGTGTAAAGAGGAGACAGCAGAGAGTTCACTTTTTACAGAAACTAAAATCCTCTCCTATTTCTCTTGTGATTCTTTATTGTTTTAATCTGTCTTTTATTAAGAGCTATTCCGTTGCTTTTCTTTTTTTTGTGGTGTCATCTGAAAAATCTGTACAAAAATAATTTTTGGTTCTTATTATGGGTGTGAAGCAGACTTGACTTCTTTTTGTGACCATCTGACAACATACTCTCATGTGAAGGTCTCTGCTGTCATGAATGTCGATATGTTTTACCTATCTGTAAAACTATTCCAAATCATTCACTGCCTCTGCAATGAGATTACTTAATGCTCCTTTAGGTATACAGCTTTTTATATTTTCTACTGACTTTAGCCCTGCCATTAGACATTTTTGTCTGACAGAAATCATTAATTGCTTTGTATTTTTTGTTGTTATTGTCTTCTATCAAATCTGATAATTTGTGATAATTTCATTTGTACCAGGGTATAGCTTAAGGACTTGTTATATGTTTGCTTTAATTTCATCTGTTGTCTGTATGTTTGTTTTTCCTGTACAAGCTGCTCAAGACAAAATACCCCCGAGAGGGATGAATGAAGTTGTTTGAACTGATTTAAGTTGATGTGTAGGGTACACAAAACATCACCTTGGAGAGCACACATACAGTAGATTTTGTAGTAGGTGGCGCTCTCTAGTGGATGAATTCGAGAGCTGTAGTCAGTGGGTATTTCTCTTGTTCCATGTCATGTTCAACCTTTAACTCAACTGTAAGTTTGACCTCATGCTCCTTGCCTTGGTGTCTTACAAAGGGTTTTCTTGGTCTATTTAAATTTTTACCATCAATCTACTTTAATCCTACTGGACCTATAATGAGCAGTACTTATTTCTTTGTCTTTGCCTAAAGTGAGTACCAAATCCTTAACAAACACAGTATCTAAAAACAATCAGATGTGTAAAACAGGTTGAAAGCCTGAAATCTTTATCTTGGAAAAATAGAAATTGGTAATAACTGACTTATGTGAACGAAATTCTCAGTTAAGAAGGTTGACTAAGGACTCCAGTGATAGAATAATAAAGTACTCTGAAAACTGAGTGTAAATTTTTAAAAATCATATTATTTTTGGCTTATGAACTCAACACTATTCAGCACAAACACAGAAGAACCAAAATCTGTCTCTTTGCATTACAGTTGCTTTTTACAGCATACACTAGGAACACAAGAGGTGTATTTTATGTAGAACTCTGAAGTAGAGGAACACATTAACATTGTTTTTAAAAGAGTTACCATTACATGACCTGCTTTGTGAAAACTCAGTCAATGCTGCCTCTTTTGGTCTAGCTGAGGGCAGTCAACCTCTCTCTGATAATCTCGTTCTCCTCAAGCATCCTAGCGATGGTCCTCAGAACTGAAAGTTTGGCCTGTCGCACACAGAGATGGAAGTTGACATTGTGAATTTATCAATATCAATCCCAACGTCAGTGACAGTGTTTGTGTTCTAACAATTTAGCAAAAGTGAATGAGCACAAAAAGAAGTATACCATCTTGCTTTAAAGTGATTTTTTTCCCTTTTAAAAAGTTATTTCTTTCTTCTCATACTTTGTAGCTTGAACCTTTGAGCCCATATTTTGTCTGAACCCAGATCCACATACTTAAGATTCAATGGCTGCTACAGTATGTTCACAATCCCAAAGGTTAAAAATCTTACAGAGCTAAAATCGTCTATTGGTCGATTTTTGGTCGACAATTACTGTGTTTTAGTCGACCAACAATTTCTTTGGTTGATTACAGCCCTAGTGAGAGCACATACATACATGAATCAACCGGGCTGTTGAATTGAACAGGGCTGTAAAGATATTTTTTAGGCCATAAAGAAACTGATTCCCTGCATGTAACCTCCTGCCTGGGGTCATAGCCTCAAGTAAACACTCCCTCAAGGGACGACAGGTTTGGCACTTCCACGTGGGCCTCCTTTACCAACTCTGGGGTAAAGGGGGTCACATGGTGTGACTGAGAGCTGTTGTCACTTGATGGCTCTCTTTCCTGCTTGGCCTGGTCTGTACTAACCTGACAAGCCAGATGGACAGCTCCATATATCTGCCACATAGCTGCAGGATTTCAGAATCAGGCAGGTCTGTCTGCTCTGCAAGGCCTGGTCTGTACTGATTGGTTGAGTGATTTACTCTGTGCTCGTCAAACTGAGTCAATGAGGTCAAACTGCTGCTGAAACAATAGTAGGATGTAACACTAGTAGGTTTATTATGGGGAGGGGGGGAATGAGCAGCTACTAGCTATAAAGAGAGGGAGAAGTCCAGATGCAGCTGACTTTTTGTCTTGTGTATAGACCTACCCTATCACACAAAGACTTGAATAACACCTTAAAGGGCATGTCCAGCTCAAAACAACATAGTAAGTTTAAGAACATCATGATTTTATGTGACGACAGGGAGGCACCCTTCTTTTGGCACCTATGTAATTTAAATCCAAATATCCTGAGTGAAGGTAAGTGGAAACAGCTGAGCTTGGTCTATGTAAAAGATTCTTTAGAATCACCAACAGGTGACAAGTATTTCTCTCATAAAAGTTTAAGATTAGTTTAGTTGGGGTGCTGGTTTGGCGGATTGGTTAGCAACCAGGCACCCCATGTACTTGCTTCTGCCAGTCCAGGTTCGAATCCCGCCTGTGACCAGTTTGCGGAGAGTCTTCCCCTACTCTCTCTCCCCCTTTCACAAGCCTATCCACTCTCTCTCTCCTATCAATAAAGGCACAAATGCCCAAAAAGATACATTTAAAAAAGATTATTTTAGTTAAACTGGCATGACTGTGTCTGTGTGGCTTACCTTTTCCTTCCCAGTCAAGGGTTTGTTGGTTGAACCATCAGAGAAATAGAAAGTGTCCTTCACAACAGAGTCAGACTGAGTGGCAGCACCTGACAACCGACATCCAAACATTAACATTTGACCTCTGTTGACATGTCTGAAAATAAAAGGCTAGTTAACAATTCAGTTGTTAACACTGTAAAATCTGTCAATGTACAAACAGAGAGGCAGAGACGTCGTTTCTTCTTCAGTTCTTAGAATACAATGAGGGCCAGAAGGCGCCTTCACTGTAGACCCGCTCTGCTGGAGCTAAACTGCAGTCTCACACTGCCCCCTTCTGTTCGGTAAGCATATAGCATGTTTATACACTTTTAACTGGAAATGATTAACTAGGTTGCTTATTTACGTTGTTAACTAATAAGCAGAATGGCAGAAAGATAACGTTTTAAATATATATATATATATATATATATAGATAGATAGATAGATAGATAGATAGATAGATAGATAGATAGATAGATAGATAGATAGATAGATAGATATAGATATAATGCACAACAATAACAATAATAATAAAACTCCAAATGTGACCACACATTAGTGGGCGACACAAACTCTCAACCAACCAAGTCAAAACCTTACATTTTGGAACTAACCAGTTACAGAGTAGAAGTGAACAATAAATAAATATTACTCCAGTTCTAAAAATTATTCAGTAAGTGTTTTGTTCTCGGCAGATGTCCCACCCTCCCCCGACAGTGGGGCAAAGCCCGTGGACAGCTTTAATTTTGTCTTTTTGTAACTTCAAACTTAGTCAAAGTTTGACTCAAAATATCTGGCATGAAAATGAAATACAACATTTACTATATTTCAATCTTATTTTTGAAATTGCAATCTAAATTCCTTCATATTTCCACTTTCTTCTCTTTTGTTAAGTTATAAAACTGTTGGCGTATTCTAACTTTTCCTTGATTTACCTACTTTCCCTGGATACTCGTGTTTTATTTCCAAAACTCAGATTATACTTAAACTCATTCATTTCTAATTGGGACAACAAACTCTGTCTTCAACAATTATGAAAACTGAATGGCCAGGATGAAATGATAACTCCACCAACTAGCGTTGAGTTTTTCTTTCTTTTGCAATGTTTTTATTAGCATTATTTTTAGGTACTTGTATTTGCACATAAATATATCTATGTATTTTCCATTCTCTAATGTTCAAAGTGATGGTGTTAAAACCATGTATGTTCAATGAAAGCATGTGATGCATGTTTTAAAACAATGAGTTTAGTTTAGTTGTGCTTTTCTTTAAGAAAAAGCACAACTTATTTTCTTAACATTTTAACCTTTTACACAATACTCAGACTTTCCTTACAGTTTTCTTTCGGTCTGTTTAAAAGTATTTTTTCACACTCTTTCCTGTAAACACTGAAGGTTATTCAGTCAAAGTCTGCACTGACCTCTTCAACAAGCTAGTATACTAATGCTAACATAATTAAGCTAGCAGTGAATAAGCTGTAATGTTAAATCGCTTTACTCTGTTTTCCTCCTCCTCCGGGGATGTTAGTCGTGGTTTTAGGTGCAGTAAGTTCCAACACCAGTCCTCTGGGTCCTTTGTCCTGTGTTGTGGTCTTCTTGGACTTTGGTATTTTGACTTTCAGGAGGTTTTTCTGCTCCCGCCTGTTTTCGCGCCTCGCACCCCGGCACTGAGAGGGGGGCTCGGCCTGGTCCGATTGAGGCTCTTCTCCCTGAACCGAGCTCAACTGGGAGCTAAACTGAGGCAAATACAAGGTCTTCACCGAAGACATCCTTTTCTTTTTGGACAACATCGTCTAAAACGTGGCAGAAACCCCTACGTCGCTGTTTTAACTGAGTTTGATGACCTCTTCTCTGTCTGTCCTGAACTACTGCGGTAACTGTCGTCCAGCAGGTGGCACTGTTACCCGGATGTAGTCTCCAGAGCAAAGATCATCACCTTCAGGGAAGTATGTTTATGAGGACATTTTATTGTTTAAATAATATTTTCATTTAATAGACTACATTTAAAGCTGCATTCTTACTTCATACTCTTCATGATGACTAATATTAGTAACTTGTGATTCAAAAATGACAATATAACCTTATTCTCACATGCATCTTAAAAAATGTTTTTAACTTGTTTTAAACTGAAATGTACAAAAAATGCATTTTGTGATTTTTTAAATTTTTTTTACAAATGACACTGTAGGCAGGGGTGGGCAACCAGCAGCATGAGGACCACATGTGCCCCTCCACCTGACTTAATGCAGCCCACCAATTAATTTCACTTCACCATTTGTTGAAACCACCAAGATCTGCAAAAAACATATCATCCTTGGTGCCAGTAATATTTGGTTTAATCAAACTGATGATATTTAAAAAAGGTTTTTGTCAAGGTTCTTTAACAAAGCATTAGTAATATGTTTGGGGAAACGGTGATACAAATGAACTAATATCATGGCAGCAACTAAATTTTTATGACTTCTACCTTGGCGAGGCTGTTTTGTAAAATAAATGTAATTCTTGGTGGGGCTTAGTGGTACAATAGTTGAGATATATAACAAATTAAGAAAAAAAATATGTATGCTAATTTATAACACTGAACAGGCGTCTATACATGGTGTTTCGCTATTGAAACAGAGCTTCAACCTATGTTTTTGAGCTTGGAGATATAAAAATACATTCTGATGAAAGCCAGATTTTCTTTATTTTGGTCATTTATAGTTATTGATTTCCTTTTTGAAAGTATCTTTTTATGTTTTATGATTCGGGCCTCTGAAATTGAGTATAACAATAAAATGGCCCCAGTGGTAACCAGTGTTGCCTATCCCTGCTGTAGAGGCTGAGGCTGGTGATGAAGGTGTGGCATCAGCCCATCAACGTAACCTTTGACCACATGCAAGTCAAAGTTTAACATAAAGCAATTTAAAAGCATAAATCACATTCTACATTTGTGGGGGATTTTTGAATTGATGGAAGTACAATTTATTTGCATAACATGAAGCTGAAATGAGAGGGTTGTTTATTTCAAGTTCTGTGGTGGTAACGTGCTGTGGGAACAGTGTTGGCAACTCCTGCTCCAGAGCATGACAATATTCTATATGGATCACAAGAAGTCTAAATTTAAATGTAAAATACATATATATTTAATTCAAAAACTGCTTATAAATCACTGCCCCATTATCATACTTTTAGGACCTTTGGAGTTGTTTTAGGGTTATATTTATCATAATTATTTTCGGGTTGAAAATTGTTTTTGTAACTGTATGTTATGTGATGAACTTGCTTTGGGTGGCTTTTGGGGAGCCCGATTTCACAATGACTTTGAGAAATCATGATCAATAGTTTGTGTTGTATGAGGTATTGCGAACAACTACTTTAAATTGTAGAAAATAAAGTTTCACAAAGGATTAGATGTATCAAAGTTTTGTTTAGAGACAAACAATAACTACCATTTTTCACAGTGATGAAGTTTATGCTTGAATAATTCATGTATACAAGTAGATTACAGGAATTAATACTTAAACATGATTGTGCAAGTTGCATTCTACTTTTGAAAGATGATTGATGAGGAGATGAGGCAACTTTGGTCTAAGCAGCTTCAGCAACTGACAATAGATCACAATGTCAATGCTCGATACTTTAACGTTATACATAATCAATACATATCATGGACCAATAAAAAGGACAATTACTTTTGCCAAAGAGGATTAAGAGAGAATGTTTTGTGCGGGCTGTCATTGAGAACAAACTTTGATCTACTGTGGGATCAGCTTTTTGAATCAAATAAATACATTTAGTCATTCAATTTAGCTTGAAATTTAGTCATTCTTTAAGTTTTAATCATGTTAACATACATTTGGTTTTAAAATCCCCTAGTGACCTCATTCAGGACATTGTTTTTGCTAAGGGACTACTACCATAACAAGTCCTGTTGGAGGTTTATTCAAGTTATATAGCACTTACCATGGCTTAAAATAAACCTGGGCCTATAAATACCTCTGACCTGATTCAAACTACCCAACAGATGTGCCAAAAAAGATGCTATTACACAACCAAGGCATCAGGTGATAAAACAGCTTTTAACTGGAAAAGCTTCAGGGAGCAAACCAATTAATGCAGCTAAAAAAGAAAGAAAGAAAGAAAGCTTAAAGCGAGCAATTCTTCCTCACAGCTGTTTTATTCGTTCAACATCTCACATTACAAATACTTCAAATGTATGCATACAGTTACAAACAGTTGGCAGCAAATGAATATATGACATTAGATCTTTGTTTTACTTCAATACTACAAACCAACTATAAAAACTGACTTCTGCATTGTAGCGTAAATTAATCAGGAAGAAAATATAAAAATTGGAACTTACGTATAAATGTGAAATGACTTGATAAAAATCAAAATGATATCAGGTAAAAAAAAAAGTTAATAAATATAACCTTCCCAGCATACAATTAAAAACTATTGAAATTTTGCAATCAAGTAATACTAACAGACATAATCAATATTCTTTTCATCTGAAAATATGGAGCACAATACAGCAATTAGAAAAACTAGACACATCAACGAGTTTAACACATCACCCCAAAAATATAACAAAAATCTGATCAAAATGATAGTTATACATTTCAAATTGAAAATATAGCAAATGCTAAATACATTATCGACCTAGTATATACAATGTTTTCAATCACAGTAGCATGGTAGTAGCAAAATAAGTAAATAAGCACAAAACTAATGTTCAAAAATAAATTCAGGTATAAATTAGTTTTTTTTCTGCAGACATCAGCATGAACAATAGGAAACAAATAAAGTGTAAATGACTGCATGGTTTATATGGGTTAAATGACTTACACTGCGGAGACTTGTTTCTGGAAAGAATAAGTATTGCACATAATGGCTCAAAGTTAACTTGCAACATTAAATCACATTCAGGTTATGTCCCAAAGCATGCCACATCACAAAAGGGGTCAAGTGATCAAGTCTCCTCACCTATGTCCTACTGAGTGTCCTCTACATTACAAAAAAAACATCCAAAGTGTTGTCACTGTGTAGATTGCATAAACATCATGTCTGTGTAAAGAAGGCAGACACCATCATGTAAAGAGAGGCTACAAGAGAGGTGATCTCAAAGAGTTAAGGAAAAAAGGTAAAAAGGAAAAGGAGATCTAGTGCATTACAATAGGTCCTGCATTAACACTAGCCATGTTGTTTTTGTATTACATTATGCATGCCAAGAATAAGTAGAACTTACAGGCAGTCCCAGAAAGAGGATCTAAATATTCAAACAGCTGATTTCCACTCCGGTGAGAGAAGGGAACATTGTACATTGACCAAAGCCAAAACATTTACCCTATTGATAATCTTATTGACTACACCTAGGAGAGAAATGTCAGAATATATCTTCAAGACTATCAAAATCAGTTTAGAAAGGTCTTGTCATGCCTTAGGATCCTGTAAGTAAGTTTATTAGGACAGAGGAGAATCCATATATGACTGGCTTGTGAAAGCCGTATTTTTTTTATATCTACAGAATCACACCAATGCACCAGACAATTTTCAGATTTACCAGCACTTAAATATATAAAAGCTAATTGAAAATTATATTAATATCATTCATTTTCTTTTTTTTAAATTAAGTTTACCATAAATGCAGATCTCTTAGTAACAAAGGTACAAAATTATTTTTCACCAAGTGAAAAAAATGAGGTATTGCAAAAGGAGTTCTCCCATCTGTGAAAAATGTGCCTAAAATGACTATTGAAAAAAATATTTAGAAAAGTAGTGCATAATAAATGTATATATGTTCATGACAAAATAATCAGCTATAAAACACTGTACAAAAATCAGCAGGCCATGTATAAAATAATATCTTTATCTCTGTGACAGCAAATTCTAGCTACTACCAAATCCAACCACAACACTTGTGATAGAAGCTCCAGTCATGGTAGAGCGTGCAGTGGTACACCATGAGGACAGCTCAGGGAGACTGGACTGTGCATTCCCATTAGTTTGTACTACATTAGCATGTTAGCTTCCAGTGCTAATATCCCTGACATTATAAAGTGAGCAAATACTACTGTCAATACCTGAGCCCTGAGGGCTGTGTCTTTATTAGCCGACACTCACAAACTGAAACTCCAGAAAACTCCAGCCATCCTCTGCCGTACGACAAGAGGTCACAACATTATCCTGAAAACCCTCAGATCAACATCTGCTTCTGATGATGCATTTTAGGCCAATCTTTGGTTTGCCCTTCTGGTTACAAAGTGTCAACTTTTAAACCAAGACCTAAAAAACTCATGCCAGCAATCTAAATATGCGTGCTAGACTGAGGGGAGATTTAGTTAAGTGACGTGGCCAGATGCTATACTCTGAGCTTCTAGAAATAAAAAACTCAATCGTCCGACCATCTGAACGCTGTTCCTCCTCTCTTTAACGCAACCATTTGCACTCAACCTTTGGTAAATGGTACAGTTGTTCTCTAATCCTGCAAGCAAAAGTAAGAAAATGCACCCTTCTTAAACTCAACGTCCATAGTTTATATACTGATTTAGGTATGATGAACCTCACTTAAATTTTATGTTACTCTTGACAACAAATGTAAGCAGCTTTGCCAGCTAACACGAAAAGAAAGTACAGTCAAGTCAGAAAACATCTAAATCCAAATCTTATGCATCCATATGCTCATGCACACTTAAAGTCAAACATAAATGGGATTTCACTCTCTTAGTATTTCTTCTTTTAGAAAGCCGAATTAAAAAAATAAAACAAAATAAAAATAAATTAAGTATTGTTTTAACTTAAAAGAAAAGTGCATTTAATTTTCATATCGTAGCCCATACCCCTTCCCTTACTACCCCTTTCACTCAATCCCTCCCCAATCCTGCATCGTTACCCTCCCTCGCCCTCTCGCCTCAGTTCCAGCGAAAGGAGATGTGTCGAGGTCGGTCTCCTCCTTCCTTCACCAGCGGCTTGTGGAACTCTCGCCCAGCCCGGGAGTGGATGGCTGCCCAGCAGTACTCACAGTAGTACTGCAGACAGGTCACGTTGGCGCAGAAGAAAGGAGCAAACTTCCCCCCGCAGCGGGTGCCCTGGCACTCGTCACACAGCTGATCGTCCAGGACATATGGCTTCACTTCCACCTAAAATGGATGACAGGAGGTAAAATGGAGGTCGAGGAACATGCAGCTAAAAGCGCAGTACCATCAGATAGGTATGAATCAATATTTCATGAAAACTTTCTCTTCTATTTCAGACTTGAAAAGGAAACAGCAAGCACTGGCAGGACTCACCCGTTTATCAATCTCCCCATGCTGCAGCTGAACAAATCGGGCACTGATGGCTGCAATGTAGCTTTGCTGATTGGAAAAGGCTACTCGTCCCGCCCCTTTAGGATACTTCAGTTCAGGATCCGTGTCAATCCCGGCATAACACACTCCACCGTACAGGCGGTCCATGATCATGGCCAACTCCACTGAACACACAGTGCAAGACAATGTCAACAAAAAATGTAAGTGGATGCACACTGAAACCATTTCAGGCACAAAATGGCCTCCATTTGCCCCTCTGTGTGTGTCGGGGGCGGGGGGTGGGGGTGAAGTCTAGATTCAGTTAAAGGATAACTTCGGTTCCTGCAGCTTTTACATTGTTTATAGAATGAAGAACAACAATATACTCACCCAGAAGGCTTTCCTGATGCAAACGGTGCTTCGGGAGATATTTAGATCCAAAATCGAGCAGCGGACACCGATATAATGTAGCCTGTAGGGCATGGATCGCCGCTCCTAAAAACTGCATTAATCGTCCAAAAACTCATGTTTTTCACCAATATTCCATCATGATTCGCGAATGGACGGCCATTGCAGCCTGTGTCTCCCACACAGCGCTGTGTGGCTGAACTAACCTCTGAACTGAGAGTCTGTTTGCATGCCCTTCGCAAGATGCGCAGTACTCTCTGGAGCGCTGAGATCGCTTCCTCATTTCTATCAGCTCCTTATCTGTATAATCTGGCTCCAAACTGTAAGGACGCCCATCATATTCAAAGTCCTCCTCCACAACATCTTCATCCCATAGATATTCGGCCCATTTTGCACAAAACTGGAAGAAGAAAGTCGATTTGTAGCTGCCCTGATGCGCGTGAAGAGCATGTAAACAAACTCGTTGGTTCAGCCACAGCGCGAGGAGCTTATGCCCTACTGGCTACCATTATATCGGCGATCGGCTCCATTTTGGTGTCGATTTTGGATCTAAATATCTCCCGAAGCACCGTTTGCATCAGGAAAGCCTTCTGGGTGAGTATATTGTTGTTCTTCATTCTAGAAACAATGTAAAAGCTGCAGGAACCGAAGTTATCCTTTAAGATCTTGCCTACATAGCCCCTCTGGTTTTTTGTATATTTGTTTTTATCAGGACAGCTAACTCAAGATGTTGATGATCTGGGTACTGAAGCATAACATACCGTTGGACCACATTTGATTTAAGGGAAAAAAAACAAGCACAGAATATATTATCTTGACAAACTCACCTGCACGGAGGGGACGAGGGACACCTCCTACAAAGATGGTCTTTCTTGGATCCAATGGCTGAGAGCCATCCATCACAAAGTCACTATCATTTAGGTTCCAGGGCCTGATCTGGACCTACAGCGATGAAGATTGGGTAACAAACAAAATGTCAATAACTTCTTTCGTTGATGATCTCTTCTCCTTGTGAACAAGAACCTTTTAGACAGTGAACATTAAAGCTGCTTGCTGCTTATGTAACGTGGATCAACAAATATTAGTGTATCAATTCAGCTGCTCCGGCACCGCTGCGTCACGTCCATCTTTTTATGAGAGGGGCCTTGAATGACAGTGACATGCTGCAGATGCACCATAATGTGCAGACGCCGTCATTTCAAAACTTTTACATCAGGGCATATACAGAAAAACAGGTCCATTCAAACACTTTTGAAGACCTTTTTTAGACCCTCTTTATACACTGTAAGTTCTTGTTGCATCTTCATTTTCTGCGTAGTAAAATTAACAATGCACCTATACGGAATGCTTTGTATTAACTGTAAGCTAGTACTACAGAAAGTTTGTGATCCAATTTGTGATTACTACTAATAATAGCTAAGTAATTCAAAATTATAGTGGGACGTACTAAGTGACGTACACAATGCAAGGCTTACCTTACACATGAACCATGAACAAACAACAAATAAGCAGATATATGAAGGTTAAGGAAATTTTAAAAATTACCATTTGAGATTTTGAGGATCGCTTTAATTACTTTGATTACTAACTGCATGCTAAAAAAGAATCCCAAAGTGAAGAATGGAAGTAACGTGACCTACAGCCTCTTTTATTTATAAAAGACATTAGATTTAATATAGGAATGCCCGATCAGGCTTTTTTTTGGACGATGCCAATCCCCAATCAGTAGTTCTTGAGAAAGGCAGAGACTGAACCAGATATCCTATAGTAAGGACGTCTGAATCACTCATATGTGATGATTTCTTTACTTGTTTTTATTTAGGTGGTTTAACAAAATTACTGAATGAATGAAAAAGGCTTAATTATATCAAAGAGGAAAAACAGTCTAAATGAGGCAATACATATGAAAATATTAACAGTTTCTTAGAGCAGCTGATAATTATTTAATACTGCCAAGAAAACAGATTTAACCCCACTTAACATTATCACTTAAGCTGTAGCCAAAAAAAAATAACTTCAACTCCTTAAACTACATTTAAACACAATGTGTTAACTTTGTCAAATATTCTTTTTAATCGAGCCAACATGAATGCAACACATACTACAGTTTATATAAGAGCCAGAGCAGCAGGAGCAGAAGAGTGAATGAAAGGATGTGGGCAGTGAAGATAACCATGGCATTATGACTACAGGTATAAATTTGATCAACCTATCGCGCTTCTTTAAAATAATATTGATCAATGTGCAGATCAAGGCACATGTAATTTGATCATTTGTTTTTTAGACTTTTTACATAAAAATACTTTTAGGGCCTGACTTTGGCTTATTCAGTTTACTAACTCTGAATACTTTTAAAGCCCCAGTTGACACCCTGTTAAGAGTATTAGGAACAGGCAAGATACAAAACATACATTTTATAATATATATGATTATATATTTCAAGGTCATACTCATTTCATTTATACTTTCTACATAAACTGAATAGCAGTACTTTTCTCTACATTAATTCTGGGCTTTTTCCTCCAGAAGCATTAAGAAAAATAAATCCTCCCCTCTTCATTATTTTTGTCATGCTTGGCCCCAATACTCCCCATTTCAACAAAATTTATCTGCAAGGATGAAAGCACAGCCTGCTCATGTTCTCTCATACTCTGAAACGTAAGCAGTAGAAACAAGCTGTGCAGAACACAGAATGTATCTCCTGAATTGACTCTGCGAAGTCCTCATGTTGTTAAACAAAACAAACGTGGCTGTACTGCACTTTCCAGTTTTCAAAGAAACCCTGCCGCACATTAAAACAATGCCAATATGTGTGCCTCCATGACTGTGAGGGTTCTATCAGACAACTCACAGGCTTGTCCTTGATGGTGGGGCTGGAGACGCACAGGTACAGCTTGCCATCCTCCTGAATGCACGCATCAATCAGGGCTTGAACTGAGCTCTCGTCTTGGAACAGCAGGAATGCATATCCTGGAATAGTTGCACGTACACAACAGTAAGTTTACACAAAAAGCAAATACTCATCACAGTGCTGCAGAGTCAACATGGAGGCAGGATAATCATTTTTAGCTGGTGCAATTCACCTTTTGGTGGAAAGTAGGACTTGCTCTCTGCCTTGTGGGGCCAGTCGACAAACAAGTGACCGAATCGACGGAAACTGGCAGTGATTTCATCTGCGGGAAGGAAACTCAGTTAGAATCAAACCTTAAAGGAGACATATCATGCTGATGCATGATTTAATACTTACATATAATACAATAAATTTGAAAACAAGACCTTACACCCCCTTAATTTTCAAAAAATGAGATATTGTATTTTTTCTGATATCCTAGAACGAGATTTGATGCCTCTGAAAATAGGTCATTGCGAGATGTCCGCGAGATTTCAAACGTCGTGACGACACGAGGTACCTTTCTTTTTATTGGAGTAATCTGATAAAACACTTCCTCCTCAGTGATGTCCGTTAGCCACAAAACCGTCACCGAGGAACACATCCACCAGCAGGGGTATATAGATCCCTAGCTCACGTTCACTCATTACCAGCTCTGGCCTGTAGGGGGACTCAATACGCGGTCACTGCATTGAGCCTGCCGGAAAATACAGTAGAAGAAGAAGGACAGGCTGGCTCAGCCCCCGATTGAATTCACCAATCAGAGCACAAAGGGCTGTGACATTGCGAGGTAACATTAGGTCATCCTCAGATCCGAGTGTTTCAACGAGGGCTTCATAATGGCCTAAAATGAGGATATTGAGAACGCTATTGTGGGGTAATGATGGAACTAAATGACTTGTACTGAGGGCAGAAATGCTTTACAGGCATCCTAGTCTGGCATAGTGAAAAGGAGAAACAAGCATGATATGTCCTCTTTAACAAGTTAACCTTTTTGTACATGGTCGGGGTGGACACAAATTGTTCACATTTACTCATTTTATTGAAATTGAGCAGCATTTGTTTTCATGTAATTTTTACTTTTTTGATATATTCTTATTGAAATTAAAATAAAAATGAAATAAAAATAGATGACAGCCTGGGACAAGTGAGCCAGTTACAAGCCACACCGTGTGAGACAAGACCAGCAAAATACCCAAAACATCCCAAATGTACACAGGTACACGTTACTCTAATGCGGGGAACTCACACAAGCAATAATGCATCAGGGAATTTTGTTCTAACACAGAAAGCGATTAAGTCAGATCCTCAGGAAATAACCTTAAGGTTCAAAGAGGTAAAGGAGGGGCACCAGGCTACATCACAGCACCCTTTACGCACGATGCAATGCAGTTCAACCACACCTGACTGAGGAGCCTCTCATTACCTTTTCACACTTAGCTTAGGCACTCTGTCGGCAAGACATATTTCCTCATACCACTGATTGATTGTTGGAGGACTAGACTTGATCCACTGAAGCAGCATTCATCTTTTGGCTGGTGGAGTGAGCTTGCTCAAGAGTTTTTAGTGGGTGTTAGACCAGGTCCTTCAATTAGTTTACTATTTCAAAAGGATCCCCATTAGTCGCTACCAATGCATTAAGTAGTCTTCCTGGGGTCCAGACATACAACAGCAACACAGGAGTGGGCATTAATAAGACAGCAGATCCTAAAATTGTTGTTCTTTGGTGAAATCTAACTCAGATACAAGCTTCAGTTTCAATGTACTCAAAGTAATGAGTATTTAATCTACTCTTCACTATGTCATTCATCTGGGTGTGAGGAGTCCATACTTTCTTTGGATATAAAAAGCCATATTTCATGTTATTTGGCATACATAACATGACCACGGATTAAAAATTGCCCATATAATTAGAACTGAGAAAAAAATGTGTTAGTAAACAAAAGACACAAGAGACTTAACATTTGAGATGAGCACTGTGGAATAATAGGTTTAATACACTTAATATCAAAATATGTATTTAGAGTTTGTTTTGGAATTAACATTAAATTTTAGTATTGTGACAACACTCGATGGAAAGCTAAAATCATTTGTACATATTTTAATTTTCTCTCCAGCTCTCCTTTCATAGGCTGTGTGAAAGGCATGGTATAATACTTTTACGGAGAGAGAACACTGCTGCTGATACCTGTATCAGCTCTGGTGCTGATACAAAGCAAAGTTAACTCATATGGTTCCTCATAAAACATAGCAGATACTGCACTCCTTATCATTTTACAGCATGGTGTTAGCCCGTTGCTATCAGAGCAGGTAGGTAAAGATGAAGCCATGTTTGTTGACAACATCCATGAAAATATCAAAACTTGGGCAGGTTGACGTTAATGCACTGCTTTACTCACACTGAGAGGTGTGCTAAACATCTGACTCGAATGAAACAAACATTCAAAGTAATCTTATGAACTGTAGTTGTATTATTAAATGTTTCTTGTACTTGGTGTGGAAAAAAAAGTACTGGAGAGTCCATATTTCACAGACATATCTCAAGTAAAAGTTAAAGTACTGATTTTAAAACTGCTCCATAAAGTTACCCAATAAACAGTAAATCTGTAAGAATAATGGCCCTTTTCCATTAGCCCTACTCTAGCCTACCCGACTGTACCCGGCTCTACTCGCCTTGTGCTGCTTTTCCATTAACCCCAGTCGCCTGCCCAACGGGGTGCAGTGTTGCTGTAAACAGCTGAGCGGCTCTGCGTTGACGCCATTTTGAGCACGACACAACAATCTGTGGCTTTTTGTCACAAACCGAGTAAAAAAAGGAAAGCAGAAGAAGGCTGCAGGTGGTAAGAGGAAATACCCCTTGAGAAGCACAGGAGAGTTTTGGAAGATATACAACAGAATGAAGCTGTCCAGC